>VXAX01001922.1:1269757-1384400 GCA_013399835.1 Leptocoma aspasia
ATGGTTATCTTTCTTTTTAACTTGACATAATTTCTCTTTGGGGTGGGTAAAAAAGTTGTAGTAATCTCTACCAGGCTACCTAAGGTCAACATCAGACATGCTGCTTCTTTTTGTTAACCATGAATATACAGTGAGGTTAATATTTTCTGTGCTCAAAACAGTTTTTTTCATTAAGTTAGTCATGTTTAAGTATTTTGAAATGACTGAGAATTTAGTGAAATTAAATAAGTATAATTTGATATTATACATTATTATTATAATTTGATATCTGAGAACTGCAGATGTTTGGGCTATGTTTTTTAACCTAATGTACTTTGTTTCAATGTTGAGAGGATATTTTTAGTTAATACCACCGTTCATTTCCAGCCAAAATGAATGCAAAGAGTATAAAGACCTACAAAATTAGATTTCACATTTGTAGACTGCAGAAGGAAATGAGCACTAATGAGTGCTTAGAAGATTTTTATTACATACGTTTGTGGTCCTGTTTTGAGAAGAATATGCATTACCTGAGACATCATCCATTTACAGCACAGGCTGGCTGGCCCTAACAGTTAAATAACTGAGATGTTACTTGCCTTAACAATTTATTGTAATTCGGAGCCAAGGAAATGTGTGCCATTAAAATGGACACTAAATGCTGTGGCAAGAGGTGCTTACCTAAGCCCAGCTTCCAGAGCTTTCAGGAGCTCATTTTCTCCAGCAGGCCTGCCATATTACAGTCTGCCCTTGCTAATTACACAGGCAGGCTGCCTTAACAGTGCTGAGTTTGAATTGCCACAGGACTTTATATTTCTTTGGAGCCTGCAACCACCCTGCACTAACTGCACCCTGTGAACTCATCTTTGCCGTGCAGTAGGCAGCAGAGATAATGTGCTTATCAGGGAAGCAAGTGCTGGGAGTGCGCTTTTCCTTAAGATTGGTCTTAGAGCTGTGGGAGAACTCTACACAGAGATCCTTTGTTTTGAATCTGAATAGACTTGGGTTAATTTTGCTCCTTTGTTTGAACTTTATTAAAGGGAATTTAGTATTTCTCATTCTTCTGTTCTCTTGACTGTGATTCTGCACAGTCGAAGGTATCCTCTGGGTCGTGCAGCAGACAGGGAGCAGCACAGGTAGGGGCAGGGGCAGGGAGGCAGTACAGGAAAGCACCACCGGGGAAATGGCCAGAGAGTCATGATTTCCAGCTAGACCTGGCCTGGCTGTATTTTCAGTGTGTTTCAGGAAAGGAAGTAAAGCCACTAATGTGGGGTGACTTTACCCTTTTATAGCATTAAGAAATACATTCTTGTTGGAGTCAAATATATTGGAGAGAGAGTGACTTCTGCCTTCACAGTAAGAATGTGTCCCCTTCAAGATTTCCAGTTATATCCTGCAGCAGCCAGGGCTGACTGCGAGCTTGGCAGCTACCCATGTTCCTGGTGGGCAGCTGGTGCAGCTATCCCGTGCTCAAGATACCTGGTGACATGCAGACAAAAATGGAGATATTCATTGTCTTGTTTGGATGTTGGGACAAATGACTGGTACTATCTCATTTTCCTTTTGATAAAGGTCTTGACCATTTTAAGGACCACAAAGTCAAGACTTGAGACAATGACATCTCATTTAAAAGCCAAGTATGCCATGCACTATCTTTTCCTTGTTAAATTGAAGAATATCCCATCAGACTGTATTGTTTTGATCCACCCCTTTAGTCTAATCCTCTTGGAAAGTGAAGATTGTTTTCCAACTCCTTGTAAATCAAAATAAGAAAGACGACAAGGACCAGCAGCTCCTCTGTCTGCTATTAATCCAAGCACAGTTCTCTCCTAAAGTGTCGATATAATGCCTAACTAGAATTGCAAGAAGTGCTGCACCATGAAAACTTGATAGGTCATTAGTAAGTTGCACACCTCTCTGACATGCCTGTTTAGCCTTCCTTAAATTTATTGGAAAGCTCTCAAGTGGATTTTAGCCTCTGACTGCTTTTTTCTGGGCTTATCCTGCAGTTACTGAGTTACCACCTCAGGGGACTAGGAAGAGTGTTATAAGATGAGAGAAATCTAAATAATTTTCTCCATGGCTTGCCAAGTGAAATATCCCTACAAATGTACTCGTAGGTTCATTGAAATATCAAACTCCAGATTGTTGAAGTAGTGTTCGGTAATTGTAGAGAAGATAAACTGGTTTGAACACAAATTTAGCTCTTAAATGACTGATTAGTCATCAGAGATTACTCCAGTTTTGACTTCACAACGTAGTCCTTGCCTACTTCCCTTTGATTATTGTAACTACTCTGAAGACTGAAAATGTCAGGGCAGCAGCTGTGTCACTAACCAAAATGTAGCACTAAATTGGGTGCTCAGCAAGTTTTACTGAGCAGTCTTGATGCCTTGTGAAGGCTGACCTAGAACAGAGACTAGACAGAGCTAAAGAATAAAGTAGGTATTTATTAAAAGGCCTCAATAGATCCACCTTGGGCAGTACAAGAGCCCAGCCAGGGCTACACCCAAGATGAACCCAAAGTGGACGACCGGTCATGGGGTCTCACACTTTTATAAATTCTGGTCCATTAGCATATTGGAGCTAATTGTTCAATTATAGCTTCAGCTGATGAAGCCCCATCCTTGTTTTTCTTTCTTCAGCCCATGTTGTTTATGCTCTTGGGCCTGAGATTTGGATCATTTGCCCTTGGTCCCCAGCTAGAGAAGGAATTGTTTTGTCTACCTACTCTGACGGTAGGTAGACAAAGGTGAAGAGAGCTTACTATGCCCTAATATGAAGCTCAGACCTACACACTAAAGCAGTACAGAATCTGAAAAATATAAAAGCTAAAACCTGAGGCATCAGTCTTATGTTCTGTGAGTTGGAAAAACATTCTTGAAAATAAGTGGTCCCACTGCTTTGGGAGAGAATAATTGAGAAGGATGATTAATTTATGAATTCTTTTCACTTTCATTTAAAATAAATTACTCTGGAGGCAATTAAGAATTTCTTCCCATGTAATAAGTTAGACTAATGAATTGTGGTGGTCTAGAAATGGCCTAGATTTATTTTGGGCAAGTACAGTCTATCAAATTAAAAGTTATTAATACATTTTCTAACCGCCTTTCAGTAAACAAAGAAGCCTCACTGGTACTGACAATATAAATGCTGTCTGTGCATGATTTGTCTTCACTCTTTGAGGTCTTTGTCCATGACTTAAGTTCAACATTTACCTGATATTATTTCAGGGAGACAAACAATTAAGGCATGTGAGTCAATGAGTTATGGACAAAAGACATTCATTTGCTGAATAGTTTTAACCGGAATAAAAGATATTTAAAGAACTATATATAGTTTTTCGGTTACCGCCTTTGATACTGTAAGCAGTTTTACTTTTCTGCACTGCAGGTACTTAGCAATACTCAGGAATTTAAAGCACAAGTTTCCTTATGTTAAAGAGTTTAATTTTTTCTTCAATTTGTCCTTTAATGGTGTAAAGCCCGTGGAAAACCTCTATCACCAGTTTCTAATCCTGAAGCCTCTTGCATCTTTTCTAAACACAAAATCCAACTAATGGTTTACTGTGGAGTTAGTTTACCATTAATTAACTATAAACCCAGAAGGATCAAAAATAAGGTTCTACAAAAGGACTTGAACGGTATATTGCATCAACTCTCAGCTAATTCTCAATAACCTGTAGCTAAAGAAAAACTGAGGTGCCCCAGTTAATAGCAGAGCATTTGGGGTATTGTGGAGACATTCAGGTGTATTCCTGCTGTGAGCAAGGAGAGGACTCCTCCAAGAAAGCCAGGGACAGAGGAGAGGGCATGGTGGAGATGCTGTCATTCCTCCTTCAGCCTGATCCATGCCAGCTTATACTGGCTCCATGATATTCCATTCCCAATCCAAAATGTAAACTATTTACAGAGAACTTGATGATCATGATGATAATAATAATGTAGTAATAGCAGAAATATTTGTATGTATGTAATTAACACAGTGCAGTCTTAAAAACAAATGATAATTCTTTTATTATAGAATATAAACCTACTTTATATACATAACTATATTGTCTAAAGTTATAAGCTTGAATTACAATAAGTTTGAGGTGCAAACTTTTATAAAAAAGTCATTTAAGGGTTGAAATGCAGCAACTGAAATGTTTTTAAACAGTATTTTACAATTCTTTTAACAGTTATTTATAAAAGAAAGCATTTTATTTAAATATTATTCAGAGTGTATTTCAACAAATGACAGATTTTTTTCACAGGACATTCTGGGTGATGGTGGTGGTGGTAATAAATTTTACAGATTGCATTTACCAAAACAGAGAGGATCATTTTCAATCTTTACTGAGTACCCCTTATTTTAATAGCAAAACTACCACTTGATGTAACCACCACTTGTATTTACAAGGGTGCATGGCTCTTCGTTGCATCCCATTTTTGTCTGTCAAACTCTGTCAGTCTGTGGGAAAGAGAATGAATGCTTAAAAATATCTCAGTGCAGCATAAGTGAGCAATATGCTACATGTGAGCACATTTTTAAAAAATCTGTAGAATATAATATTGCAATAAAGTTCACCAAAATTAATGGGCATAGAAATGATCAGAACTTTTAAGATCTGGTTGTCTGGAAACGAAGTATATTTCACAGCAAGAGTCAAGGGGACTTTCTGTACAGAACAGGAAATCAGACACAAAATGCATCAATAAAAGACATTGAATAAACTGTACCACAGTGAAATGTATCTGCTCTTAGAGTTTCAGGGGTTAATTTAAACCTCAGTCTTGTACCATATTACCATTTTAAACTTTGTCTGGTCTGATGTATGCCCTATTCAGGCAGTAGCAGGGATGAAAATGGTATTCTGGTGTTGTAGAAATATACTGTGTATATAGGTATACTGTATGTAGGCTAGAGGTGCTGGTTGAAGAAGATCTCTGTGCAACTGTTGTGACAGAGAATCAATTGCACTGAAACATAACTTAATATCAGAGAATAGTGATATTATACATAGTATCTAAATCTTATTTTCCACTACTTTTTCTTCAATCATAATTTGCCACACTGTGTGAGAATGGAGCTATTTAAAGGGAGGTTACAATGTGTAGCTGTGAAAACATCAACAAAAAGGTTTTGTTATTCTTGTGCTGTTACATGCTAGCTTTCCTGAAAAAACAGCTGCCTAACTAGAAAGCTAGAGCTGTCAGGGCTTCTGTGCCTTAATTTTGGCCTTAAACCAGCCCTCTTTCCGTGTCCTATCCCTACATATCCATTTAAAAAGTCCCTCTCCAGCTTTCTTGTAGGCTCCTTTTACATACTGGATATGTCTTTGTTTTAAAAGCTTTGCTTGGTCGATCAGAAAAAACAAAAAGCAACAAAAAATCCCCAAACACACGAAACCCCCAAGTTTTGGTTTTTATTTTATTCTGATCCTGTGCAGTTAGCTTTTCTCCCCTCAATGCTTCGAAAGTTGATTTCATCCTGTTTCTGTGATCAGCAAGTGAGCTTTGTGGCAGTGTTTCTTCTCTTGTGTCATGCTTCACATCTGAACTTCAGATTTAACTAAAATTGACTTGTTCTTTTCTATCCTATGTCTATATTATACCTATTTCAAGAAGAAATATCTTGAGAGTGGCAACTCAAGTTTTCATTTACAGTTTCCTCCCTGTGAAATAGGTACAGATTTCAAAGAGAGTGCTGCACCTACAGAGATGTACAGACTAAGAATGTCCAGAATTGCATTCCAGTTGCATTTCCAGTTCCTCCTTTCTCAGGTAAGCATGATTACTTCAGAGATACAGCTAACTTTGTGGCTTCTTAGTATGCCGTGTCCCAAGAGCTATCAGCTGTCACTTCTGCTTTTGTTATTCCCTGTGCCCCCTGCTGATGCACAGAATTCTGTGTGGTTTAGGACTCTGAAGACTCTTCTGGCTCCACAGGCTGTAGTGTTACATGTCACGTGTTGCTCTGTTATCCCTTTCTGTGTTCCTCTGTTTCACTCAGTCTGGTTCTAATGAGGCTGTGAACAGGGTTCCTGAGTCTACACCTGCCTCCATAAGGGCAACTGTCTCAGGCTGGCAGTACTGCTGTGTCTGAAAAAAAAAAAAAAAAAAAATTTTTACATTATCATTACAGTGCTGCAGTTCTTAAAATAGATTCCTTTTATTAAGTCAACATCATAGTACTGAGTGTGCCTTAACCACTGCCATAACCTCATTAACTTTTCTTGCTGTTGGTATAGAAATGTATATTTACATTGTTCTGAGATATGCAAGTTAACAAAAGGTGAAAATAACAGGAAAACCATGGAGGTTACCAGTATTTCTTTGAAATCTGTAGAATCCCATTAGCTAAAACAGATACTGAAACTGGAACAGCTGACATTAGGTAGGTGTTACATAATTTATAAAATAGTGTGTCTGATCATGAAAGTTATAGGTGAGGAAATGACTTGAAGCTGTGAAAGGGTGAGTTTAGATTGGCCATTAGGAAACAGTTCTTCACTGAGGGAGTGGCTGAGCAATAGAACAAGGTCTTCCAGTTAGTGATCATGGCCCCAAGTCTGTTGGATAGATATAAGGTGTAACTTCTCTTAGATATAAGGTGTAACTCTAGGTTTTGCTCTTAGATATAAGGTGTAACTTCTAGGTTATCCTGTGTGGATTCAGGAGTTAGACTCCTGAATGATGATTCTTGTGGGTCCCATCGGACTCAGGATATTCTATAGTTCTAAATGTGTTGAATTTTCTTCTGGAGCTCTCGTCTTCTCAAATCCTTTTATATTATCAGCAGTCTGTAATACATTTCAAAGTACTCAATGCAGGGGTTTTCTGCTGTCCTCTTTGTGACTCTGTGACATATCATAGTTAATGCACAACTTTTATTAACTCATACACTTGTATATAAGGTGGCAAGAAAGATAGTAATTTTTTTTCCTTTCTAGATGCATTAGTAGAAGAGGAGGTAAGAAGTAGGAGTCATCACTGTGTGACCATTCCAGTATTTTTTGATAGCTGATGTGTCCATACTTAATTGTTGCAATTATTCCTCAGTGCTGCCTTAGGATTATTTCACTAAGTCTCCATGGAGGCTCAACGATGGTCTCAAAAAGTTGTGTTTTAGCAGTAAAATCAGTTTCAGGTGTAATGACTGCAATGAATATAGATCAAGATCTTGGCAAAATCTCTTTGAGATGTTTGACAGATTTTGCTCTTTGCTAAAAGGGGGGAACATATATTGCTAAAAGGGTAGCTTTTTATTCCCATTGTTTACAGATGTATAGGAACACAGGCTATAAAGGAGTAAAGAATTAGGCATTCAGTTTTGATACTGGGCTGGTAAGATCATTCTGCTCCTGCTAAGCTACGCCAGGAAATTACGATATCAAATGCTTTGCAGCTTACATTTATTTTTCCAAAGCAAAATTTTCAGTGTATGGTGTTATATATCATTCTAACTTCTGCTTAAAGATACATTGATCTTTATATTGAGGTAAACAGTGCAAAGAAAATGAGACCAAGATTTGGTGTCTGCTTATAATGAAGTACTACTTCCAACCCCCTCCTCCACAGGATTAATTATATAATGTAGTGGTCAGACACCCAATGGCATGACAGAGATTTTTTTTCTGAGCCAAATGAAAACTGAGAAATACTACTTTCGGTACATCACATATCAAAGGACCAGGACAATGAAGAGGAAGTAAATGATAGTATGTTCACAAACAAAAGTCCCAAATGCTTACTTTGTGGTTGTAAAGTGATGTTATGAGGACACTCAGGTTGGTGTAACCCTACAGCATCTGAGAGATGACTCATTGCAGCCTTTCCCTACCTCCATACCAATGTGAACTGAGTCCAGGATTTATGAGGTGATAGACAGTAACTTTGCTTTCTGCCAGCATTGTCCTGGCCTTGGTTGAAAATCCAAGTTCTTTCTTGGCTAATGAAAAGGTTTGGTTTGCCTTTTGTGCTTATGTGCTATGCTAGAGTAGAGCAATAAACAGAGATTGTCTGGCTTGCTCTGTTGCTCTCTGGTGGAGAGTTATGACAGTGTGAAGTGCTCAAGTATGAGATACTGTAGCCCAGATGCTCTTAAAAACATAAGCAATGAAGATGAGTTTACTGTCTACAGGAATCAAGCCACAACAGTCCAGTCTGGAGACTTGGAACTGCAGAAAATAATTTAGGTCCCTGTGGACAAGCTGAACATGTGAAAGTGATGTATCCGCTCCATAAAGAAGGCCAACTGCATGTTAGACTAAAAGCAAGGGCATGGAGAGCAGGTGCAGGGAAGCAATTATTTCCCTCTTTGGTGCTTGTGAGACTGCCTCTGAAATACTGTGTTCAGCTCTGGGCTCCCCAGTACAAGAAATACATGGATATACTGGAGTGAGTCCAGAGAAAGGCCACTGGGATGCTAGAACAAACCATATTCAAGGAGAGGCTAAGAGAGCTGGGTTTGTTTAGCCTGAAGGAAAGATGCTGTTGCTGTCCTAAACTGTCTGGTGGGTAGTTACAGGGAAGATGAAGCCAAACTCTTATGGTAGGTGCACAATGACCGAACAAGAGGCATCAGAGAGAAATTGCTATGAGGTAAATCCAATTAAATAGTAGAAATTTTTTTTTACCTTGAGGGTGGTCGGACCTTAAATCTGAGAGTGATTGTGTAATCTCCACCTTCAAAGATATTTAGAACTCGAGCAGAGTACCTCAGCTAGGCAAATTTGATCTCATGAGAGCTTTTCAATCTGTATTATTCTGATTCTTATTTTGTAGTCTGCCGGAAATGGTAGAAAATTTTACTCATAGATGCTATTCAACAAAAGGTTTGCCATGAGGGGATATTTCAAAGCAACCTGAGGCACTGATTGTGGAAGCTCATTCCTGTCTCAGTTGAATGTAGCCTTTATTTATCAGAGTGCACTACAGTGAAAAAATGTTCAGTCACTGTTGTTTGAGCCAACAGCTCTGTTTCTCTCCAGACAGCTCAGAGAGAGAAAATGACTTTGCACCAATGTGTGTATTAGAGAGGTCTGCTGTATATCTCTGTGTATGCCTTCAAACTGCAGCTTTCACCAGAAACTAAGTGGGTTCACTTGACCTTGTGTTGAAGCTGACATTTTATGCTGGAGTATGACAGAGCAATTGGACTTTATTGCTATGTTTTGCCCTAAAATTTATGGTGGTCTCTTCCATTAAGCAAGATGCTCTATTTGTTAGTGTAGAGTTCTTTAAAACTTTTTCCATTATGTGGATTAAAATATAGGGTTTGAATTGGAATATGTGGGTTATTTGTCCTTTTCAGGTTGGGAAGGACAGAAGAAAATCACACTTTCTGTGGATTTATTCACCAAGAGGTACATAATGCACATAGGCTGATGGTGAAAGCTGTCATGTAAATTGATACTGTGCTTGAGCCCATCTGAAACTTTTCTGATTGCTGCTGCTCCCCAAAGGAAAGGAGAGCTTTTGTGCTGTGCCACTTTTGGTGAGACCCCAGTCTTAATGAAAAAATACTCAGTTCCTATCTTAAAGTTATGAATTTCTTGCATACGAAGTCAGTGTGGTACTTTTTAGTGCTCGTCTGAATAATAATCCATGTAATTTTGACAATAACAGGATTATTTAAATTGTTGTTTAAAGATATAGAGATTAAATCATCTGAATTGTTTATTTTTTTACACCAGTAAAAATCAAGGCATGGATTTTTTTACCTAGTTATTTGCTTACATAATTTTCTGAGGAGAATCGAAAGTTGTGGTATTAGTGATAGAGATGAGTCATGTCCACATCATTTGTACATGGGAGATCCAATGAAGATGAAGAAAACTAAATGTGAAAAGGGACAAAATTCATTAACTTATCTTAGCAAAATAATTAAACCTGTGTTAGTGAACTGGTTATCAATGTATGATCTGATGTAATGAACAATTTGTCTTGTAACCAAGATGATACTTTATTCTTTTTTCTGTTTGTCTTTGTTTTGACAGAAAAAGAGAAGGTAATTTTGATTAAAGGGGAACTTTTCAATTTTAGCTGTTTGGAGAGCTGTAGAATTGTTATATATGAAGTGTGTATTGTTCTAGTGACTCCACCCTCCTGTTGTATTTGTTTGTTTCCTTGCATGGTTTCACTAAGAGCCTGTTTTGTACTTGGCTGCTGCCTCTGTGCCCAATTATGTGTCTGTGTAGCTAACACGTAATCCCTGTTTTAACAAGGGATGGCAAGAAATTTTTTTATTTATATCTTGCTTTTATTTTAGTATTTTCTACAATATTTGTCAAACACATGTAGGAAGCTTTTGATCACAGCTTCACAGTCTTAGGCCCAGTTTTGTAACTCTTCACTTACCTAAATCTATTTTTTTCTCAGTTGTTTGTTAATAATTCAGTTAAATTCTAAAGGTTTCATGACATATAAAGGACTGTATGCCTCAGAGTTATTCATACTGTCTGCACTAGATAATTTTCATCAGCTTTCTTAGTCAGTTGGTGGGCATGATGACTTCACAGTGCTGCCTTTAAGTAGCTGAGAGTAGGCGTTATCAACGTTTCATGGTTTTTGGAGATATTCATCTGTTTTTTGCAGATTCTAAATTGGATCTTCATCCATGCCCTTTAAACTGCAATCAGTACGTTAAATTAAAAGGAATAGAAATGTCACAATCTGTCTTCTTTATTCAGAATTCCCAAACGTGAGAAGAAACGGGGAGTGTAATGGTGGGAACAGTGTCTCTGAGTGTGCCTGGGGTAGTGTTGACTAGCCAGCAGCTAATCACCCACCCAGCCACTCACCCCACAGTGGGACAGAGGAGAGAATCAGAAGAGCAAAGGCTGGCAACCCCTGGGCTGAGATGAAGCAGCAAAGCTGCTGCATGTGCAAGCAGAATAGTAAACCATAAATGTATTCGCTATTTGTTGTTGGCAGGGGAATGTCCATCCAATTCCTGAAAAGTAAGGCCTCAGCACCCATAGTGGTTGCTTGGGATAATGAAAGCCATAACCAAAACCCCTGTCCTCCTCCTCCTTTCCCTGAGCTTTTATTGCAGAGCATAATGGCATATTGTAGGAAATGTCCCTTTGGTCCGCTTGGGTCCACTGTCCCAACTGTGTCCCTTTCCAACCTCATGTCACACCTCTGGCCTGCTTGCTGAGGTGGGCAGAGTAGTGAAAAGAAGAGAATGGTACTGTGAAAGTCAGAACACTGGTGTGTTAATAACACTGGTTTTATCACAAGTCTGAAATACACTGTGATATGGGCTGTACAGGATTAACTCCATATCAGCCAGACCCAAACCACCAGGGAAAGCAGAATTTATTCAGAGGAATAGTTTGCATTCTCTCTCCCTTATAAATATAATGTCTGCCTAAAACTCTGCTGCTTTTTGCTTAATATATGTTAGACTAAAAGAAGGGAACGATACAAACTTATATGTACTTATTAAAAAAAAAGTTGATGGATTGTCTTGAGCTCTGTGACTGTGCCATTACACCATTTTCAGCCTTGCTGTTTTTTACTTTTTACATCAAAATCAATAATAGTTGTCAATGTTTAATTAGTGTATTTTATAAACATACACTTCACATTCTGGGTTTCCTTCAGGTAATTTCTTTTGTGATTATATATAATATTACATTGATTTGTATAGAATTTCTCAAAATAAGAAAGATTAAAAAGAACGATGAAGGTTAAAAAGAAAAAAAGAGAAGCAATTTAATAATAAGTGTTTTCCTAAAACTAACCCACTGAGGAATTTCTGTTTTCTGTTAGCACTAGCAGCAAAGGAGGAGAAGGGAGAAAATAATAGATCAAATTATGTGCTTCTGTGCATGAAGTTTTGTTTTTATTTGAACATCCATTTTATGGTGGAATGAATTTAGCTTGGTTTGTAGGAGCAGGAAAGGTCAAGGATGTATATAGCTTTGACTTAGAATGCTTTCTGAGCTACCTGCACTTAAGGCCTGGCAGGAGGTTGCCATGCATGACTTCTGTTGGTGCACAGTCACTTCTCATGCTTGTGGATATTTTGTTCTCGCAAAAATGAGGCTAAGTTGGATGTTTTCAGAAAGATCTGGAAAAAAAGTTGTCATCTTGGTGATGTAATGGCCATAATGCAGAGAATAGACTCTTAGACTGTTCTTAGTCCCTCTCAGTTCCCACAAACAGATTTTCCCCTCTCACTAAACCATTGTGTGGTTTCAGCAGTGAGTTCTGCCTGATTTTGTAGAATCTGGCATAGAAATCAAGTAGAGGCTACATCTGGTGCGATATTGTTGACTTCAGTATTCGTTTCTCGCCTGGTTTTTCTTGTTTGGTGAATTTATGTCTGCTGCAGTTTTCTGTCTATGTGAAAAGGAAGTAATTTAAGACAATCCTGCCTCTAGCCAGACTGTTGCATGGAAACCTAAAACAACTAAAATGTCTTATTTTGCTAATAACAGTCCTTGTTGGGTCCCAACAAAGCTAGTGCAGTGTCTGTCCAACATCAATGTGCTAACTTTGTAATAGTAGTGCAATTGATTCTCTGAGATGATGATGAAAACTAATACTAGAGCTATGCAAATTGTGGAACATAAAGGACACATTTCGGGTGGCCATGCATAACCAAGCCTTTGGTATTTGGGCAAAGAGTTGATTTGCATACTTGAATATGTTTTGCACCTTATTTGATCACTAACTAATCAGTGAATACAGATGGCAATCAGATTTCTGATCTGAATGCACAAATAGTACCTTGTGAATTGAATCAAGGGCTGTGAAGCTGCAGATGGGGAGCTCTGCTCAGTTGGAGTGAAAAGTTATTAATATATCTGCTATGATTATGAAAGTGGGTTTATACAAGGCTTTTTTCATTAGTACTTTGAAAGGACTTGCTAATTTATTCATATGTGGAAGATAGTTGAGAAAGTAAAAATTGGCTGTGGACTGACTCCAACTCTGCTTCCCAATTTTTATTTTTAAACTTTATCTGCAAGAGTGCTACAAGTCTTATCACTTTCTGAGGAGCAAGTGAATGAATGAGTACTTTCAGAGTATTTTCAAAGATATTTCCCATTTTCACCTTCCTTAGGGAAAGGAGGAATTTCTGTGGATGCTATGTGAAGGTGCCCACATTGGCTTGCTTATTCCAGAGAAGATTATAACACTGGAATTGATTCTCACTTTGTAATTGCTGTAAGTTTTGTTAGCAGTTAAAGAATCCATATGAATGTGTCTGAAATCTGAAGATTCTGCTTCCTGTTTGCCTTTGTCCTAATTTTTAATTCTGTGTTAATAGTTGGACTGGTAAATTGCAACTGAAAGAGTTCCCTGTTCATGGCAAAAGAGTCGGTGTTAGATGGTCTTTAAAATCTTTCCAACTTAAGACATTTTGTGATCTATTAGAACATAAAGCAACTTCTATATGGTCTTAAGATTTCTATATCCTCTTGTAAAACATTGTATTTTTGTTTTGTATTTCAACAGCTTTTGAGAGTTACATTACCCTGCTTTACTTATCAGTCATGCAAGTAGCATTCTTTAAAAAGTTGGTAAATGTTGAGCTTAAATACATTGTGAGTTATAGAGCTAGGTTTCTTTTTCAATCTTGTTGTTCAGTGGTCCATAGCCATTTCAGCCTTGGAAGTTATTTTTTTCCATGAATGTTTTCAGCTATAAAACTCAAGCTATTGACCTATCAGCAGGCTTTTCCCTGAAAACAACTCAGCTTCAGGACCCTGTTCTTTCAAGGAACTTGACTTCTAACTGACTTGACCTTCGATTGACTCCCCAGCCTGCTCTGCACTGAACTGAAATTTCTGTAATGGTAACATCATTAAGAATGCAATTTCCTTTCCCTCTGAAATATTAGCTACATTGGCAAAAGCCTTCATACAAGCATTTTCATATGTGCAAAAAGCTGCTGTTTGAGGGAAAACTCTGGTGTTGCTTCTTGCAAGAGGGTGTTCATTAGATATGATGCAGTGATAAAATACCATGGTCTCTGCATTAAGTAAATCTACTGGCTTGTCTCTTATGACTAAAAAGGTTTTAATCCAGGACTGTAATCCTGGCTAGCATTTTAATACTTGTGTATTTTACTAAAAGATGCAGTTGATATGCAAGCTGTATTTTTGTTACCTTTTATGTTGCAAACCAAGCTGATGCTGATTTTAAACTGGAATTATTGTGTAGCTGTTTCATTACTAGTTTACTTAGCAGCAGCTTACAACAAGATTATTTTTAATGTAAAAATTATAAGATAAATGGGTTTTATGTTTTGTTATTTAATTTACGTTCCTATTAGATGGAGTAATCAAGTAGACTAAGGCAGCTTCTTAAAATAATGAGATTTTCTTTTATCAGAGTTGACATATTTTTTAAATGAATCATTAATCTTGTAGTTAAAGCACTGATTAAGAATGTTCTTTGATTTGCGTTCCTTTGTCTCAATTTGATTTAGGACAGAGGCTATTATAAAAGAGGTTGACAAACCTATTTATTATAAAAAATAATATCTCTGATATCTTGTATATCCTTTGCTATTCATCGTCTGTGCTCCGTTTTACCTATTGGACCTAATCTTTCAAGCTCTGAGATAAATTGCTTTAATATTTTCCTTTTCAATAACTCAAGAACTATGGGACTGGTCAAACTAATTTGAAATACTCGCTCTGCATCTTCAGAGGCATCAGTGAGTGCTCAGAACCGTGGCTTCTGGGCTCTCCGCAGGCCTTTCCTGCCCCTGTTGGCTTTGCTGTGGTGAGCACATTCGGCGCAGCGTGGGGAAGGGCAGACACACTCTGCAGTGCCCGTGCAGTGCGCTCACAGCCGTGGCCTCTGGGCTGGGTTTTGGGTGGGAGGAGGCAGCTGCTGCACGTGGGCTTGCTGCTGCCCGGCAGCGCAGCCCAGCTGTGCGAGGACCTGCTTCTCCACAGCTCGGGAGCAGAAGGCTTGTCCTTCAGAGGTGTGAAACTTGAAAGCTGTGGAATCAATGTAAAAAATGAAATCCAGAAATAGGAATAGTTACAGAAAACTGTCTGTTAGATGATATATATAAAAAAGGGGCAGATATTAGCGCATATTTTTATGCTCTGCTGTATGAAATCCTTTTTGTCATTCAAGTTTAAGCATGTAGGGAGTTAAAGAAGTGCAGTGAGTCACAACTGCAGCAAAACAAGCTTGATGTGAGTGTCCTGTAATGGGCTGTAACTGGTCACTGTTTCTACTCTGTCCATCTCTCATCTTTAATTGTGAGTGGGATACTGTTTGCATTTGCAGTATCAAGGCTTCTGTTTCTATGCAGCAGTATATGACTTTCCATGTTGGCCCTTTTCTTTCTCAATTGCTTGCTTACATTGTATTTTGCTCTTTGCTTGAAGAAAATAAAAAGTGTAATAATACTCTGTTCTCTTAATTCAGAGGACAGGAACCCACTAGAAGTTTGCAGTTTATCTCCATTCTCCTCTCTCCACTTGCACAGACACACTTCAGATCTGAAGCTTCTGCTTTCATAAATTTTAGAAAAAATTGACTTCTCTTACCCAAAATTAAAGGCTCTAAATATAAAAAATTATTTCCTTATGAAATCTCACAAAGATGCTGCAGGGAAAGTAAGAAGATTTTCATGTGACTGTAAACATGTCTGATTTCTCCATTGCTGGGCAGCCTACAAGTATGAAATATTTATTTTATCTCTTAAGCAGTTATCAGCTAAAATGGAAAAAAAAAAATATTTGTGGTAGCATTTCAGATGCTAATTGTATTTCAGAAGCATATCTCTTAGACAAGAATTCTGTTTAAGTGCAATATTTTGAAATCTAAATGTAAACTAGCAGTTCATGCCTGTAAATTATGTTGTTTGTTTGTTTTTGGTGTGGGTTTTTTTTTTTTTTGTTATTACTCCCTGTCTTTTGTGACTTTGAAACTTTGCCTCAAGGTCAGGTTAGAAAAGAGTTGTACATAGCCAGTAATAGGTTCCTGGAATTCAGTGTTTACAGGCAGAGTTACTAACATCACTTTGTAAAAGATTCTGATAAAAAGAATGTACCACTCTAGTGCTCCAGACCAAAGGAGGATACGGAAGTGATGCTTGTCTGAAAGAGAAAACATCCCGTTTGTGCAAAGCTGTGAACAACAGTGCATTATAAATCAAGAACTTTGAGGTGGTGGTGCTCCATCTTCTCTCCTTCAGGAACACAGAGACCACTTAACAATGACTGCAGATATTCCCTGCAGGAAGTTAGAGCTGGAGGTAGGGTTTTCTTTCTTTGGGTATGCCTAGCCCATGTTGTCTCAATTGTCTTTTTGTTAAGTTGCATTGATAGATCTTTCATTGACACAAGTTCCACGGGTCTGTTTTAGTTCTGCAGGTGTGTGCTAGGCTGGGCTGTGCTTTGTTACACACCCAGGTAATAAGATCCCAAGAGAAGAAGAAATGTGTTTTCAAGTCAAATGGTTAATGAGTATTTCTAAGCTAATTTAATACTTCTTTTTAAGACTAGGCTTTTTTGTGAAAAAAGGTAATACTATTAAAAGTGGATGATAATTTTTATTTAATTAGCTTTCAGAGCTATAGTTCACCTGTAGGAGAACTAGGGCTCACCTTCCCTAGGGATGCCTTTCCTAGGGATACTTCCCTCATGGTGGCTGTGTCTGGGCTACTTGTTTGAAACCATACACTGAACTGGGACATTTGTGTACCTTGGCTGTAGCTGAGGCTTTGGCTTGTGTACAGACTGCTGATTATGATTGGACTTGGTTGTTAAGCAATGTTTTTTGCTAATTGTTGTGTTATCCTGCTTTTGCAGATTCACCCAGTATTACAGTCAGAGCTTAGAACTGGATACCTTTTGTTCGGTCAGTGAGATTTTTTTTGAGCTCTTCACTGTTGGTTTCATGTCAGGTAATGATCATTGCTGATGCTTGAGTATCTTGTGTGGAAAGGCTTGATCTGGCACCATTAATTGGAGATGGAAGCGGTGTGATTTATCTGTCAATCTAAGAACACCCTGGGAAGCACGACAGTGAAAAGGAATAGGTTTGTCATTCTCTGCATCCAATTGCAGAGGGCTGCCATAGGGTGTGTGATGTTTGGCTGTGTCAGGGCACACAGTGACAATTCCTCTGGGTCCGTACTTGTGGCAATGCGCTGTTTATCTACTGCTTATGCGACAGCTCCTGCCCTCACAGCTGAGTGTTTGCCCTCCAGCCAGAAACTTGTCCTATTAACTTAGTCTTAGATTTCAGTTTACAGCCTGCTCATCTTCAAAGATGGCAGTAAATTCTCTTGATGGAGTGCAGAGGTTGTGTTCCAGAGACCCAACTTCCATTTAATCCCTCCCTAGCCTTAAGCCACCTAAACTTGTCTTACTCTGGCTCAGAGCTTCATGCCAATGCAACACGCAGTCTTCAGAAATGATTGGTTTGTTATGCTGTGCTGAAACAATTTATCTGCCTTAAAAGGAAAAAAAAAAATAAAAGGAAAAACCCACCAATGGTATCCATCATTTTTAAATTGAAGGAAAAATGGTTTAAAAATATGAGAAATTGTACTTTTTAAAATGTACTACTTTTCTGTGGCCAGTGGTCACTTCTGTACACTCACTGGGAATTATTTCTTCCTACAGCTGTTTTCTAATATAGAAACGAATCTTTCTGTAACAGTATCTTTATACTTTCCTGTAAAATAGTTATGAGCAGTATTTTTGTACTTTCCTACGTAAGCTAGATATAATTATGATGCATTGTGGATTTCTTCTAAGAGTGAGCTTTAGCAAAATATAGTTGTGTTTCAGATTTCAGGCAAGATAGAAAAAGTTGGAAGCCGTGGTGGAAACTTTTTAAATGTTGCAGTGGGCTGCCTGCAAAGCTTCTAATGTCTAGGTTTGAACTGTATGGGAAAGAGAAGATCTCCTGTAGGACCTGGGGAGATAGAATTGTTCCAATGAATAAACACTGCCCTGGTGGTCTCAATTGGAGTCTCAGATTCTTCTACAGTCGTATCAAAACTGTATTTTCTGATTTCCTGACTTATTTTTCTAAGTAAATGTAAAAAATGTTAAAAATCTCCTTTGAAATTTATAGCAAAATGTGGGAGATATTTCCATTTCTTGGGAAATAAGGTTAAAGAGAAAAAAAGATTCAACTTATGATGTAGTTTCATGCCTTACTAAATTACTTCTAGTGTGTGTATCCTCCTTCTTACACTAAATTTAATAGAACAGAAATGGTTCATTATTATGCTGGGCAATGTCTTACACAGACTAATGTGACCATACTGATTATTCTAAAAATCATCACAGTTCCTGATTTCGATTAGTTTACTTGCTGGTGGATGTGATTGCAGGGAACATTTGCATTTGTTTGGAGTTTTGGAGTTGAAACATCCTAACTGCAATCTGCAAATTGGAGAGGCTTAACATATCACTTAAATGTCAAGTCTGTTTTAATTACAGAGTCTCTCCAGTTTACTCTGAAGTTGTGAGATTATGGGACTATTTAGGATCTCTCTATTATCTCTGTTCCTTTAAACTCTCTTACCCACCTGTTCATGCAGAAATGCTTGTGCTTTTCAGGGTGAATTTTTTTTTTTCTTTTGCTTAGCTTTGCTTTGTGGAACCCAGCCTCTCAGATTTTTGGATAGTTGTGAAAAGCATCTTTGTTTCAATGGTAAATTGTTGTTTTGTTCTTACCTGTCTGGGTAAGTATTTTCATTCTTCTCCCAGTGTGTTGAAAAGAAAAGAATAGTTTTTATTGCAAAACATGCAATTAAGAGGTAAGCAATTAATTTTCATTATTTATTCCTTCAAGTGAAAAATCTCCTTGAGATATTTTGTCATTAGGATCTTTGCATAGATTAGGACAACACAGACACCCATGAATAATACTTGATCTAATTGTGTATTTATTCATCATGTGAACCACACAAGGCCTGTCTTTTTTTTTTTTCTGGAAAATGAGGTTTTTATCCTTAGGCCACTGTTTTCTCCTTTTTAGTGGTCATCCAATATACTAGTATATAAGTAATTTATTGATTATCATTTTTTACTCTCTAGGAAAATATTCTGTGTGTGCAGTGAGCACAAAATTTCTCAGTAAATAAACTAGATGTGCTATTGCTATTTTCTCCCACAAATCCAGACCTGCTCACATTTAATCTGCTGGAACAAACCTCAGATGAAATTTCCATTGTCAAATCTGCACAGAAAAAACCCCAATCTTTGTCTAGCAATTGCTATTATAAACAGGGATGCTGAGAAGCCAGAAGGCTACGGTAGGAAAGTGCTGTTCTTCTATTCAGTGGCTGCTCTTCTGCAGTGGGAGTTCTGGATAATCATTCTAGTGTATGATTTTCTCTTTCTGATGGAAGTTCAGAATTCTGCTTTATTATCTAGTAAAGTGTATTAAGTGTAAAATAATTCTGGATTGAAATAGAACAGTTCAAAGGTATTTGACAGGACAGCTACAGCAGTGTAGCTAAGAAATAAAATGTGGATTGAATTGAAGGGGAGGAATTGTGCCCTTTAGTTCATATTATAGCACGACAAGTGTCAGGCCTCTAATGCATCAATCTCCTTGTTTTCACGGTTTGCAATTTACAGGGTCTCAAGAACATTGGTTAGCTCTTGTCCCTTATTTGAACAGGGTGAGTTTCAGTGTCCTGGATACTGGCATGTCCTTCTCTTTCGGCCCTAAGGCAAGCCAGAGCATGTGACTCTGTTTAAGTCTGTGTGTCAATGCTGGTTTATGGAACTGGTGTGGAAGTCAGTGGAGGTTTGAAAATTGGAGAGTGGTGGAGATTTTGTTGTTTTTGTCTTGGTTTTTTTTTGTTTTTTTTTTTTAATCTCACTGAAGAGAAGCCTGGAAGCCTGTTTGACTTCTGAAACAGGTGAAATAAACATTCAGAAATCACTAGTCATTCTATTATTCTTAGTAAATATGTTAATGCATCATAAATATGCCAAATTATATTCTTTTTATTTAAGAAGCCATAGGAAAAGTTAAATATTGTCTGAAGGGTGAAAATTAAAGGTGGTGCAACTATTGAGCAGTTGTAGTATGAGTGGTTCAGAGTTGCACAGCAGATGTATTCCTCATCTGCTAGGAACAGGTTCACACATGCTCACTTGTTCTGTGAACATAAGTATTTGATTTCTCAGGCAGTCTCTAGGGAGATTAGATTTGACCACAGCAGAAGGATTTTTTAATATTATTTTCATTATGTGATAGAATAATATTTTGACTCAAAATGTACTTATTTTTGGACTCTTTTGTTCTAAAATTAAAAAAAGAGATGAGTAATATGCAATGCTTAAAACTATTACAGTTTTTATAATTTGTATGGCATTGTACCTCACAGACAGTGGTGTAACACAAAGAATATATAAATGATTTTCAGAGCATTACGTAAGAACTTCATATTAAAGGTAAAATAGTTTTCCAAGTCAGTAGTTAAAGGTCATTTTCATTTGGTTATCCTTTACCTTTTCTTTTATGTTTCCAGAGAATAAGTCCATTGTATTCTCAATCCTTGCAGAAAATAAAATCAGGGGTTTTAGAATTTTTTTCATTTTATACACCTATTTCATTCTTTAAGCATCACTTACCCTTTCTGTGTATCAGAGTGGTTGTTTTTCTTTTGTGATAATAAATTATTTGAACTGCTGAAGATGTGGTTTTGATTTTTTTTTAAACTCAAAAATGTGCAGAACTTGTGTGGAAATAGATCTGCCTGTAAAAAATTATCTGGAAATGCTGTTCTAACTCAGGAACCATATGTTGACCTATTCAAGGTTAATTTCTCACATAAATGACCTGTAAGAAGTATCTGAAAGTCAAAATGAGGTAGCCTGTCTAGGTAACTATAAGTGAGACTGAAATGGGCAGACAGACAGACTGACAAGGAGTCATTTCTGTCTGGCTGCTCCCTTTTTGTTTGCTGCATGAAAAACTCAAAATAGCTTAGGTCCATTATGGAATAGTGTAGGAAGTGCTTACATTTTAGAAAGGCATGATGGGTCATGAAAGCCAGTTGTCTTCAAACACTATGAAATGTAAGCATCTTTCAGGGTTTTTGTTTTGGTTGGTTGGCTTTTTTGTATGTACAGAACCGGGTTGACTTGTAATCAAGAGTGGCTAAGTGTTCTATAAATATTTGTGTCCTAGAGGTGTGATTTAGCACAACGAGAACTGATCAGTAGGAACCTGACCCCTTACTTTATCCACCTTCTAAAGGGTGGATTCCACCTCTGTGTGGAGTCTGGAGCTTCTGTCAAGGTAAGAGCTTTAAAATGCAGTCAATTTTAGCCATGTTCAAAGAAACCTCAGTTAATTTGGTTGAGGGTCTGTTTTTGTAATTATCAAGAAAGATTTGCCTCGATCGTGGTATTGTTTTGGAGAATGGATTTTTTTTTCAAAGTTGTCTTACATTTATTTTTTTCTGGGTTAATTTTTTTATTTTTTTCTTTGTTATTATGGGATATGTTCCTTTAACATAATTCAAGTAAATGCCTTTTGTATGGTATATAAGTACAGAACTTTAAAAAGCTCTATAGGTTCCTACTGCTATTTTAATAGAACTAAAATTGATAAGTGAAAGAGTTGATACAGAAGTGTCATACTGATGATGAGATCTGTAGGAGTCTTGTGTGTTTCTGTAGTGTGATATACTGGTTATATTGTGATTTCAGAAAAAGTAATTTTCTCATCAAACAGGTTTGAGTTTATGGACTTTTCCTAGAGGAAGGCTCCTGTGGATATCCTGCATTCCCTATCTGAAGTCTGACATTGAGCTCCTATGTCAGGTATTTTGCAAAAAGACCCAACACATGAGACCTTCCATGCTACCCCGATAGCCTTTATTTAAGAAAAAAGTTTAACTAATCTCTTGGAGAATCCTTCAGTGATGTATGGATAATAATTTGTTGGGGAAGGAATACAGGAAGGAGGGCCAAGCTGATTGTTTCAGTCTGTTGGATGGTCTTCCCATTGTACTTCCCATTTAGTGTGAAATAGTAGTATATGGTTAGATGACAAAACTAAGCTTTTATAGTAGCTATCAATCTTTATTTTCTTGTTAAAAAGGGGAAAATTGATTTCATTAAACAGTAGAATGTGGAATATAAAATTTAAGCACTTTTTAATCTTTTCATAGCGAGTCATTACAAATGAATGGATATGGAAAGGCAGGAGTTCAAAAAATTCACCCTTTGGCAGTCTATTTTTTAGTTTCTCTTGTTTTTCTTTGTGGTAGGTTCTAAAAAAAGTGAAGCGTTCTGGACTGTGTTTTGTGTCTGTTATTCCTAGATTCCTACTGATACCTGATTTATATTCATACAGATAATTTATTCGTATTCACCTGTAGGTCATTTTGTATACTGTCACATGTAGTGGAAAATGCATACGAATGATGCACCAAATATTGATTTAACAGAATTGTGGGGTAATTCAGTTTGGAAGGGATCTCAGGAGGTTTCTTGTCTAACCCACTGTTCAAAGCAGAGTCAGTGCTCAGGGCAGCCTGGGAAGCTCAGGGCTTGATCCAGCTGGGTCCTGAAAACCTCCAAGGCTGGAAACTGCACAGCCTCTTTGGGCAGCCTGTTACATGGGAAAAAACATCAGGCTGATCAGGCATGATTTATCCTTTGTAGATCCATGCTGGCTCCTCTCAATCACCAAGCTTGGCACGTACTAAGCAATATGAAGGCTAAGTAACTTCTCAAGTGCATGAAATGTGACAGATTTGCTAAGCCATTATCCTAGCGAGTAATTTCAGAGGAACCTTGGTGTACATTGGAAACACAAATGGAAACATTTTAAAGGTCTGGTGGGTACTATTGACCTTGTGCCCTTTATTTCAGATTCATCGTTTCTCCATGTCTCTGCATTTAATTTCTGTTTCTGCTGTATAAAGTCCTGGGCACAAGGGAAAGTGGAAAAAAAATTTAATGGATTTTTTTTTTACTTCAGAATGTGAAGACTGATTTTTTTTTTTTTTTGTACTTAACTCTAAAATTTCTGTCAGTGTCTTGCCATTCTGAAATGTCTCTGAGCCGCTGAAAATCTTTTATTTGGTACTGCAGTAAAAATAATGCATATTTTAAGAAATTCATGGTCATGCAACTGATAAGCCTATCTAAAAGCATGAATCTTTGCTGTTAAACAAGAAGCAGTTGACTATAAATGTAGCAATACTTCAGTGAGTATCTCATTTTAACCAGCTTTCAGTAAGTTTTTATTAAAGGAAATATTAGAGTTGCTTAACAGTACAAAACCTTCACTACCTTATTTTTAATGTCACATTCTTTCCTATTCCTTATGGTTATATGGCATAGCCTGATATGACATGGTATGACTAGACCCAAACTCCAATGGAATGACATATTCTGTTTTCTGGTCAGATTGTTAAGGCCTTAGGTCTCAACTGGGACAGAAACCCCGGAGCTGAATATAGATGTACTTTACAGCCTGATTGTCTGAGATATATGGCCCATATATAGGTAGACCTGATTTTTTTATATGTGTAAGGAAAGAATTAATGAAACCACGTTTTAAAATGGATTTGGCAACGGATTCTGTTAGCTGTGGACAGAAATGAGAAAGAAGGTAATGGAATTATCTGTAGTAAATGTTGAGGCAATCTTGAATAGAGAAATTATTAGGCACAAGGTCTTTAATAAGTGTATTTCTTTTCCATTTGATTTAAACACTCCATAAATGTTAAATTATCTAAATAAAATCTGAAAAAGGGTGGGCCATAGAAGGTTTAAATGTAGTAGATCTATTGTAGCTACCAAATCAATTCTACATAAGCAGATTTTCCTTTGAGTGTTTCTTTTTCAGTCTAGCTAAAAATTGTATTTGTTGGATGCATTAAAAAACAGCTAACCAAAAATATAACTATTTCTAATCTAGTGTAGTATAGTAGTACCTAACTGTGATAAAAAAGTGACTTCTGGAGTCAACCTTCATTCATTAACATGGAGTTAATGAACTAAGTTTTATTACACCAATAAAAATGCTTTTAGTTTAAGAAAGAATTTCTATTTCATAGAAAATAGAGTGTATAAACCGTATGTTGTAAATGCTTAATGAGAAGTGTTTATATCTTGATTTCATATTTTGATTGATAATGATTTCTTCCATCCCATTTTGGACAGAGGAGTTTGCTCATTGTGCAGCTAAATGACATAACTGAAGAACACAGGAGTTACAGGCTGGTGGCAGTGCTATTACTGTGCCTAATATATCTTACAAGACACTGAAATGCTGCCTGTGGGGGATATTCCTAAGAACACATTTTCACCGCTTTAACTCCACTTTTTATGTGTCTTGCCAATTTTAGCTTTGACATATTTAGTGGGCTTTTAATTTAATTTGTCCATTTCAAAAGTGCAATGAATTCTATAGCCAATGCACAAAAAAACCCCGAAAAGATACTTGTGAACACAGACAAAGCCAGATAAATTAAAAGGGCAACAGAGGTTTTCAGTTACCAAGCTGTATAGGCATGTAGTCAGAGGCTCATCATGCAATGCTTATTTTTATTAATTGGTTTTTTTTTTGATTCTCTCCTCAACATTTACAGAATGAAAATGAGTGGCTAATATGGTGCTTGAAATTACTTTCTATTACTGTAAAAAAATTGGGATAGATGAGGAAAAATTTAGAGTCTCTTTATTTTCTGCACAGATTAATATATTTGAAAAAGAAAAAAGGTTATTATGGTTTGCATAATCTTATCTCACATGAATGTTGCAATGCAAAATAGTATTTGAAGTTCTTTAAATTCTTTAGAACTAAACTTATGATTTTGGAGAGTTATGTCTAATGATCCATTATTAATAATCAACATTTGAGCAGACTTAAGGGTTGAATTTACCTCATGGAGAAAAAAGGCTGTTAAAATTAAGCTATAAGAAGGTAATTCAGGCAAATTACCTTTTTAATAAAATTGTTCTCAGGTCCAGATAACTATTTTATTTGGGCCTCTTTAATAATTGAGTTGTGTATTACAACCCTCTTTCCATTTCAAAACTATATGAAATGAACTAGGAAGACCACTGCTAGGTGACTGTCATTTTAGTATTTAGTTTATTTTATTTAGTATTTATTTAGTTTATGTTTATTTAGTATTTATTTCCAACAGCCCCATGCTGTTTCTTGCAAAATTGTGGCTCAATTCCAAGGTTACAATTTGGAAATTAAGTGACTGCAAGGATATGGATTGGGATCAAATGTGCTACAGTGAAAAGGACCAAAACTTGCCAAAACGAACCTCACTGAAGTTGCAAAATCAAGGGAAAAAATCAAAAACGAAGACAGAAAAGACATAAGAAGAGTTGCATGAAATGACATGGATACTGAAAAAAAAAAAAACAGCGAAGGCAAAAAAATCTAAAGGAAGGGGATGCCACAAAGTGCAGGGATATTGACGAAACCTTGCCAAATTGATACTCATTGAAATAGCAAGAAATACCTATATTGAAATAGCTATATATAGATAACTATATTGAATTCAATATAGTTCAAAATTCAATATATATTCATTAACAATATTGAAATAGCAAGATACATTTCCTTTCGGCAAAGGAAATGAAATCTTGAGATTTCAATGGGAATCTATTTGGAAATCTTTGGTCCGTGTCCCTGCACTTGATGGCATTTCATGCCTTTTGCTAGTTTTTACTTTGGCAAAATTTTTTAAAATTTTTTCCTTCTGTAGGTGTGTATTCATTGAATTCTTCTCCTGTCATTTCTGTCTCCTTGTTTGATTTTTCCCCCTGATTTTGCAACTTCAGTGAGCTTAGTTTTGGCAAGTTTTGGTCCTTTTCGCTGCACCTGATTTCATCCAGGACCATTTGCTTGCACTCAGCCCATTTGCAAATTTTCCGGTTTTTTGCAATTGCATTTGATTTGATGATATCTCCTTTCCTGTGTGTTTGTAAGGCTTTCTTTTCTGTTTTCAAGATCTCAATGAGAATCTCATTGAAAATCTTTGCTCCATATCCCTGCACTTGATGGCCTCCCATGCCTGTTGATAATTTTCACTTCAGAATTTTTTTTTTTCTGTTTTTTATGAGTTTGTCTCATTTCATTCAGTTCCTCTCCTGTTATTTCTGTCTCTTTGTTGGATTTTTGTCCCTCTGATTTTGCAGCTTCACTGAGCTTAATTTTGGAAGTTCTGGTCCTTTTCACTGCACCTGATTTCATCCCAGTCCATTTGATTGCTGTCAGCCCATTTGCAAATTTTCCGTTTTTTTTCAAATTGCATTTGATTTGATGATATCTCCTTTCCTGTGTGTTTGTAAGGCTTTCTTTTCTGTTTTCTAGATCTCAATGAGTATCTGATTGATATGCTTTGGTCCGTATCTGTGTAGTTCATGGCATCCCATGACTTTAGATTGTTTTTCCTTCGCTGAAGATATTTTTTTTTATTGTGCTGTGCTATTTTTTTTCATAGAATTCTTCTCTTGCCTTTTCTGTCTCCTTGTTTGATTTTTTCCCCTCTGTTCTTTCATCTTCAGTGAGGTTAAGTTTGGGAAGTTTTGCTCCTTTTCACTGCGCTTCATTTGATCCCAGTCCTTTTAGTATGTAAACATGTACATTTTCTTCATTTTTTCAATTGCATTTTTTGGTCATATCTCCTTTCCAGTGTGTTTTTAATGCTTTCTTTTCTGTTCTCAACATTTAGTTTCCTTTTGTGTTTGTAAGATTTCATTTTCTCTCCTGACAGGAAGGAAAGTCAAGAGAAGACTTTTATGGAAAACCGTGCACAATATAATAATAAAAAAAAACCATTCTTTGAAGTCAAAACCATCTAAAGGCATAAGAGGTCATCAAGTGCAGGGATATGGACCTAAGCTTGCCAAATTGATCGTCATTTTAATCACAGTATTTCCTTCCCTTTCCTGAAAGGAAGAGTTTCTTTTCCTTTTTTGTTTTATAGAAGGAGTTGTCTTTTCATTCCAATATTAGGAAGAAATGCCAGAATCTTTAAAAATGTTACGTATTTTTACTTACTTAGTGGATTATGGGTCAGAAATATTTTCTTATTTTTAGTCCTGTGTATGCATACAGCGGCTGTTTTTCTTTCTCATGAATGAAGCAACTGTGCTCTTTTATAATAAAACATCCCCTCCCAAATGCTTAACTGATGTTACCACTGGCACTTTGTTAGGTCTGTTCCCTCTGCTGTGTTTCCACTGTTTGTTCTCAAAATACTGTTTTTCACATTACGAATTTTTTTCTAGTGAAATGGAGAAGGAATTCAAGGAAATAACAAGGCTAGTCTTTGAACTGGTTTTGCCACTGCTCTTCAGAGGATTTGTTGTGATGGATCCAGAGCACCTGTCACCTTCCTAACTACAAAGTAAGTCTTTTAGTTGTAATGAAGAGCTAAATGGCTATTCCATCAGTCTAGATCTCTAGTGCAGTGTCCAGGTATGCAGGATCACTACTTTCGTGGAAATAATGTTCTCTCCCCATCATAGAAACAACTGCACAGATCCCAGAGCAAAGATTTTTTCTCAAAGGCAGAAAACTGGGAAACTTGAGCAGAGGAAGTCAAGGGAATAGGGATGAGTGTAAAAAGGAAGGCTTCTGCCAAGATGAATGGATGAATTGGTCACCTTAAAAATAGTTTCCTTTGAAACACATGAGACATGCTGCCTGCTTATACATCTTACAATGAAGAAATTTAGTCCAGATGTGGTTTAAATGACCCAAATCCAAGCCCCTTATGCAAAATCAGACCCTCCTTTACTAAAACCAAAATTAAAGTCCTGTGAGTAAGGGGTTATAAGAAAAATTACAGAAATGTAAGCAGGCATGATTGTAATGAAAATTTTGTTCCGATTAGTAAGGAAGTTCAGCTAGATCATGAATACGGGTTGTTTATTTGTTTGCTTGGTTTTGCTGGGGAATTAAAACTATACTAAGTTGAACCTGTCATTCACTTTGAATAATAATTTTTTTAAAAAATACCTTTTTGTACTTTCTTCATTGAGCCAGTGAGCGCTGTTCTTTTAATGAAAATTTTGTTGTGGGTTTCCCTGCAACTCCTCCTCTCCATGTTCTTTACTGTGAGAATGTGACCTTATTCTGGGTCATGATTCAGTTTAATCTTTTGGTATGATTTTTGTCATGGAAGAAAGGACAATATATAATAGATCACAACATGAACAAGGTTATTTTCCTGAAGATTATTTGCTGTAATTTTTCTGTAGCACCCTGGTAAAGAAGCTTTATGGTTGCCATTAACCCTGAGTACGGGGTTGTTTTATCCTTCCTGAATTGCTGAAAGAACTTTTAATGAAAATAAAGCCTTCTGCCAGGAGAAACCAGAAATATCTGTTCATAAAATATGTTTAAAGGGCTGATAAACTCTCAAACAAAGACAGAGTAAATATGAATGATGTGTATAGTTATTCTGTTACTGTAATTTATGGAGAGGGTGTTGATGGACAAAGCACTTATCTGTTTTTTTCTACAGATTCTAAATTGGGTCTTGCAGAATTCTACATAAATATCTAAACCAAAAGCCTGAGTGTTCAGGTAGGTGTAGGTCTATTGGTCTTATCAGATAGCCATACATTTCAAGAAATTTACCTTCCAAATCCAGAATCCAGGCTTATCTGTGCAGATGTACTATAAATATTTTGCTCCACCAGAAGCAACATTTCCCTAAGCATTTAAAGATGTTGGAAGTATTTTTAATAATTAACAGAGGGTCTGTTAGAAAATGAGAAATGTGAACTACCTAGGCTTTTGCATGTATTGACAGCCCAGATGTTACAGGAAATAAGAGATGACAGCCCAGATGTTACAGGAAATAAGAGAGATCTTACTGGCTTCATTGCTCTGCTCTGATCCATCAAAATGTCTGTAGAGGAAATTTATGCTGATTATGAGTCTAATTACAATTCCTTTTTTGAAATCTAATTGCTTATAAAAGGTACAAGAATGAACAAGTAGGAGGTTGCTACCCTCTGTACATCTGTACATGTTGGATAAAATTCCAGCTGGCAGGGCACTGCTTTCCTCATCTCATTTATCCTCGGTGCTTTTAGCCTTGACGTGAATATAATAGTAGCTTCTTTTATTTTTGGCCTGATTTGGGTTTGACATTCTCTGGGAATTATTCCTGCTCTACAGAGATGTAAAGGAAAGAAAAATAGAACTACAATCCTCTTTTAAAAGAATCAGCGTGCTTTGGATATTTATATATGTATATATATAACTGGCAACTGATTCAGATTCATTGGCGGGCTCTTTTTCCTTCTGCACTTAGGACGTGGCCAAATAAGAATCTCTAGGAATAAAAAAAAATCTGCAGAACTGAGAACAATGCGGTCACAAAGGGGAGAGTGGTTTCAAGGTTATTCCCCCCTCAGGTATGTAACTGTGAATGGACTTAGTATTTTTCACATGGAAGGGTCTTTTATCAAAACTGAGATAGCACTGCAGGGTCAAGGAAACAACAGAAAAGTCCTGTGAATTCTGCCAGAACTGAGATTAGTGCCATAGGTTATAGAACCACTTTATGATGGTAAGACCATTCTCTTCCAGAAGTATCTATGACTGTACAGCGTATTGGAAAATGAGCAACAAAATTTTGGACAAAAGTACTGGCGTAAGTATTGTTTGTAAATCTTAGGCCTTACCTGTCTCACAGCCAGTTCCCTTAGTGGAACCTTAACCTGGGAGCAACAGGCATTGCCCAGAGGAAGGAGCTGTCAGGGGAAATTTCCTTTGGCAATCCCCTTTGGCAGACTTTTCCTGGCCCTGTGCAAACTGTAGCTCCGGGTTTTCTTTGGCAACCTCTCCCTGCCAGCCCTAACTAGATGGTCAGATAAGTCTTTACCATGGACCAACAGCCATGACTCACAGAGAAAGGTTTCAGGGGAAATTTCTTTTGTTAGCCTTCTTCTTTGGCAGGCCTTTTAGCCCTACTTATACTGCAGCTCTAGGGTGTGTTGTTTTCTCAGCCTTAATTCTGTGTCTTCATCTGAGCCTTAAACCAAGACCTATAAAAATAATTTTCCGCAGCCCCTCTCTTGCTTTGGCAGCCTTTTTTCAGCCTTACTTGGCAGCTTCAGGCTTTCTTTGTTTACAGACTCTAAGGAAAATTGCAGGTCTTAACGACAGTTTATGAGAGGGTGTTTGGCAACTTTTATTCTTTTAGGAAAATTGTTAGTCCTTCATTGTTATGCTGAATGTGCTGTAAATTCATATGCTGCATGCTGAATAGGCAGGCTGTTAGTGCTGCTCTTCTTGAATACTTGTTCTTACATAATTTAGTTTGTACTAAAATTCATTCTGAGGGGAGACAGTTACTTTCATGGTATGGAATGAATGGAAAGATCTGCCTAAACTCCTTTAGATGAACATCTAAAAGTCTGTTTAAAGACTATGTAATTTTGTAGATTACATATCTACAAATGTAGATTGTTTTCTATCATCTAACTGCTATATTCTCTCAGTCCCCTAAAGTAATTGCAATACCTAATTTTGTAGATGTTGCATTCATGATTCATACAGAACCAGAGTGCATAACAAGGGTATAAGCACTACTATATTTTACTTCAAGGAAGAAGTGGTCTCTGGTGATTTGAGTGAATATCACTGTCACACTTATTTTAAAAGCAAGTCCAACTACATTTTAAACTTGAAATTTAATAATATATGATACCTTTCACTAGAGCACCTGTCAGAAAAAAAAAAATTCTGTAGAGGGAAAAGAATCACCTTTGCTCATTAGACACATGCAGAATGTCATTTCATATAGTATGTCTGTTTTGCTGGCAGGTTTTGTAACATGGCTGGAGTGATAAAGCTCACAACATAATTAAAGTGGCAAGAGCTTAACAATCCCCCAGTTTTATTGCTTAAAATATAACCTGATGGTGTTTCAGAAATTAATGAGGCTTTCAAGTGCTGGGGATAAAAAAAGAAGTACGATAAAGCTATTTCATCTTGAAATATTCAGGAGAGGTGGAATACTAACCCATATGAGGCTGACTCAATTTTGGCAGGAAAAGGCTTAAAAATATAAATTATCATGGTGTAAAAATTAATAAAAGTAATCGTTTAGGAGGAAAGTGATGACAAGCAGAAATGCTACTCATGAAATTCCACAGTTCTGGAGTTAAGGGGCAGTCCCTGAAACCACTAGGAAGTCAGTATGAAATAGGTACTTTTTCATGCAGAATGTAGAAATTCTGGAATTTCTCACTCCAGGAACTTATGGAGTGGCAGAGTTTGAGGCAAACTTTAGCTGCATGGAACGTAGGATGTCACAATATAATCTTTTACATTCTTAAATGTCAATCAGTTTCACTTGTGTTCTGGTTTGTTTGGTTTTTTCTTAATTAAAGCAACAACTTTTCTGATAACACCTATCAAAAATTTCACCAAAGCAAAGGTATGTACTTTAAAAATATGAAGAATCTAATAAGATTTTAAATTTCTTTTATTTAGACTATTAAAATGAAATCTTCCATTTCTGACCCTTTTCCTTAGTAAATATTGGACAATCAAACATAAGTGTTTCATTCTCCTATTCTTAGACACCAATACCATCAGTCAGATAATCTTGTTGGTGTTCACCAGGGTCTTCCCTTGGGCCTCTTGATGACAAGGTGTTTTAGAAGAGACATCTAAATATGAGGCAGCCAGCTAGGGTTCCTCTGGAGGAGTAGGAACATCTTAAGTCTATTGGATGTTCTTTTTTATTATTCAGTAAAACAAGTCAAATTTTTAAACATAAGGAAACATATATGTTCTAGCTAAACAATTAGCTCTACACAGAAAATTGCTGAGAAATCATTTGGCTAAATTCTCTCCGTGTAGTTTGCAAGAGTTCATGATGGAGGCTAGTTAGAACATTAAAGGGAAAAGGAATGGTGGTTTTTCTATCCAGAAAGGGATTGAGCTGCTCAGCAGAAGTTGCTCCAGAAAACTGACAAAGCCTCCTCTACCATTAGGAAGGAGAAAACCAAGGATCCGTTGCCTTTTCTTTCATACTCTGAGCTTATTAAGTAGCTCTTCTACACCTTCATCCTATGCAGGACATCATATATGATTTGTTCACGAGGATTATATTGTGCAAAACTAGTATGCATACTTTTTTATGTCCACTTAAAACAGAATAGTATTGATTGTAGATTTTTTAAAAAGAAAATAGCAGAATCATTGCATACAGGAACCTGATTTAAATGATGGCACTGCAGTGTTTCATTTTTATTAGTTTTCTGTGAAAAACTGTTCTGCTAAAGGCTCTGCTGTTGACAAGATGATCTCATTTCTCTTTTTGTAAAGAGAACTTTCCAAAAGTTTGATTTAATAGAAAACAATACTTATTTTACTTGCACTAGAGGCTTAGAGAGGATTTAATTTCATTTTTCTTTTCCCAAAGTAAACATTTCCCTCAGAGTAGTGCAGTCCATTCTGAGAACAGCAGCAGAAATTGAGATAGTATTTAGAGCAGAACCAATAAGGACCTTGTCTGTACTTTTGTTCTATCCAGTCACTTTGATTTTGGCTAGTAGAAAATAATTTTCAACTCAGAGGTATGCATAGTGCCTATGTGGAGAAGGCAGTAGGCTCTAATTATCATTTTAAAGTTGCATTAAAACATAAAAGCAAGGTTAACCAAAAATATTGGAAAGAAAACATGCTTTGCAAGAGCACAGAACTTTATTTCTATGATAAGAAAGGCTTAAGGAATTGGAAGACGATTTTAAAGATAAGATTTCTTCAGTCACAAATGTGACCTCAGCTTGCCCCCAGTTCCCCATTTTTATTTTCCTGATTTCTTTTTTTCCTTTATATTCATTCTAATTTCAGAGCACTGACTTTTAATTGACCAGGTGAAGTGTTGCACTTCTTGGGAGGAGTTTTACTCAAAGGTTTGAAAATATTTGCATTTTTCAACTCCTTTTTTTAATACCGCTCTTCAGAAAAACGTTCATGACAAAAACCTTCTGGTTATGGGAATTCACTCCTCATCTGAGTTTTTCGTGTCTGTTTCTCATTGTATTGTTTACTGTTATGTTTCTGTTGTGGAAGCCTACCATGTTCACTGTAAGTGACTAAGGTATAAAATGATGGAGCATGCTTTTGTTTTTTTTTTTTAACTCACTAATGTTCCAGTAAATGAATGGACATTTATATATGATATTAAAGTAAACTTCCTGCAATTTTATTAAAATAGATCTCTGGCATTCGAGATAAACCAAGGAAAATATTTAAGTATAAATTATGTTCTCTATTTATTTAATATAGAGGTAGATTTCCTTATTTCATTTTGTATAGCTTGTTCCCTGCCCTTTGATAGTATTGTTTTCTTAGCTTATGCTTCAATGAAATTCTAGTAAATAGCCTGTATTTAGACCTGCAAGTATACCTCCCCAGAAACTTGCTAATTGCTGAGTGATGACTCTTTGTGGTGAAAGCATATTGATTTTTCATATTTTAGCCGTCTTAAATTAACTATTTGTTTCAGGAAAGGTCATATATGTTATATAACTGTGAATTACTAGAAATAATTAAACATTGGTTTATGTACTGGTAAACAGGATATAATGTAAATTGGTCTTCTCAAACTGTGGTACATTTTAAAGTCTCTTTTAATTGTTTGTGTAGTAATTGATTTCAGATTTTCTGTTTATTTTCCCCTAGGTTGCTCCTGATGGTATTCATTTTACACAGAATGTCCGTCTTTGATGAAAACACATCATTTACTTCTAGTAATGCTTGCCTTTCTGTAAAATGTAAAAGATGGATTCATATACCTGGCTGAGCCATAAAATTAGAATTTTAATTTATAATTATTTGTCCTTTGGCCAGTTCTCCCTGAAATGTTAGGAACCAGAACTTATGTCCCAGCAGACATTTGTATATTTGATCTCAAATAGTTTCAAAGCAATCTTTTCTTGCAGTGAAGTTAGAGCATGTGATTTAATGTATTATTGCTGCATTCCATGGGAACTTTAATCTTTGTTAGTATACAGTGAAATAGCATATTTTCTTAGATCCAGAGCCTCAAAAGCCATTGAGTCTCAGCTATGGAATGGAGTGCCCAAATGGAATTACTTCCTGATGTGGTGCTGCCTAACTTGCCTTCAGGTAAAGTATTCTGGCATCCAGGCACCTACAGAAACTTTGCCTCCATTTAGTCACAGTTAGATGACCTGGTACATGTTTATTCTTGAGTCTGCTCCAGATCCTCACAAAAGTGCCCTTCAAGAGTTTACTGAGAGGGGCTACATTCAATAAACCTCTTCTTCAATACACCAGAAGCATGTGCTTGAATTCCTTTAGCTCAGTATTGTAACTCCATTTTGCAAAGGTATGGCAGTCTGAGACATGCTGTCTTTCAGGCTGTGAGGGATTTTACCCTACTTTTTCCATTCTTTTATTGAAATTGTTCCATTATGCCATGAACAACCAAATTACTGTTGGAGCAGAAATAAAGCAAGCAAAACTGTTTGAAGGGATTTGGAAATTCTGAAGAGGCCTGTTCTTCAACTCATACTTCAAGACAAAGTCCATTTAGAATTGACAGATATTTTATTGAAAACACAAATCCAATCTCCAAAACAGATGTCTTTTCAATTTTGTTTTTTTAGCTTCTTCCAGCAGCTCTTCCCCTGCCCGTGTTCTTTCTCCACAAGGTTGAGACATTTTGGGCTGCTGTAATGACTAAAGTTCTTCCTTCCCTGCCAAAATCTCTTATGAAAATCTGGTAGACAGTTCTTATTCTAGATCAGTTTTTTCAACTTTTTCTTACTGTGTGAACTTCTTTAGAAAATTCGCATTAATAGTGTTATGCAGCATGAAAACTTACTTTTCTTTATGTACTGTGGATTTTTTTAGAGACAGTTGGGACATACCTTGTATTAGCTATAGGACAGATATTGTATTTTCTGTAGAAAAAGCAGAATTGTTGCATCTTCATGGTTCTCCTCTGAGAATACCAATTCCTTTTAGATAACCAAATTTAGTTTTTCTTCACTGCTTCAAATGATCTGGATTTAGGTTAACAATCTCTAAATAAGAAACTTCATCAATTACAAGTAATTTGGTTTAAATTCCACAAGTTTTTTTCAGCAGAGGATATCCAGGGCTAATGATTACGTCAGAGTAAATTATTTACTATGAGTGCAGAATGCGTACATTGTAATATATTTAGTTCTTCAGATATTCTGACTTTTAGCCTGAGATACTCAATAAAAGCATTAAGCCTATATTTAGAATAGCTTTGGTTCTTTTCATAAAGACAAGCCATCTGCAAAGTCTGTGTGTGTACATACATTTTGGGAGTGGGGCATTTAGAGGTTATATCTCTAGCAGTCTGGTTCACTTAAAGTTAATTTATTTTCTTATGTAACTTGATTCCTTTTCACCGAGGCTCAAAAAAAATCAATTTCTATGATACGTCACCTCTTCAAAGTCATAACCCGTGCTGCTGATTCATGACGTGATTACCATGCCTTCAAAACTTCAATTAGCTCAATCTGAAATAGAATTTCCAAAGGCAGTGTTGTCCTTTGAGGTAATATAAATGTCAGAAAAAATGTACTAGCTGAATAAATACCATCCACTTACAGTTAAATACTAAGAGCACAGATGGATTATGGTACTTAAGCAAATAGAGCCATATTGTAGAAAAGGTTGCAAATATGCCTTTCAACCCTGTGAGTTCTGTCCAAGAAGAATCAATATTAACAAAAAATAGACTGGCAGAGTTCTAAAGTAAGGTGCTTCTCTAAGTTGTGTATCTTTGTGAAAATTTTTCTACTTTGAAATCAAATGCACTTGAGTTCATTTATTTGGTGTTGCTTTTTTTTTTTTTTTTTGTGTACTGCTAATACTCTTAGTTCTTAAGTTTCACTAAATTTCAAATTGACCTTCACATACATTGAGAAAACAGTATTATTTTCATTGTAAACGAGTTCAGTATTTTTGGTGCACAGAAGCTTTGGCACCCAGTGCAGCATCCATGGATGTGGGCTGGGCTCCTCAACTTTGCACATCATGGATACCCCTCTGGCTTTTCTCTGGAGAGGTGACAATTGCATGCTTTGTACAGTCTTCACTTCTGTTAATCTGGTAATATGAAAAATGCATTTAGGATAAAAGTAGTCACTGGAAAGGGAAATTGATAGACAAAATGGTTTAAACCTAGCCCAAGGTTATTGTGTGTTTTTTGTTAAGGGGGCAGAAGAATATCCCCCAAAAAACTGTGAGCTGTGGTGACAATTGTGACTGGCAGGTTTACATGAGGGGTTTGAATGGTCTTGGATTGTGCAGCATGCAATATGTAACAAAGCTGGCTTTAATAGTTTGCCTACTGGGCCTCAAAGACTTTCAGTAAGTTGTCACAACAACAGTTTCTTTTCAGAATGTTTGTACTCTCCTTCTCTTTGTGTTGCTGAGTGACCAATGTGGTATGCAGGGTATACAGCTTACTGTAAGAGATCCAAGGCTTAAAAATAGTGTATGTTCAAGGCTTTCATATAAGAATATCAACAGTGAAAAACAGACAGTGGAAGTCTTCAGAAAAAATAAATTCAGAAATAGTGTGGTTACTGGAACTTGGATGTTTTTGGGATATGTGATTTGGTGACACTGGATTCTCTGGGTTCAATATACCTCATAGAATATTCTAAAAGCTGCCTAGGCACACACTGATGTGCCCTGTCCAGGCGTTGTCAATTTGGTGTTCTTTCTACATCAGACCCTAATTTAAGACAATGTAAAAAAGTTTAAGGACACGGTAAGTGGAAGAAAAGCAGTATGTTTGGTGCTTTTGCAACCCACTTGTTTCAGCTGTGTTCTGTAAACCCATGTGTTGTGAAAAATATGCAGAAAATAACTAATATTGTATTTCGTTTCAGCCAAATTATGATAGGAGGGAACAGGTTGGGATTCCAGTGCACAGCTGAAACTTATGGGGCAAGGATGAATAATTTAGTAGGGATGTTCCTCTTTCTAGCATTAAATCAATCAAAACAATGGTTTGGGTTCGACATTCTCATCAGCAAAAATTCCTCCGTGAGCCAAAATGGAGAACAGGACAAACTGTTCATTTTCAGTTCCTGTGCAGTGAAAATTGTGATGGTATTATAAATCAGTTTCTGAAAGCTGCTAGAACTATTGAGCATAATCCAAGCCCTGCAATCTATTTTGAAACACTATTCTCTAAGTGGCAGTTTTTAATACTACTCACCATCATTTTTTCAACTTCTGGTTGGTGTATCTGAGATGCAGAACTGTGATAATGACCTTTATTACACAGAATCCGGAGTAATAGCTCGAGCATTTTTTCCAGGGCATAATGGATGGATTTGATACGAACAGCTTGCTTTTAGGTTTAGTGTTGGAAAAAGTAGTTATTACAAGGTAATTGCGATGCTGCTGGTTTTGTTTGGAACATAAGGTGGCTATTCCAGCACAATTTAGGATGAAATCTGGTTAGATTTTGATAAAATCCCAAATAAACATGCATCTGTAAGAATCATGCTCTGCCTGATAAATACCTTGTATCTATAAACAAGAGTTGTAGTGGACACCAAGCAAAACTTCATGTTTCTTACAGTGGTGCTGCACAAGATGGGTGTTGAAGGAAAAAGAGCCTCAATGCTGATTGAACGCTTTGGTTTTGTTTTTTTTTTTCCCATGGCATGTCAGCTTTTAATTTTGCATAGTATTTTCCATAGTCTATATTTTACTTTTTCTTGCTTAAAAAATAAAATATTAACTTGTTGTGTTTTGGGAATGGTATTCTCCATTTTGATAGTCTTGCCAAAACCTTGCTACTGCTCATTTCTGGCCTCCCCCTCCAAGTGGAAGCCCAAAAGTCAAAGATCATGGGTGGAGCTGCCTCGTGACATAGCAACTGGCTTTCTGACTATCTATTATTGTAATTACCAGAAACATTAACGTGAACATAGAACTACAGGAGCTCCTGTATTGTTCACTAAGTAGTTGTACCTTTGTGATGTCATAACTGGCTATTGTAGAAAGGATTACAGGGTACCAAAAAGAATTGTGACTTTAAATGTTAAGAGAAGAAACAAATTACCACTTGTAGGAATTATTTGTCATTTTTGAACGATCTCAGGTTCGCTTTTGATTGATCTACATAACTAGCACTGTGCCTACTTAATGAAGTTCTGATTTTTTTTCTTTCAAAACTAAGTGATACCACTGAACAATTTTAAAGCAAATCTATTATACTCTTTTTGGTGAGGAAAACAAGAATATGGCTTTACTGACAAGAAGTCCAACAATACTGAAAGAGTAGCACTTAAATTACCTTATCTCTTCAGGCCATAAATTCAATAAGAATGGAATCTGAAAAATGGTATTTTTGCAAAGCTCCAAATATCTTGAAAATAATGAACTTAGTGTAATCCAATCAAAAATATTTCTAACGTTGTTTTACATTTAGAAATGTACTTTTCTTCAGCTAAGGAGTATATTTTTAATTGAAGTGTGAGTCAGAGAGTGGCCCCACAGTTATCTATGTAAGACACAAGGAAATTGGAGAAAGCTGTAAAACTGATTGAAGTTCAAAACTGTTCTAATGAATACATCTATCCAGAAACAACTATTTTGTTTTATAAGGACAAAGAGCTGTTTTTTTTATGTTGACAAATTAGAAGCACTGCTGCCACCAAGACTGAGATAGGTCTTGATAGGTCAGTGCTATTTAAAGATCACACAAAAACTTTTTATCAAAGGAAATACACAAAGAAAGGGCATGCATTTGACTCTTTACTGGAGGTGACCAATAATAAATATAGTTTAGGTGGAACTTGTAAGGAATGTGATTATTTTAGGAGGTCGGGCATGGAAAGAAAAATAGGAACACCTGAATGTGGTAACACTTGGCATTTAATAAGCACTTTGTGTGTAATAAGTGGTGTTATTTATAACTGTCAAAGTCATATTCTGAAGCCTTTAACTTAAGATATTTTGATGTGACTTTCAGAGAGTCAGAGCTAAAGGATATGGAAATGATAATGTACTCCACAGCAGAAATTATTCCTGGGCTTTTGGTTATGCAAGTTCTGAAATAGGGTTTATCAGTATTGTAAAATATACGAATTGTTAGAATGACCAGTTTGATATTACATTAATAGCAAAACTAGAGAAGGATGAGTGGGAAACATGCAGCATGAAATAAGTAAAAGAAAGTTGAATGACTTTCAATTAACCAAGTAATATTTTCCAAAATTAGTGGTTACTAGATTTTTCTTTAAACCAAAACCAAACTATTAAAATAATATCTTATAATTTGCTAGTTGATCACAACTTAGAATATACAGGTACAATATGTTTAGTTGTTTGCTAAAATTAATTTAAAACTTCTTGAAAATATTTGGAAACATAACTGCGCCAGTAATATCATCCTGCCTTTGTTTTATGCTGTGGTAACAAAAGCTTTAATATTTCTTTTTTAAATGCTGCTTATCATTCTGTGTACTCTTAGCCATGTTCTTTCAGCTTTTAACACATTCATTTTTATTAATTAATTTCATGAATTATTGTTTGCTTTTCAATTCTGCAGTCTTGGATTTCAGTGTTCTTAGTTCTTGTCAGTACCAGAGGTGTCTATATCCTTCATTGATTAAGTTAATGTAGCAGCAGACTTAAGGGTGGATTTCTGATTATTTTCTGCATTTTCTGAGATTGAGACACATCAGACTGGATGGCTCCTGTCTATTTTCTTACTCTCATCAGGTTAAAACTGAGTTTTTTGGTATAATTTGTATATAATGACTTTAGATTTGATTTTGAATCCTCCGGCATCATTGATTGTGTGAAACGGAGCATTAGATAAATACTACAATCAGGTGAAGTCTGAAGTAAAGTATCAGACTGAAATATAGGGTATGTAGGTTCTCTTTACTCGTAGCCCAGTGACAGAGCAGTGATGAGACAGGTGCTTCATTGCTGTGTGCTGGACTTAAACCTGACGGTAAAGTAGGCATAACTATGCTAATGCAGGTAAAGTGCATGCATTAGATGTTTAAAGCACTGTAGGAAAGAAGTTACTGTTAAAGGCATGATTCCTGTGTTATCTCTCTTTAGCCTAGCCTGGGAAATCCCAACCTAACTGCTGGACAACTGCAATCTTTTGAATAATCTAAATTTTTAATTTAACACTGTTGAGATTTTTTTCTTTATTTGGCTTTTTTTGTTTGTTTTGGGGGTTTGATTTTTTTTTTTTTGTTCATGGGTGTCTTGTCTTCCTTTCGAATGGAAGAAGTAGCTCCGTTCTTTTAAAGATGTATATGTATTTATGTAGTATAAAGAAAAAGTGGTGTACTTAAAAAGCCTTATGAAACAAGTCAGATCAGTAATCTAAAAGTGGTGTGGAAATAAACAGTTCTCTTTGATCTAAAAGTATAGCAAAATAAAATATACAGATGTTAACTCACATTTCTAATTTTTAATCCTCTGTGAAGGTGATTCCCTTTTTCTGACGTTTGGTCTGCATGCTAGAAGTGCACTTATGGAGGATTGGACAACTAGAAGTTAGTGAAATACTGATAATATCCAGTTTTGAGTAAAAACATTAATACAAACTTGAATATGCTCCTAGTAAGTAGTAATAGTAGAATGAAATTAGTTTCTTGTTAATACTCAAGTATAGCTCTTCTGTTGCAAGCAGTGCTAAGGTCCTCCTTGATCCCCCTAGTTTGTCATATGAAAAACCACTGCTCAAAAAGTTACTTTTGACCTTCCCTTATGTTGGTGTGGCCTCCTGCAGTAACTGCCAGCACGCAAAGGTTGCCGCAAGGATTGACAGGACAGTAAAAGAGGACTAAACTCTCTAACCACAGTAAAACACAAGACTGTAGGACATCAAATACCACTGTAAAGAGAAACTGAAAGGAATTTCTGTTCACACGTCATAGAATCTTGGATTCTGTTTCATGTCTCACCAGCTTGGGCAGGGGATGTTCCCTTGTCTCCAGCCACATTACTGGGTGGCAGTCCTGTAAAACAGAGTGGCTGCTGTTTTCAGGGGCTTGTCTAGTATGAACAGAAGAATAAAGCCAGTGTAATAGTAAGAACTGAAGTAGTATGTAACAACACTGAAAAGTACCTCCCTATTCAGTGAGTTGTGTGAAACAAAAATTTCTTTGTTACCTTATCCATAGCCGAAAAGGACACCAGAAAAGAAACACTAATAAACCATAGCAAACATAATAAAATAAGATTTTTTTTCCTGCATGAAAGCACAGTTTTTTGAACTACACTATTTATATAAAGTAGGACATGTCTAGATGTGGAAGGAAGAAAGGTTTACTTAGAAATACCCAAAAAGTAGGTCTGTAATCTGGGATGTGTGAGAACTACATGCGTATTTCAAATCAGTAAGAATCAAAAAAACCCAGAATTTCTGACATCTAGGCAAGATCCTAAAAGATGATGATGCGCTGACTTGTAACAGTTTCTCGGACAAGTTTGTCTATGACTCTTTTTCTTAAGGTCCTGTGTGATGATCAGATAAAAAAGATGTGCAGTTGTGAGTTAGGAAGGTAAAAGAAGCCAGAGTACAGTGATTTTGGAGGCGCTTAGAGGATTATGCTGTACTGTGCAAAAGGAAAACAGTAATTCAGGTCTCCAGATCTAAAATGTTTATGCAAGAAAACATCAAAAATGAAACAAAATCATTCAGATTCAGTCACTGACTGAATCTGACTATAGTTTTTGCTACATTCACGTGATGGAAGGGTTGTGGCAGTTGAGGGATTTTGCTTTGGTTTTTTTTGTCCTTAGAATGAATTTAAATAGTTTCAAGCTGAGATTCTCATTGACTAGGAAAACATTAGGATGAAAACTTGAATAGCACCTGTGTAACCTGTCAAATGAATAGATCTACAGCCACAATTACGGAAAGGCTTTCATGTGCAAGGTGTGTCCTCAAACTTTAAATAGAGTGTTTGAAATCAAATTCATCTGATAACGACTTGGTTGAAAATATGGACAGGTAAAAAAGCTATATTCTTCATCATCAGTGAATGGCAAGTAATTGATTCAGTAGAAGAATGGTTACTCAAGAGTTTATCTAGATACTTTTGTATCCTGTAGTATAATTTTTGATATAGCACATCTTCATTTCCTTAACTATTTTGCTTTAAATACCCTGTACTTGCCTTAAAACATTTATTCCCCCTTTTTATTTTGAAAGGAGGCTGGTGTATAAGTACATTTCTTTGTGGGGAAATAAAAGCAGACACACTTCTACATAATTTTTAGGAGCTGTTATTTAAATTGCTTTTTAAAAATTCTGCCCATGTCTTGAATGGAAATTTTAATTAGGTTTTGGATGCCAGTCTTGTAATGTAAGGTATCGTATACACAAGAAGCACAGAGGCTTCTTGCATCAAAAATGTTGGTTTTTTTCGTAATAACTGTGATCTTTCTAAGCGATTTTAAAATGAGCTTCTTGGTTTCTTAATTTTATGTCATATTATATATAAACTCTGTTGTTCTGCTTTGGAGGAATTAATGCATAATTTAGTAATAAAACATATGCTTTGTTATACTCTTTAAAATCTCAGCAGTTCTAGCTCATATCTGACATGCATGGGTACTGCAGTCAGTAAGAGATGCCACAGTTACAGCGCATTTCACATGTTAACAGTACAATTCTAAGGGAACTTTAAAATACATATTCTATATTCTTTTCTGTAAAATGTGTGTATAACATGAATCTCCTGAGGAATCTGATTAATAGTTTCTCCCTTTGTAAATTAAGGGGAAACAAAATCCTCCCTACAACTTTCATGGTCCATATATGAACTAAGATACAGACTATACCTAGTTGTCATTTCTTTTCATATAATGAAACAGCATTTATTTTCTATCTAACTGAGAACTGGGGTGCCTTTATAAGTCTGTTTTAGTGTCCCTGAGGACATTGTCAGTGAAAATGTAAAACCCACATGGTCTCCACAACTCTCTCCTAAGAGCATGTTTTTGTCTTGGAAGTAACACAGTGCAATATGAGATACAGCAGTTGCCAAGGTAACTGTTCTTTTCTCATTTGATAGCAGCAGGTGAATGGTTGCCTGGTTATCCACAGTAATTTTCTGGGGCTCTAGTAATTCATGAAGGATGTACACATTCTTTCCCAGGCTTGTTTTTGTCTCACAGAAGCTTTGACTAAAATCCCAAGGTACATGATAAGTATGAAAATATTATTCAATATTATTAAATAATTATTCTTCCTTTAGTGCTGTGTTTTTAATATTAATATTTTATTACTGTCTTAAATGCAGAATATTAGACCAAGATCTTTTTATATTATGATAGTTCTTTTCAGAAAACTTATTTTCTGATTCTTTTTTTTTAATCTTGGTTTGCTATTTCAAAACCCTTCAGAAATTTAACTAATTAACACCATATTTAAGTCTGGAGTTAATGAGACAAATTTTCAAGTGCAATTTCTGGTTTGTTTTTGTTGCACCTTCCTTTGATGAAATCAGTAAGATGTTTGGAAATAAGACTGGTTTCTCATTCTAATTCTGCTGCAGCATTCTCCTGAATTTAAAAGAAAATAAACCCAGCAAAGAGGTGTTCATATTTTGTGGACTTTGAGAATAGATGGGAAAGTTCTCATGAAATGTGACATAATAATTATTTTCAGTGATTAGAACGTAAGTCTTCAGTGTGTCATAATTAAGTGTGTCATAATCATGTATAAGACAGTTTTATTCAGTCATTTGGCAGGTTCAGAAAGAATCTGTTGCGTTGTTTATAACTCAGTTTACTAGCTCATTACATATACATAATCAGAATGAGAAGAAAATCTAAAATTTGGGACGAACAGAATATGCTTTAGAGATTTCACTTGTGCATAAATGTGGCCATCCAAGCCCCTGAACATGTCATCTCTATGTGGCCTGAATTTCAGCTGTTAAATACCTCAGAACTGAGCAATCTCCTCATATAATCTCTAAATTTAGCACTTTATGTGAAATAGCATTGATTGAAGAAAAATAGATCTCTCTTCATAATTCTGTTATTCTGCTATTATGAATAATACCAATGTCCCCAAATACTAACATTACAAACAAGCTGGCAGTACATAAGTAATCAGCTAAATAAAGCCATCAGCCATATTTATGAAAAGAAGGACAAGACAGTGTAAAAGCTGTTCCACCTTTAAGAATTAGATACATACTCTCACTGGAACTATTCTGTGTAATGGCAATCATGACATTCTGAGAGATTTGATGGAAATCTTGGATTAATTTCTATAGGTTTTCTCTTTGAGCACTTGTTTTCTGAAAAGCAGAATTAGTGCTGGAGATGAGTCTTTTAAAGCTGACAGTGAAACTGCTGTATAACAGAAGTTTAGTCTGCTTTCTTTCAGCTACTGAAATAAAATGGAAGGTGTGTTATTGTATGGCATAGACAGTTCTTGGCTCAGAAGTTCTTTTGCCTCCCTAAAATGGGGTTGGGAGAACAAGTAGATTTGTTTTACGCATCCATCTTAGCCAAGACCCACCTGAGAGGTAGACTCAACATCTTGACACCACTGTAAATGTTGATGTTAACTCTGATTTGTTTTGATAGCCTTGTCAGACACTTATTCACCAAAAGTACTTATTTAGGTAGATCAGACTCTTAGAATTAACCAAACTACTGTAATACCCAGTCTGAGGACACATTTTTACTGGGGCATGTAACTTCAACCAGATGTGATAGTTATTTTCTTCTCCCTTCAGGACTTGACACTAAATCCTGTAGCTAAAGTGAATGACAGCAGTGATCAAAACTCTAAGATTCTGGATTGACTTGTAAGTTACCTGAAGTGCAGCAGTTTGTAACAAATAAACCTCCTCAAGACTTCTGGAGAAGCTTTCATTAAAATTATTTTTTAATGTTTAATTATTAAAATAAATTTCTCTCTCTTCCTATAAACATTTCCAAATTCAAGTCTGCTATTAAACAAAGGTGAACCAAAATGTTAATAGAGCTGCTAATAATTTCTGAACAATAGAAAAAAAAAGCCTTATTGATACATATTTATTCACTCTGGTTCTACATATCATGTTTTTGATTTATAAAGTTGCTTAATAGTGGAATAGGTTGGAAAATACTGTCCATTTAAGCTGTCAAACTAGTACTGCTGCTTATTTCAGTCGTGTGAAACTGACCTTTCTTCAACAATACCCTTGAAGTTTGCAGCTTCAGTACAGTTAAATGTTAAAATTAACCCAACCACACATAAAACAACAAACAAAACTGAGGGTATTTAGACCCTCCTAAAGCTGCATTTCTCTGTGGTAATTATTTTCTCCTATAGGTGTAATAGGGCTTCTAGAAGCTGTAAATACTAGGCATGTGTTTTCTTCAGAGTGACTGTTGTTGCAGAAGTGAATCATCAAATCATCCATGTGTTGTATTTTCAAAATTCTTAGTTTATAGAAGTAAAGGTTGGCACTTACTGGGAATTTTAACAACTCTGGTGAATTAAATCTATGAAATACAGATCTGGGAGTCCAGAAAATAGCTTTGAAAGGGTTCAGTATTACAACTGAATAGAAAAATAGTGAATTTAATTTTTTCTTAATTATTATGTTAAATGTTTGGTGCTTTTTGTGTATGCAGAAGCTGCAGAACAGATGCAATATTTACAAAAAGTTTAGTAACATAATAATATTTGAAAACATGGTAATGTCTTGTGGCATGAGTGATCTTTACAAATTGTTAGAAAACCATGTGTTCTGCAGCAAACTTCTCAGCATCTCACTTCATCTACTCTTCTTGTGTACTCTTGATTTTTGATATATAAAAGGATAAGGTGGAGGTCACTAGAGAGCAACTGCTTGAACAACCTCTTTGCAGAAGAGTAAAATTATATATGGAAAGCTTTCTTAGGTGAGTTGTTTCTTCCTTAAAATAAGAGTGAAAAAGTTTTCAGCCTACAGATGGAACTTCTGTCTCTTAATCAATACCAAATCAATTTCAGATCAATTAAAGTTATGTCTGAATGTCTTTTAAATTTTCTATAGTGTTTCAGTGCAACTACTTATATAAACACTTTTTTTCCTTATTGAAATGATACTAATAATAGTAATTGAAATTATACTAATAATAGCAATTTTACTGGCTATAATTCTTCCAGGGTAGGTTAGTTTGAGTTGGGGGAAAAAGGCGTGGGAAAACAAATGCTTGGACTCATGCAGTCAAGGAGCAGAAATGTATCATTTTCTCTGATTGAGTTAGAGGAACTAAAGCAGTTAACAGAAGTGAGTCCTGTGGGTGAAGAGGCAGGTTAAAATAGATTTTTGTTTTGGACAAGTGGCTATACTGAGGTAGTTACATTTGTAACAGCGGATTGAAGCGGGCCCTGTGAAGATCAGAGCTCCTAAAACTTAATTCTAGAAATAAGCTGTGATCCTGTTTACCAGGCAGTGGGAGCCCAGTGTGTGTGTTTGGGCTTCACTGTACTGTGGCAGTAAATAATGTTATGGACTGTGTATGAATTACTGACTCTTAAAAATGGAATTTATCAATGTAACAGGTTTTGAAAATAATGGTTTTAAAGAATAGGTTTGAAATGAGAGAAGTTTTTCCTACTGCTTATGATGTACACTTTAAAAAAAACACTGATTAGGAAAAACAAAGGTTAAATCACAGTTTGATCTTGTGTTGGTCCAAATGGCCACCACAGAACAAATGCTGGTAAAATCCTACTTTGAGTTATTTTGATAACATAAACAGTATTTAGGGACTTAAAATTGAATGTGTGCAAATGCCATCCAGTATAATGTAAAACTTCATCTCCAGCTTTCAGTAGGCATTCTCAAGTTCTGTGTGTTGTGGCTAAATACAATCTAGGCATTTATGTGTGCAGATGGTGTATCTAACCAGCTGTACCACTGTGATGTAAGAGGAATTCCTTGTAACATAGAAGGGCACCTCATCAGCTGAGGGGAATGCAAGGAGAAGTGATCTAAATGAGCCCATAGAAACATCTGTTGCAGTCATAAATATATATGAGAATGTTCAGCTGTATAGAATTAAAATTATGTTTCAATAACACTTATTTTAATAAGCCATAAACAAGATTGCATTGCAAATTATAGATGCTGACTGAATTTTAAAATCAAACTAATGCTTATTTTTATGCTGCATTTTCACATCAAGATAACATTGTGTTTCCCTTAATGCAGTTAGAAATAAAGCATTTGGCAAAAAAAGTAACAGGCTTGCCCTGTATTTTTTGTGAAGAGTCATAGTTTGGGCTAGAAATGATTAATAAATTTAAAATATATTTTGTATATTGCTCTTCACTTAAGAAAAACAAATTGGAAGTTATCTCCTCTTTATCCAAGTGTAAAGTCTCTTTAACATTCCTGTCATCTTGGAACTAGCAAAAATGGCTTTTTAAATGAAACTCTTCATTGTCTTCAATGATTAATGGATTTAATTAGTTTATAAATTAGGTCAATTGTTTTGCAATATTTACAGTCTAAGAGAGCTCTTGTCAATGCTGGTAAGGTCACAATGAGTTTCTACACACTTGAGAGAAAAAGTGAATGAGTCTTACCCATATCCCAAGGATGGGATTGTTTTCTTAAGTCTTAAAGGTAGAATTCCCATTCACCTAAATAGGACAAAATTTCAGCCTCTTCTCATACCTTATATTTCTTACCTGCAAAATAACTTTTTAAATCTGTTTTCAAAGTTGTGCTTCTGTCAATCCCCAGTAATTTTTCTTTCTGTTTTTTGTTTTCCAGAATGATCTTGTGGTTTAACCCTGGCCAACAACTAAGCACCACACAGCCACTTCCACTTCTCCCCTCTCCCCACCACTGCCATGAGGGGAAGAGAACTGAGAGGGAAAAAGTAAGAAAACTCTTGAGTTGAGATAAAGACACTTTAATAGGGAAAGCAAAAGCTGTGCACACACAGAGCACAAGGAATTTGTTTCCTACTTCCCATGAGTTCAGCCATCCCCAGGAAAGTGTGGCTCAATTGTGTGTGGTGATTACCTGGGAAAACAGGTGCCATCACTCCAAATGTCCTCCTCTTCCTTCTTTCCTCAGCTTCATATGCTAAGCATGATGTCAGATGATATGAAATATCCCTTTGGTCAGCTGAGGTCAGCTGTCCCAAGTGTGTCACCTCCCAGCCTCTAGTGCACCCACAGCCTCCTTGCTGGTGGGGGGTGTGAGCAGTAGAATATGTTTAGACTGAGTGTAAGCAGTGCTCAGCAATAACTGGAACATCCCTGTACTGCCACAGTGTTTTCAGTACATACCCAAAACACAGCCCCATACTAGCTACTGTGAAGAAAATTCACTCTATCCCAGCTAAAACCAGCACAAATGGATAATTCCAGCCTTTTCTCAAGCTGACTGCTTGTGTGCCCTCTTTAGAGTGGTGAACTCAATTGATAATAATTTTTTTCCATTATTCTATTACCATTTTGCTCTACAGGTATAGCTTACTCTGATTTCCTGCTGCAAATCCTGTTTCCACTTACTGATCATCTTCAAGCAAATATGTAATACGTGCCATAACCAATCTATCTCGGTACCCTAATCAACATCCATTTAAATGCGACACAGGTTTTATGTCTGTCTGGATTTGCCAATCTAACTGACATAATTTGGATTTATTAGGAAAGTTCTAAATACTGTTACACTGTCAATTAAAAATAAAACTCCTGAAGTAGTCTGAAGAATATGCAAGTAGATATTTAGCACTTAAATTTTTAAAATAACCCATTTAACTATAAATAATGTCATTAATACTTGAAGAGCAGATTACTTAAAATGCTTAGCAGTGTATTAAAATTGTTATCTCAGAATATTTGAATAGTGATTTAAATGAAACATTGAAATGTATTAATCTTTTTACTCCTCATTTAGGAAGAATATGATAATGAAAAAACTAATGGTCTGAAATTTATTTGTGTGCACTACTCAGAGAGAAGCTTGGATAATTCCTGCTCCTGAAGGACTATTTCTGTCAGGCCTTGTTATGCTTGACTTGTATCATCCTTGGGAGCTGCTCTGTCAAATTGATGTTTATTTGATATATATTTAATTTCTCTTCAGTAAATTTGTCCAAACACATGCATCATGTGCACACACGCCTGCTTGTATGCTAAGAGGATGAGCAGAAAGGGACACTGGGAGATGTCAATCCATGTCTTAGGTAGCTGTGGCTGACTGTATGCTGACAGGCATCTTCAGCTTGACTGCACCTTCTACTAACATTCGTTGGGTCCTGCCTCAAGGTGGAGCTGTTATATCTGCAATGGAGATGAAGACTTGAAAAGCATTTTCTTCCCCCAAATGCTGTTTCTGATTCGAATAGATGTATGAGTTATATTGATAAAGAAACACAGCAAGCAATTTTCCTCCCCCTCAGCAGCAGCTGGAGTCATCAGTGTGTCATGCAGGTGGATGGGCCTACAACACTGACTTTTATTCAATCTGGCATCACCTTTTGTAGGTTCAGGAAGATGCATACCTTTCACTTCCAGTAGGTATCCAGCAGGATTACGACAATGTGCGCATTCCAGCTGTCAAAAGCAGTGCTGTTCTTCTTGTGGCTCTTTGTACTTGGGGATGTTTTCCCAGAAGACAGTATGTGTGTGTGTATTGTGTTCTAATTATGACTATATGAGACAGTTATGGCAGGCTGTCAAATCAATGGCACACTGGGTATATTTTAGTCTCCGTGCTATAGTCTAAATAACCTTTTAAGGACTCTGTTCCCTCAATGTGGTAAATAAATGCTGAATGTTTTATACTTAATAGGCCTTTGAGTAATATGTTCCACATGGCTTTATTGCTGGAATGGGACCTTTTTATCACCAAGTACACGATAGTGACATGAGGTCATTTCAGCATGAAGAAATGCATAAATCTCATAGATGAAGTCAGTTTATTGTGAAGTTTAGTTAAACAGGAATACTCTAAAGTAAACCTTGGTGGCAAATTTAAGGAAAATGAGAGAAATCCGTAAATACTTAATCTAGTCATCTTTGACCTCTCAATTTAATATTACAACTGTCTATCTCAGCTGGATTTGTGAAAGTGATGGTAATTTCCTGCCTATTTTTATTTCTTTGAGTGACAGCATCTTTATTCAGGTAACTTAAAATGTTGGCTATATAATGCATTTCTAAATTTCTAAAACTTCTTTCTTCAGAGTGTATGAAAGAGATTGGGCCAAGCCTCTGTCTTAACAGGTGTAACAAATGACCTGCTTTTAGTTAATTTTGTGTGACGTTTACCAGAAGTGAGAGGAAATTAAATTAGGCCCTGAATAGCTTGTGCAACCTGAGTTGGGAGCAGGTCTGGGGGACTCTCTGATGGGCTGGGTTCAAAGTGCCCATTGGTGAGGGGGTTCACACTTTGAAGCCAGTATTTTATACAGAGCTGGGTGACATCTTTTTTGTTAAGACACTTATTCATCAAAAAATGTGGCTTCTAATTGCTGGCAGTATTGGTAAAATAGGATTCAATTAGCTTTGACTGGCACAAAAATGGAAAAAAAAGAGAAACATTCTTGAACAGTGAAACATTTTAGTGTTCTAAAAACATTTTGATCATTTGGGACTGGGAGCAGTCCCATGGGAGCTGGGAGCTCCCATGACTGGGAACACAGACACTTGAAGATAATGCACAAAACTGAAGACAAATTCCTTATTTTGATAAATAAGGAGATCAAGGACAATTCCTTGATTTCAATGGATGTTTTAGTTGCATATTAATGACGAATTATTTTGTCAGTTTTGTCCAATTGCTGCAAAGTATTTTATTTTTAACCTGTTACTAGAACTTTTTTTTGTGCTTCTAATACATGTATTGATTCATGCAGAGAGAGAATTCACTTCACTGTAGAAAATAACAGCAACACTGATTCATATCTTAGTGATGTAAATGATAATTCTGCTTTAATTCTAAACCTAGTTCTATTAAAAATTACTGGGATGCAAGTAGTTCCATCTGGTTGAAATAATTCAGTTTTCCCTAAATCATACTGGGCCTGAAATATGAATAAGGAGGACGGAAAATTGTGACAGTTTGAGCTTTTTGCCTTTTTAAATTAATATTTATTTATTTACTTTTATTTTTTTAATTGTTTGTTTGGGGAGCTCATACTAAGGAGGAGTTAAATTGTTGAAATCCTCTCCTAACAGGAGTCCAAGGTATTTGTCTGTGCAGTCAGTTCTGCAAATTTACTTCTGTGTTTTCTACATGCTTTAAGTGCCCCGGGTCCAGTTTTTGAGTAATTTTGGTTCCCACCTCATATGCTATTTATGCTTTTTTGGATGGTTCATGTCGGTTCTGAAAAAGATAATTCCTTACAGCAATATTTAAAGTTATTTTAAACTAATTGGAGGCTGCCTGAAGCTCAGTTTTGCCAGTTTATCCTAAATTGGCGAGAATAAACTTGGACTTGCTTTCAGACTAAGAAGCAACTGAACACAGCCTTGGCAATTGTCAGGACTTTATTGCAGGATGATGATGTTGATTATTTATTGTTGTTATTGTTGTAGGATGCATGTATGAGTGCTTCCTCTTTGTTTTATAGGTAAGTTTCTTCATTTTTGAGCTTGAATCCACAAGAATTAAAAATTAGTGTGGAATAAACATTCTATCCCTGTCCCATCTTCTCAGCTTATTCTGAGAGCTGTACTTTCTGTCTTTCTGCTCAGCTTCTCAGGAGTACTGCAGATAGCAGCATTTAAAAATCAAACTGCCAGTTTCAGACCCTGCTCTTGCTTAACTATGCTAGTTCCAGCTGGCAGCTTCAGCTCAGCTCGGCTTGGAGTGGTTGGTGTTGTCAGAAACAGCTTTTGCTATCCTCTCAGCAGAAGTGATCTGAAAAACACAGCAGAAGGAAGAAGATGAGCTGAATAAGCTTCTAGCCAGCTAATAAGGGTAAGTTCACAAATCCAGCAGGGCTTGAATGTTTGAAAAGCATCCTGATGCTCACGTTTCCTGAGAAGGACTTGCTGTACTGTTTGGCCTTAGCAGAACTATGTAGGTGGATAACTCATTTCACAAAGATACTGCTCCCCTTCTGTCAGAAAAAGGTATGTCATCAGGGAAGAATTTCTAAAATTTATTAACTGCAGACTCACTTGTATTTTTCAGCCTTTACTGGTATTTTATGTATACAGATAAAGTAATCAATAGACTATTCAAAACACACCCCTGTTTTCTTTAAACTTTTTGGCACATTTTAGTTTATTAAAACAAAAAATAAATCTTAATAACTTAATAATGTTGAGAGACTGACTTGATTATGAAATTAAATTATAAATTATAGATGACAGCCAAGTTGTCCTGGACTTGTCCTATCTCTCTTCTCTCAATTCAGTGGTCTCAATCCTCATCCTCCTACAAATCATTTCCGGAGAGAATGAACTTGGAATATTTCCTTGGGGTTTCAGCAAGTTGTGACACTCTATGAATATCAGCTATACTTATTTAAGATTAATCTGTACTGGATATTATGATGCTCTCAGAATGCATCTGAATATCTGAAAGTACTCTATTTTGTGCCCATAGGATTGGGTACCCAGTTGATCAGACACATGCTGAACAGGCATCACCTGTATAGAAGAATAGATCCTATACAGAGCACTATTGTGTGAATCTATTTTCCTGAATGAATGTCTTTGGCATAGCAGCCTGAAAAAAGAAGAATCTATGGGGGGGAAAACCCCTCAAGCAAACATGTAAAGTGAATTCTCCAGGAAATGTGTTTTAATACGTCTGTAATACATCTGTAATTTTTTTTTTTTTTTGTGCATCACACATATAATGAATTTTGTTAGAGTAATTCTAAAATAAAAAGGAATATTAACCTCACAGGGTTTTTTTTTCTATCAGTCAGGCTGTTAGAATATCTTCACACTATTTAGAAGCTCTGGAAACCTTGCTCTTACAACCAAAATAACATTTCTTGAGCATTGAGTTACCCGGTTCTGTTCGTGCTCTTCTGCTGTGTCCATCACCAAGTTATTTGTTTTCCTGATCTGTTCCTATGGGAACCATGTGGTTTTAATTACATGTTATGATGTGGGATTATCTTTTTTTGCTTTGGCAAGATTGCTTTATGTCATTCCATCTCTGTAATGAAAAAACATGTATTTTTCAGTTGGCATAAAAATATTGTCAGACGATAAATTAGTGGTGATACTTTCCCTAAATTCCATTAGACTGATATTTTGGGACTCTTTATTTCTTCTTTGGGGTTTATTGCTGTTGTTTTTAAAGTGTTCTAATTAAAAGTCTTGCTGTACTGTGCTGATGTGGTAGATGAAGGAAAAAAATATAGTCATTGTGGAAGATGTAAGCAGAAGTAGAACTGCATTTACTTGCAGAGGAGGAGTGAGATGAAGCAGAGTACCATGTAGGGTTTGAAGGGATGTTACAACAGCCTTTGTATTCAAAAGTTTTGGCTTTCTTAAAAAAAAAGCTGCATTTTCTCAGCATAGTATACTCTCAAGTTGTAGAAACAGTACTGCTCACAGATTTTTATGTATCAGAACTAATGTATTCAGCAGTAATAACTTTAAGGAAAAATGACTGCCTGGCACCGTATTTTTTCCAGGAGGCATTTGTTTGACAGGTAGACCTATTGAGAAGCTGGCAGAAAGTCAGCAGGAGTGCTGGAGGTAATGCACAGCCAGAAGGAGGTCGAGAGGCAGTGGCTGTGTCTGCTGACTCTTCTTTTGACTTCTCTTTAATTTTGTGATTTAATAACATCTTATAGTTCAGCAGACAAGGGAGCTAGCTGGCAAATACATCAGTGGGGCTTCGGAGACAATTTTATTTCAAGATACACAAAGTATAGTTGTACAGTAGTGGTGTTGAGGGGGGTATGAAAATCAGAGCACTTTTGCCCAGGTGTTTCTCGCATGGATTTGGTCACGTATGTTGCCATGGGTAGTGTCAAAGCGTTCTGTGAGTGCTGTGCTTGAAAAAATAGTTATGACCAGAATTATTCTGGAATGTGCTGTCTGAGAAAAACGTTAAAGCCTACAGGAACTGAAACCCTTAATGGAACTTGTCTGAGCCTTCTAGTAATGAGTAATTTTCAAGGTTATTTCATAATATTTCATACTAAGGTGAGAGTTGATATAATTTCAGTACTATTTCTCTTTATGCTGAGAGAAATCTGCTAAAGGAATCTGATGAGTTTGTGTTGAGAAATTTCTGTAGTTTTTTGTAATAAAGCAAACCTACATTTTTCTGGCCCTCTAGTAAAGGGTGTGTGTGTAGGTAGTGTAGGGTTAGTGTTTTCTTTCATGTTAAGTGTTTTTCTAAGCTGACATAAACAGAAGACTGTAACAATTTCTGCATAGTATAAATACATGGGTTGTTGTCTACTGAGGGAGAATAGAATGATCTCTTGATTTCTATTTTATGCCAGAAAAACATCAACAACAGTTTTGCAGTTAGATATTTCTAAGTATTTTTTAAGCCTTCAGAATAAAAAAGAGTGACATTATATCCAGGTTTTACCCAATAGCTTCATGATTTCATGATAGTCTTTAGTGTTTTCATGAAAATATAGATTGAAATGTTGACATTTTCTTGCATGTTATTCACAAGAGGATGAAATGGTTAATCTATTTTCTTTAGTATTTCTATAAGTAGTTGGAACTAATTACAAAATATCATGGGTCATGACCTGAAATTACTTGTGTATTTCTATAATTGCTTTTTAGAACAAGAAATATTTCTGTTGAGACTTGACATACATGTTCAGACAGAACAATCAATACAGGGATTTGTATGCTATTGGTCATGCTTGATTTCTTAACATTACTGATCTATAAGTATTAAGCTGTCTTTTATAAAGCATGTACTTTATATGGAAATGAAAGTTATATGTGAATGAAGTGGGATTGTTTTATAATTACAGTGCCTTAGCCACACGAACTAAGCCTGTGATGTTCATAGACACACTTGCTCTGCAAACTCAGTTTAACTGCTCTTTAATTGATAGGGACTTACTGAGTACTTGCAAATGCATTTGCAGGAAGTAATTGTTGTTTTCTTGTTTTGTATAATCTCAGACCTCGCTGACTTTAGTTGTAATCAATGATGATCACAGTTTCTAAAATCAGATACATCATAAAATGTATTCCAGTACTTTTTGTTGACTTTAACAGTAAAAACTTGTGAAATCTAACTTAACAGTTTAAGGACAACAGTCATAACATCATTATCCTGTTGGTAATTTTACTGTAGAAATTGTTTTTGTCGATGACTGTTACAAGAGAAGGAATTTCTCTCTGGAGCCCTTCTGTGCCATTCAATAAGTACAGAAAATCATGCCTCTGATGATGATGTGTATTTTTAATCATATTCAAAAAGAGAATGTTCAAAGGAAATTAACTCCATTATTCCAAATTCTTGTCACTTGTCTTTCATAGCAAGACCAATGGAGACTGTATTGCATGGCAAGGAAAATCAGGCTGCTTTTATTAATATTTTTGATCTAATTAATTGTAGCAGTGCAACATGAACTAGACAACAATTTCAGTTAAATACTTGTGTATTGGCGGGAATAGCATTCTACTGCCTTTTTCATTGTATCTGAACATTTTTTGCTAGTGGAGGAAATTATCTTCCAACAGCTTGAATATCAAGTTTGCGTGCATTCTCTTCAATAGGCCAGAGTTAATGTCATCACAAAGTTCACCTGAAACAGTCTTCTAAGAGAGGCTTTCTTTGTGTGCTGTTTAGTGATTTGCTTTCCTTTTGCTATTTGCATTTGGGTTTTGATTGGTTTATAAAATTTTGGAGATTTTTCAAAACTTTGTAAATGTGTTGTAACAACCTGTAACAATCAAGCTATTCTGTGTTTAATATTGTATTTAAATGCTATTTTCCTTTTTTTTTTTTTTTTTAATCAGCTTGAAGTGTAGTGTTGTTCACACAGTAAAATATTTTGGGATTGCATCATTTCAGTGTGTTACTGTCTCACTTTGCCTAAAGCATTTGAACAGCTGTCTTTAGTAGTTTAATGACCTCATTGCTCAAGTATTTGCTGGATTTAATTCTGAATTTCCACTTAGAAGATAACCTTCCTTTGGAGTAATGCTTAAGACTTTATATGTATTTTAATTGGATCAGTATTTAAAATCTATTCTAATTTTTCTCTAAGGAATATACCAGCATATGAGAACAATTTTTGATGACTCACTGTAGGACAACATTTACACAGTATTAATTGAACAAACTTCTGAATCTGTAAAGCGAATGACACAAACTATGAAACTTCTATCACAAATTTTACTGAAATGTATCAAGTAAAAAATTATTACCTTGTTAATAGCTACCTTATTTACATGTGAGTAGCCTTTTCCTTTCTTCAGTTTTCCCAGAATTCAATTATTGCTTACCCCAAAAGGAAGATTTTTACTATATTATTACTAGATATACTGACTTTTATTAGTTTGGATTTGAATTGTTTTATTGAGTGATTTGGGTGAGGTTTTTTTGTTTGGGTTTTTTTTCAGGGAGTGGGTTGTGGTGGTGTTTTGCTTTGCTTTTATTTTTATCAGGAGCTGTCTAATTGCTTATCTTATATAAAAGTCACATTAGTTTCATTCTCAGTACCATAAATTATTTAGTTATGCGCGGATGCTTTTGTCATGGATGCTCGACATTGTCTCTTATCTGTGTGAAGAAATAAGTCAAGAAGTTTGAAAGATGTTAAGGTCAACTAATCCCAGTTTTCATTTATATTTTTAATTGGATATGACTTTTGCTTTGTTCTCTAGATTTTTTTGCTAATCTTTTATTTCTCCAAAATATCCATACTCATAAGTGTATGAATTTCTAGATACCAGTAGTTTCTCACAACATACACCTTTGTTGAATTGTCGTGAGTGGCTGTGGGTTTTCTTAGGTGTGGCTGTTGATCTGACTTTTTTTAATCTGGATATAGGCAAAACTAGAGAGTCAGTGCCTGAAACTGAAGTTCTAATAAGAATCACAAGGAAAATGCCTTTGTGTCTATGGGCACAGCCAATGTGTTACACTCAGAACAAATTTATTTGCCAAAACACCAGGGAGTAAGTGGCTGTTTCTGGAAATTGCTGTTCATGTATTAGCAATAACTGGGAAGGCTGATAGTCTTAAGTATCTAGCTGGAAAGTAATACTAAGAAAACCTGAAAATTGTGTTTTCAGGACCTCATATACTGTGAGTTTGGTGCTAAGCCAGCAGTATAGGAGATCTAGGATTTAATGTCTTGATCTAAGAAACTGGTGTGTTCCACCCTACATTCTCAAAGGACAGGGAGTATCACTGGTTTGGAGTGTGATGCTGCACTTTGGGTCTTGTCTGGAAACACCTTCTCGCTTAGTTTGTGCAACTGGACTTCATAATGAAACTGGACTTCATAATTAAAACTGTTAAGATCTTCCTCTAACAAGCTTGAGAGGGCTTAATAAAAAGCTGGTATTCTTTTTATTAACATTTTCACCAAAATAAACAGTTCAGAGCTCTTGATGTAGTTCTGCTAGATGATAGTCTGAAGTAGTTTTGAATTTAAGGCTTGTACTTTTTGTCCACATTATTAGAGGTTGGTCACTACCTCATTTTCCAGCACATTCTGATTTTAACTTTATATGCTAGGTAAAGGCAGAGCATGGATAGAAGATTCATGTTTCCATGAATTTGCTGCCTGGCACCTGCTCCTTTCTCATCCTAGGTGTGATCCAGCCTGCTGACATGGACAGCTGCTGGATTGGCTCAAGCAGGGCTGTGGGTGGTCTAGCCTGGCTTCTAGCTAGGCGAGCGATCCACTTCTGTCATTTGTCACCTTTTGCTGGCAGTTGTAGCGAGGAGGTGAAGAAAGGCTGGAATTAAAAGTGAAAAAAAAAGTTGTCCTCCTCATCCCACTGGGAGCTCTTGTCAAACAGCTGAGGTGCACAGTAGGAAGCTGGGCTGCTGCTCCTGCTCCCTGCTCTGAGAGAAGGAAGCCCAGGGATTCAGTACCCTTAGTTCAGCACTGATATTGAAGAATTTACTGAATTCCTAAACCTGAAGGAAACTCAGTTTGCCTATCTATCTCTACCAATTTGTTCACATCAATTTGGTGAACAACATAACTTGGTAATATGTCAACGTATTGTGTAGAAGATTGCTTTTTTCTTTTTTTTCTTTTTTTTTTTTTAATTTTATTTTTGTCTTTTTAGCAAATCCTCATATATTTGCTGGTTTACTGGATTTTATTTGTCACACAAGCCCTTGAAGACTTAACCCAGAATTCAGGTTTACATCAGATGGGAGCAGATCTCCTAGCTGTATTTGGATTGGGATGGTTTTTTGAAGACTACAGCCAATGTCAGCTTTCTGTTAATAGAGTGGTCTTAAACAGGAGAAAAAAATTCTAAGTCATTAGGTATCAATGCCTTGCTGTTAATCATATATTTTAAACCATACAGATATTCAATTTCTACATGCTTCAAAATGCAGATAAAGGAACACTGCTGAAATTGCTTCTGGGCAACTTTTAGTTGTCTGCTATGTGAGGACAAGTTCTTGATGGCATAGTGGAAAAGGAATTTCTACTTGTTTGGTCTATGCACCTGGTCCTCTTCATGTGTGTCTTGAAAAATTGGCAGATGTGAACCTAGAAGCAGTACTTGACTTTACTCAGAGGAATAAAGCTCAAGCTTTTTTTGTTTGTTTGTTTGGTTGGTTTTCTTTTGTGGTTTTTTTTTTTAATAAATTTTATACCTGTAGTGTCTGTGAGACATTGAATATACTCTTGGCTAGATTAGTTGATTGCATGGTGGGGGGTAGATCTATCCCAACTGTCCCTTGTTGCCAGAGGTAAAAAATTGTGCTAGTTTTAGGAGAGCTGGTTATCACTTTGACTAGAAAAGTAACCTTAAAATACTTTGTTCTTTGTGAACAAAAGTATTTTTTCATTTTTGCCTCTTCATGTCTATCTTTGTGCATTTGTCATGTCTATAAAACCAACTGGTTAACATATGTGATTTTAATGTGTTTTAAAATTACTGTTTAATGTAACAATTTTCTTTAATGAAGTAAATATCAAGTAGTAAATAGAAAGCAGCTTCAAATGTATTCAGAAATGGCTGAGCATTATTGTACTAGAATGTTTCCAATAGAAATTTTGTCTAGTACATGAACTAAGTAGTTTTTTAAAATTACTATTTCTCATTTGAAATTTTTTGACTTCTTATGAGAAAAGAGATACAGCGTTTTTCTCTGGTGGTTCTTTCCTTTCCTCCTCCCACCCCCACCAGTCAAAAAGAGACTTAGAAATACCACCAAATATCTCACATGAATTAGTTCAAGTGCCTTATGTCCCACATGTTTGTCCCTAAAGACCCAGTTTTCAATTTAGATTGTATCCTATGATATGATGCAGAGATTCCATAAGTTCATTTATTTTGCAGTGCTTTAACAAGAACAAAAAGGTTGATGAATACTTTTTGTAAGGGATTATGGGACTGTTTCCTAACTATCTTATTTTATTATCTGAAACATTTTTAGTTATAATATTTTGTTCTAATGCATTGTTTTAGTATTTGAAAATTTGCAGTTTCTCATAGGGAAGAACAATACACCTTTTCGGCTGCATTTAATTTGGTAAGTAGTGTTGCAATGTTTCCATTTTGGTCTTGAATTTGTTATTATATTTCTTCCATTAGCACACAGTATTTCATCAGTCATCATTATAGCAAATGTCTTCAAAGACAGTACATTTTCTGTTAGTCTTTTGGCTAAAACCACAACCACTGGCTGCTGCTTTTAATTCCTGTTCATTTTCTGTCACAAAATAGCAAAATACAAGAAGCAATATTTCCAGATACTACTATATAACAGTATGTAACACAATAAAAGCTGCCTTGCAAATGCCTCCCTTTCCATGCAAATTAACTTATTAAAAGTGAAATGATGGAATTAGTTATATTGAACTTATTAATACTTTGGCAGGCCATGGATTCTCAGCCCCTGAAGTTCACAAGCAGGCTTTGGGGCTGTAACAATTCCAGGGTTTTATAAGTGCTGTATAGAAAGGAGATTTTCAACCAAAAGAGGATGAAAAAGCTCAGCTTCAAAGCTTTTGCTTCTAAAACTCCAGGGTTTCTGAAGGCAATACTGAGTCAAATCTGACTATTGGGACATAATCCTCTCCAGTTGAAGAAGGTCCCTATTGACCTCAATTAGGGTAGACCCAGATTGCCACTGTGTACTACACTGGTACCCACTGTGTACTACAAAGGCTTTTGCTCTTGCAGTTTCAGAGTACCAGTATTAAAATTGGGTACTATTTTATTATGTGCAACAAGAGATTTTACTGTGGTTAGAGAGAGTGTGTCTTCCTGGTTCTTGCCTTCAGGTCAGATCTAAAGTATTTCTATTGGAAATTGTAAGGTTTGCTCCCAAATTCACATTTTTGAGAGTGAATAGTGTTATGCAGTTTGGCCAAGATGTAAATTGGCAATAACCTTGTCACAGAATGGAAGCAGCTTGGAAAAAAATAGTTTACATAGTTTTCTCAGCTAAAGGCAAGTACCTGATTTTTCATTGCCTTTCTGGGAGAGAGGGATTTATGGGGAAAAGACCGAAATTAAAAAAAAAAAAAAAAAGGTCCCTAAACCAGGACACTGTGCTCTTTATTATTTAAATTACAGCTTAAATTACTTATAGGTTATTGATGCTTAAGGCTTGAGATGTTGATTCTGTGCTTGGCTTCATGAAGCAAAAATAGTTTTTGTTCCTTCTCTCTATGATTCATATCTTGGAAAACATAGCTGTCTTTGGAAGAACTCTTACCATTCTTGCCATGGTGCCAAAATCAGTTCTCTTAGAATAAGAGATCAAGAGAACCTTTGAATATTGTTGCTCATCCTTAAATTAGGAAAAGAAGTGGCATAACAAAAGAGAACTGTATAACTTAGAATAATAAATCCAAATCCTAGATAAGTGACTGAAAGAGAATAGGGAGTAAGAAAGTCTGTTTAGTAGAAGTATAAACATGTACTTACACTTTATTTCACGGGTTTAAAATATATCACCCTTTTTAGCTTTCCCATAACATTTGTACTACTGGAATGTCACAAACCATTTATTTTAACTTTTCTGGTGATCAGAAAAAATAAACAGACTGAGAAAAAGGTGTTTGTCAAAGCACATTATAATTATTTTGTTGCTTACATACCAGGGTTAGCTTTTTACTTTTCTGAATTCTTCATTCAGACAGTGGCTTTTAATTTTGATATTTTACCCTAAAAATATTTTAAAGTGAAGAGAACTGGAGGGGGGGTGAGGAGATGCAGTAACTGGTCACAGTGAGATGCTTGTGTTAATTTACAAATCAATTGATAAATATACATTTATTTTAGGGCACTGCAAGGATGCTTCTCGATCTGGAAGTTTTTCCAGTGATTTTACTCTTAGAAATTACAGAATACCAAGAATTCCAGAACATGAAAATGTGCATCTGTACTATGATAATGGTAGCTGGAATAGCTGTCCCTAAAGTCAGTTAAGAATATTTCATCCTGGAATTTTTGAAGAACAAAAGCAACCACTATTTATATTTGTGCCATGTAATAATGAGTAAAATTTTTATCTGAAACAAGTATCCTATTTAAAACAAATTCAGTCCCACCAAGCCATAACATCAACGTATATTCTTAAACTAATAAGAAATATAAAGTAGAACATGTTTAAAGCATTAGGTTCAGATCTAAAAAATCTTGCTACTCTGAAGGATGCATTTTTTCAAATGGCATTTTAAGTTTCCCAAAAGTGTGAAACAGACTAATGAGAAAATACAGATTTCATTAGAAAAATTTATGTTGGAAGGTTTTATTCCTAGTCCATGTTTTAATATTAATAAGATAATATCTCATAGCAGGAACTTTAAATAAGAGAGCATTAGCAGGATGCTTTGGGGTTTTTTTTGGTTTTTTTTCCCCTTCAATTTTTTTTTTTTTTTTTTTGCTTAGAAGGAAGTACATCTCAGTGTGGATAACTTGGTTTTCTTTTACACTCATATGCTATCAGGTATGCTTCAAAGAAAAAAAAAGTAAAGTGGCAAGTTCCTTTATTTCTTTGTTTCCTTTAAAACCCGGTTGCTAACCTAATTTCTATTGTGAAATAGTTTTTGTGATGTATAAGAAACATTTTGCAGCCCAGGGAGTCTTACTGTTTCTTCCATGGTGTGGCTACATTAAAAAAAAAAATGAAAGGAGAAAACAATGCACTTACTTTTCTGCTCAATGCTACTTCATGGAGAATTACTGGTAGGGGCCTTACTGACTTCCATGGAATCTTAATAGCTGAACTGTTGCATATATATGCTTATGTATCATCCCGTGCACATCTAAACTGGGTACCTTCATCTTAACTACAGGCCTACTGATAAACCTAAAATAAATCAGTGTTTATGGAAGTGGTATCGCAACACTCCAATTACCTCTTTTCACTAATCCATTTAATAGTGTTGGTATTTTATTGTGTTTAAACACACACTCCATTCAGTTCTATGTGCTAACACAGGAGGTGTCAGATTTAACCCTTTTATGACCCAGAGATGGGGCAACTGAGAGGCGTTTTGAAAACCTTTTATTCCATTTTTCAGACTCATATGAAGGGTGAGACAATACAAATATTTTTGTATTCACACCATCACAATCAGAAGCTGACTATTTCCTAATTACAAGACACTATAAGCGTTTCTTTTCCTATCAGCTTTTTGCCACACCAAGCTGTAGATGCCTTAAAGTCAATCATGTAAAACTACCACTCGTGGGTGCTCTTACAATGCATCTTTCATAGTTCTATTTCTCAAAGTATCTAGTCTTATCTGCAAGCCCATCCTTCGAAACTTTTTTCTAGCTCCATTTCTCTCTCAGCAATATCTGTCCTATTCCATGGCATTTCTAAGTCAGCATTTCTTATCTCAAAGTTTGCATACAGATCCATACTGTGTGGGCCTTCTGTCAGGCTCTGAGAACTCTCTACAAATCCATTTCCCACAAGGAGGTATAATCAGTTGTTATTCACGTGAATTCTGTACACAGCAAAACACAGCTTTTCAGGTGGCTTCTATTTTCTGAGTTTATCAACACAGGTAGTAAGTCTGTTAATTTATACTGGGGCTACCAAAACATTATTCTTCTGGAACACACAGTTTCATGGACAACAGTCAGATCTTTTTCAATGTAATTTTGTTGAGAATAGTCTGGTTGGCTAACCAGGCTCCTGACAATGTACTTGGTGTCAAGGGAGGCAAGGCTCTGGGCTGGGGATGCCAGCGAGGTCTCATTCCAAACGATGACATGCCCTGTTTGCTGAAGACACATTAGAGTCTGTATGGCCTAAAATTCAGGGACACTACCTTAACTTGATCATAATTCTTGGTTTTCCTTCAGGGCTTCTCCCTCTGTGTCTCACAGATATGCCACCAGTGGAAAAGAGCAAAGGAAAGGACTGAGAGTATGTTAATGGGAGGGTTGAAGAACACACAGGTTCAAACACATACAAAAGTAGGTGTAATGAGTTTGGCAGATCCTTCTAGAATTGCTTATGACTTTGTTCCACTTCTATAGATGGTATATTATTGGGAAGGGAAGGTATTAATAGGGCAGATTATATCTTAATGTTTTTCCATGGAAGACTATTGAGAGTGACTCCATCAATTCAAAGGATAGAAAAGATTATGATCTTAGTAATGAATGCTCCTCCTCCAGAGGTTAATAAGAACTGTTATTTGCAGGCATTCTTTAAATGTCTGTACAACCATGTTCCCATGTAAGCCTGTTGTCATATTTGTGTTCTCTAGTTTTCTTTACACATTAGTCAACACCAGAAAGATAAATTTCATGTATCTACTTGATTAAGAACATTCACTCTTTCTTTGTTTGTTTGCGAGGAGTTGTTGATTGTATTTGGGTTTTTTGGTGTTTTGGTTTTGTTTGGGTGCTTTTTGTGGTTTTTGTCTGCATCTTGTTTTGGTTTTTGTTTTTGAGTGGGGTGTTGGTATTATGGTAGGCTTTGGGTATTTTATGGAAGACAAGTGGATAGTGGTGAGTTAGCCTGATTGATTTAATCTACTTAACCTGTAGTAAAATTTTGACTTGAGTGGTATCTGGGACTGACAAAAAAAAGTGCCTGTATCCAAACACTCTGAAGCATCTATATTTGATCTATTTTGTTTTATATAAATTAATGAGGAATATGATTCAAGTCTGGTTCAGGTCTCCAGATTCAGAGCCTGGTTTTACTTAGTTGCCCTATAGTCTTCTCTTAAATTGGACTTCCACTACTTCTCTTAAAAAAAACATGGTCCCTTCTTAGTTATCTGGGGTTGAATCCACGTGGGGTAAATGTTATGGCAAAGAGAGAACTGCCTGGAAATGACAGTGGGTTTGAAAATGCTCTGTTTACAACTGTGGTGAGAAATTGAGTGAAATTTTTGAGAGAAAGTTGACGAGTATTATGTTTATTAATTCATGTATATCTGCTCTATGCCCACATACACAGCTGCAACAGATACTCCTGGTTAAAAGAATTTGATCTATGTGTGCATTTATATGGACAGAACATATCCAAGTATTGCATTTGCTGTGAGATATGACCCTTCCATGCATGGAAATATTTTATTTCCTAACTAGACATACTGTAGGCTCTGAAATTAAGTTATCTTTGTCTGATGAAAAAGACTACTTGTGAGTTAAATGGCTTTATCATCATCATTGATCTTCTTTTAAGATGCAGCCTAGATTTTGTTTCAATCTTTCTTTAGGCTAAATCTAAAGAAAAATGAAAACAGTTTTGTTCTGCATTGAATGTATATATATGAAAAAAGGGGAGGAGCTATTATTGTTAACTGGGGTTTTTTTGTGATTTTTTTGTAATATATTATAAATACTTTCTTACCCTTCCTAGTTATCACAATGGTCTCTTTTGCCTTATATTAATAAGGAACCTCTTTTTTTGTCATAGCCGTGGTAAATTTGAAAACCAAAATATTATTTTCTTACTTCAGCAGCTTTTTCCTCTGTATGCCTGAGGCACAGCAGCAGTGAAAGAAGGAGGAAATAATGCTTATTTTCCTTTAGACACCTTCCATATAGCACTAAATAGTTTCAAGTGTGGGAAACAGCCTCTGAGTAATTTTGCTGATAAAAATCTTATCTTTGCACCTTCATTTCTGAAAGACCTTCCTTTTTGAAACAACTGTTTTTACAAAAAGACAAAAAAAACCCTTTTGTAGAAAGAAAAAGTGTGTTACAAAATAAATATTAGTGCCTATAAAGAAAAAGACATCAACGGGACACTCTAATATGTATTTCCCTGTTTTTCTCATACCATTCACTGCCTAACCTTTTACTGGTTGATTACAAGCAACACCTTTTAAAAATTAAAATGTCCAGTCTTACCACTTCTGTTGCATCAAGTGATCCTGTTCAAATTCTACCCTCGAGGAAGAGGGTAATGATGCATAAACAGATTAAATTGGTATTGCAATAGCAGTGGAGTTTTTTCAGATACAGGGCAAAACAAAATGAGGAAAATATTTTGTTTCTATTATTAAATGCTTCCTAAGTCAGTGAGTGATTCAGAGAAAAGTAGAAAACTTCAGTCACCCATTTTCAATATTTGACTACATAGAAGTGCTGTAAGAGCTGCTGGAGACCACAGGTTTCAGACCACAATTGCACCCTTTCACAGCAGCTTTCAACTAAAATGAAACATATTCACTTCCATTCCCACCACCAAATCCCCCCTTAATACTGTGAGTAGAAGCTGGTTCCAAAATTGGATTTTTTGATGGCTAGAAATCTTCTTTTAATAGGCACTTTTTCATCCAGTCTTTCTTTCCCCTGTGTTGTTCTCTATAATAATTATTTGATAAAGAAATCTGTTACCTGTTGTATCCAGGATTATTCTACAATCTGTTTCTGGAAATTCAGTCTCCTGTAATCATGTAATTCTTCACTTTTTGTAATAGCAGTATATTGATCTTTAATATATACAGGGTAACATGTCTATGTGGAGGGAAATGGACCCCATTAAACTTCCTTTAGTACCTTTGTCAATTTTGAGGGTTTTTTAAAATTTCCTTCCTATAGCAGATTTTTTTTTTTAACATTTTTTTAATCCCTGACAAGAGAGGAGATGTTTTGTGTCTTCATAGTGTGAAACATAGCTTTTCTTAGGGCTGCTTTTTGCTTTTATCAGATGATGGCACTTTTTAATTTTACAGCATGTCATTATATTAAAGTGTGTAATATCACTGCCATGGATAGATATACTTGTTACGGAAAACCAGATCTTATTAAATGGGTGAAAATTGCTTAGAAAGAAAAAGCATACGTGTGATAGAAAACTTGCTATCTGAATAGGATATTTAAAATATGATATGGAAAGAGAAAACTTCTTGTTCTACATTTAATAGCACCACGAATCTCCTTGTAATCACAAAGCAGAATGACAGAATATTCTGAGCTGGAAGGGATCCACAGGGATCAAGCCCAACTCCTTATGTGAATGGCCTTTACTGGGATCAAACCCACAATCTTGGTGTTATCAGCACCATGCTAATCAGGGTATCAAGCCTCATTTTTTCCTAGGTGGACCTGGTAAGGATAGGCTGAGAGAACTGAAAAGGGGCATGAATAAATAATTTTTAAAAATTAAAATCAGATATTTAAGAAACAATGTCATCTTAGCCAAATATAAATATTTGTTAATTATCAATATGAATTAGTTTAGAAGTAAATGTTGAGCATGGTATTAGCGAGTAATTGAACCAATGACTACTGTATTCTTGTTAAGGACTCCCACGAAAAATGTGTAATATTTCTGTAGTTCTTCTTAACTAAGCTGATTCATAGCAATGTAAGAACAGAAAGACTAATGTGAAAATGTTAAAGCAGCTGCTGTAGGTTCTATCAGGAAAGGAGCCAGGCTGGAGAATCAGTTATAAGAAATTTCTTCATTGACCACAAATATGAGGCCAGTGGGGCAGAGAGAAAAGGTTTTGTCTTTCTAACAGACTTTAAAATAGGAAGTTTTAGTGCTATGGGAAAAATAGATCAGAATGCCCTCCTTTTCAGTACTGCACCACAGGAGAATGTTTGATTAACAGCAGGGTATTGACTTTGTGCAAGTTAAGATGATATGGTTATGTTTTCTATTATTGCAGATTCAGTCTCTCTGAATCACCAGAGATTATGGGTTGTGAATTGATACAGTACCTCCTCCCACACTTGCTTTAATCACTTGGTTAACAATTGCAGTTTCACTTGTCCTTGATTGCTGAGAAATAGATCTTAATTTCTGAGCTAAGCAAATGTTCATAGGTAGTATTTTTATTGTTGAGACTGTACATAATTAGAAATATTTTCAGATGCTTTAAGGACGTGATTTTTAGACCCTTTTTACAGAAAATGGAAGTTATTTTATTAAAACTTGATTCATATTTTTATCAGAGCTCTGTAACTTCAAACAGAAGGTTATTTAAACCTATGAAGCCAAGAAGATATGAATAAGATATAAAAAAGTTTTTAAATGGCTATGTCAAAAGGGTGCTACTTTAGCAATGAATACATGTGTTACAGTAAGATAAGGAGAGATTTCTTTACCATTATGAATGTCTCTTTGTCATCAGAGATAAGCATTTGTTCATGACATGGATTTTTGCCTGTTCGTCTGTCTGTCCTAGGCCCTTACACAGGGCTGCTCATCATCTCTCTGTCAGAAAACATTCAATGAAAATTGATACAGTGTCAAAGAACCAAATGATTTTTCATGGATTTTCTTGTTGTCTCTCTTTCCAAATGTATACATTTTTGGATTTGAAGTTTCAATTTGTCTTTTGTTTCAGGGACTGAAGAAATGTTAATGACTTGGGGAGTATAAAATCACAGTGAAAAGAAGTCCAGATTTCAAAAAAGTATATCACATGAAGAGAGTTGTAAAGGTGCTAGTTATAGAAACCTGCAAGATAGTTTTGTTTTTTGCACAGGAAAGTACTGTTTTTTCATGTTTATGGAAAAAGGCAACTTAAATCTCTTAATACCTACTCCATCAACTGACTTCAGCTTCTAAATTATTAATGTATATTGAAACCTTTAAATATAGTTTGTAGATGCCTTTATTTTGCATTCTCTTTCTATCTCTGTGCTATAATGGATATTGCTATTGCTGTTACTAATAACTATTAATTATAAACTCCTATAAGCATTGCTGTTTTGGCAGGGCAAGAGAAGGACTCCATGAAATTTATTTCATCCTATACAGCTAAACATTTTGATCATGTGAGTAGAAAAATAATTGTAAATCGAGAAGGCAAAATGGGAAGGCACTTTGTCCCCTGTCATGTGCTCCCATGCCCTGCAGTGTTCTCTAGACAAAGCCCACGGTAAAGAGTAACCACAGGGTAGCTGAATATCTGATGTTTTATGACATAATAGTTGATTCTTATGAGGAAAGTTTGAAATTTAGTTAATAAATACATTTATTTTGACTCTGCAACCACAGTCTGCATTATAGCTACCTCCATTAGCAACAACAATAAAGCGCCAGTTAAGTGCCCACAATGAATGTAAAGAGTGTAGCTTTCAGATATGCTGAAGCTGAAGAAACTTATGCTCTTGACCTCATTTTCTGAGTATCAGACCTCAGATTAAGACAGTCTGTGTTCTTTATATCTGAATTCTGCACATGGATGGAAGCAGAATTTTGGTATGTTTTGACTTTTTTTTTTCATTCTGCATGGGCACTGCTTTCCCAAGAAATTAAGGGTAAAGGCATGATGATGATTTATCTTGGTATTAGGGGACTGTATTGGGGGAATCCTCAGTACTTTCAGAAAAAACTACTTATCCAGTATAAATATGTATTGTCTAGTGCCTAGAAGGATTGTGTTATGATCCAGATCCTTTTCAAGATCTTGCTTTGGACTCAGACTTTTGTAGAACTTGGTAACAGATCCAGCAAAGTTGATAATGCCAGGAGTGCAACAGTCTTTATTTGACAGACTATCAATTGAATGCAATAAAACATCTTTCTTTATATTATTATTATTATTATTATTATTATTATTATTATTTTATTATGGTAGTTAAATTAATAACTTCTGCACAAATACAAAAATTGCATAGTCCCAGTGTAATTTTGAATATGTAGCTAATAACAAAGCTACAATAATACCAGCTAAGGAATAAAAATACAAATCCTCCATTCATTTGTTGAATGCTGTTGTTTTAATTTGCTCATGCTTCTGTTTCTAACTCTTTGTGCAAGTAGGCTAAGCAGTTTGCAGTGCAATTTAGATAATGAGCTAAAGGCTCTAAAATGTAGTTGTCAAAGAATGACAGTCTTTGATTTCCATTCTCATGTTTGTATCCAGAGATGCAAACAAGGTTAGGCAGATACAAAAGCTGCTACATGCAACTTTAATATGGACTCTGTGGAAGAGTCAGCCATTAGAAACAAGAATTCTGAGTCTGATGGTTTACTTCCTTAATTAGCATGAGGATTTTTTTGGTATGCTTCCTGACAAAGGATATCTGATAATCCGTAGCAAACAAACTGGCTGTGGCACTATGCTCTTGCTGCTGATGTGCACTGCATACAGATTGCTTAAACTAAAATGATCTCCTCTTCTTATGTTCTCATGTGTGCTTTACAGAGATAAAAACAGACTAATCCCCCTTTGCCAGCTGTATCATTCACTTTCTTAGGCACCTAACCAGAATTCATAATATGACCATTACAATTTAGAAATGGAAAAAATGTACAGTATAAATAAATACCTCTCCTAATGAATACTCAAATTGAATTGGGTTAAAACACACTACTCATTAAACATTACTGTAAATGGCACTAAGTGATCTTAGAAAGAATTATTGCTCCTTCACATTATTATTTTGACCATATGTAGTCCCTGATTCTATGAATGTCTTGTTTTCTGAATCTGTCTGTGGTTCCTCACGGGGCTGGAAAAAGATTTTTGTATTCTCTTCAGATCTTGAACTGATTAGAAACAGAAATGTTTAATTAAATTTTCTCTTGGACTCGTTCCCCCTTATAGAGCTATGTAGTAAGAGAAAGAAAGGAGGTAGGAGATGTAAGAACCTCTGGATTTTTTGCCATAGGTATGAGCAACCAGCCTTTGTGCAGAGGGTTCCTCTGAGCAATTGTTTTCAACTGTGGTGAGATGTCAGGCAGGTGCTCTAGTGAAGACCAATAGTTGTAGACAAGTGCTGTAGAACAGAATTTATCTGTGACAAGCAAGTAAACAAGTGAGAATCATGTAATTGGTTTCTTAAAACCATGCTTAAATATGGGTGGTTATTGCTGGGAGGTTGAAACACAGGTCAGGCAATTGTCATCTACTGAATGTGATGTTCCTTTCAAGTGCAACTAAAATTCTTTTGGTCCCTTTAGAAATTCTTCAATGAAATATTTTTCAATGCTTCAAATGTGACACTGTGTACAAGCTGAGGAAAAAAAACCCCAACAAACCACCATCATAATGGGGGGAGGAAGATTATCCATTTGACCAATTAGACAAGTGATTCTTGAGTTCTGACTGCTATGCTGAACTCTGAGATGAATGCCAAAACTTATCCAGCCCAGAGGCAGTTCCATTTACACCCTAGAACATGAAAATCATTTTCACTTGTTATGTAGAATGTAACCTTCTGTATAGTGTTCAGAAGACTAATAAGTCAGCATGTTTTAGGTATTTCAAGGTGTTATCTAAAAAGTAAAGATTCTTATTGTTTCACATTTACAGTTTCCTACTGAGAAATAAGGAAGACTTATCTTTTATTAATTTTTTGCAGACACTGTATGTACGTAAATGATAAATGTTGCTGTACTCTTACACCACAGCCAGGTGAAATACTTAAGAGTTTAGGAAAATGTTTAATACTGAGTGACTATATCCCTAGTTAATAAGCTTCCTAAGCTTTCTAATTACACGGAAATCACAGCAAATTTGATGCTTTCAAAGCTGATTATTAAAAGATAATTCTAATATATCACTAGATTATCACTACATTTTAAAATAATTCTGAAGCATTTCTAATGTTTCTATCTCAGTCTTTTCAACTCCAAGTACCCCCATATACCTTCTTCAAGATACTTTTCATACTACTTCTACTGCTAATAATGTCTCAAGTCTAAGAGAGAAAACACCTTCAGTCTATATGAAATTTACTAAATATATTTAGCATATAATAAAAATAATAAAATAGTTCAGAGTATTAAAATACAATAGTTCAGAGTATTAGGAAAATGTGACCATTGCTTCTTTTTAGCCTTGTTTATATTTTTAAAACATTCAAGCAGTCAAGAGAGGCAAAGTTTCTATATATATCTTTGTCTGGATTTGGCCATGAGTTTTCTAGTTTAGTTTCCATTAACCTGGCATTTTGGACTGGGGGGAAGGGAGGAGTAAAATTAACATGTGTTCCCTGTGCTGGATGAAACTCTTGAGCCTGTGTAGGTCTATGCTGTTACTGCTTGAGGAACTGTCCTGATTGCCAGGTTACACAGCCCCGCTTTCCAACATTTCTGAACAGTGGTTTTGGTTGGATTTTCTGTTTGTTTCTTGTTTGGGTTTGAGCTGTTGCTTTTTTTCTTATTTCGCTCTGAGGAGAAAGACAAAGAATTTTTGGGAAGAGTTGCGCTACCATGTTTTAAAGAGAATTGGAAAACTCTGTAGAAAGTGTAAGCGTAGATGGTTCCAAGGCTGTTGTCCAATTCTGCTTAGCAAATGAAAAATGTTCAGTGTTCTGGATTTATGTTTCAGAGAGTAATCTAAAATACAAGAATATTTTATTTAATTTCAGGAAGCACTCTTTTATTCTTAATGGCAACCCCCTAAATTTTAAAAGCCTATAAAATCTGTCATTACACGGAAAATTTAGAGAAGAGAGTAGTGTAGTACTTCTAAATACTGCACTGGTAATTAGATGTTGGATGGCAAAGCTACTGCTGATTTTTGACTTCTCTGTTCTTCATATACTCTAAGTACTTAAAGGATAACAGAAAATGTCACTGCTTTCCCTGAAGGAAATTGGAAAATCCAATTTGTCTTGCAATCTTTCAGTGAAGCTAAAGACAATAAATTAGGAAGTATATTTTCTACTCTTCACAGACTCTGACATGGACACCACGTGCTTGCAAAGCAGCTGTCAGTGAAGGCAGCATTTTATACTGAACAGCATATATGCAGAATCATGAATGATGTTAGTTAAACTGTACTTCCTGATACTGAGCTGATATTAAAAAAATACAGACTATAAACATGCATGTAGTGGATGTATTTAATGGATGTTGTAAGTCCTTCCTCATTATTGAAATACCTTTCTCAATCTGCCCCCAATGAAAACCAAATTCCACAGCAAGCAGAAATTGAGTATTCTTCCAGTGTAATATTTTGTCACGCGTCCATACCTAATTTAAAGTAGCAATTATGAGATTTACATATGTATGTTCCTTTTTAAAGAGGAATCCTCAAATTTTTTCATATTATATTAGCAAAATTTAAATTAATGCCTGAAAGGCAGCCCTTCCCAAGGACTCTGCCTGTTGTCTGACAGTGAAAATTGGAATAAAACTATTTACCTTTTTGTACTGAAAAATACAGATAGCTGGTGGGCAGGACAGACTGCACTGATCAGGTCCAGGGCATGGCTGGACAAGTGTATCAACTGGACAAGCTTTTAAGCAGAGAATAACCAAAAGGAAAAAATACTAAAGAAATTAGGAAGTAACAAAATAATGTTTGTCAGACCTTTGGAAAAATACCAAGGCTGGAATCTGAAGGACAATGCATTAGCACTCTGCAATATTTGTAAAGTGTGGGACAGAAGAGGCTAATAATGAGTGTATGTGTAAAATTTGTATTTACCTTTCACTGTTTGTTTTCTTTTTCTCATATTCATAATCTGGCATTTTTCAGGATGCTTTGCTTTATGTGGGGAGCTTAACCTTGCCATTATGCATACAACAAATAATTCTGTCCTTGAGTATCTCCTTGCTATCAAATCTCAAAGTACCGACTATGCAGATGCTATAATTATTTGAAAGGCCACTTATATGTTAGGATTTGTTTTTTCCTTCCTCTGCTGTGTGAGAGTGGTTTGTTGTAAGTGCTGAAGAAGCAAAAAATTGGTTTTGTTTCCTTCTTGTGAAAAATATTCCTTGTTAAAATTACACTATCCATAATCATAAATTCTTAAAATGCTCTACATTTAGAAGACTACTGAGCATCAGAAAGTTTTCTGAGAATGCATTGCATAAAACCAGATATAGTAAGGATAATTTTGCACTGATGCTCTCTACATTTTTTGCTATGTATGTATATATTCTTTTTCAATATATACTCTGGTAACTATGACCATCCATACTGTGAAATGGCTCATAATTTGTAACTTGTTCCTATAGTTTTAGCAGAACTACATTCCACTATTTATTTAGGAAGAAATACGGTAATTTATTCTTTGTTAATTATTTTAACATTGGCTGGCATATAGCATATACAGAGGACAGCTGAAAGAAAACAGAGATAAGGGAATTCTAATATAACAAAATGCCTTTTAACACAGAGCTTTGGAAGATTATTAAGACTGGAATAGAAAGGGTATGAGGTTAGTTTTCTGCAATATGAATGTTTTTATGCATGAATGAAGTTGGGGACTTCAAAATAAGCAATGTGATGAGGACTAAAATTGAGGGAACAAGGAATGAGAAGCTGAGATGCCATTATGCCACTTTTCCAGAGACACAAGTTGTGGAGAGCTGAGTGAACAGGGGGAAGATTAAGGCAGCAGTCCAGGGGAGCTTGCTGGAAAGAAAAGTTGACAAATGCTGCTTCTGCTCTGTGAGGAGCCCACAGAAGATTGCTCATGAGATTGCACAAAAATGAGAAGATCACTGAATTGCAGCTCACCAAAGTTCAGGCTAATTATGAGCTTAGTGGAAAACAACCCCTCCATCTCTTCTCTGCGCTGTATTTCTGTACATTTACATGCATTTATAGCACACGGCACATAGATAATTTTGATATTTCATCTCTGAGTTCTGTTAAAGATCCCTGGTTAGTGCTGTCTGGCTCTGGTGGTGTGTTATCCCTTGCTTAGCCTGTGTGTACTCTCTTCTACAGGATTCCCAAGTTAAGACCTCGATGGTTTCTTCCTCAGAGAACAAATTCAGAGAGTTCACATTGCTTCTTGGTAATAATCTTGTCCTTTCCCTGTAATGTCATTATGCCATGAATGCCAATTGGCACTATAGACACTTTGGCAGGCTTTTTTTTTTTTCCTGAGATGTTAGAAGAAGGATATAGAACTAGTTTTGATCCCTGTATCTGCTTGCTTCTCGAACTCTTTTTTCACCCTTGCTAAATACGTTATTAAATTTAATCTACTGAAGTTTATGTGTCTCTATTGTTCCTTAAAATTAAAACTAAAGTTTTAAATTTTATTATTTTAAAAATTAAATTAAAGTTTCTTTATTTTAATGTTATCTTCTTATTTCTATCCCATGCATAGCATTCTAGCTTATGTGTGGAAATATTTCTGGGTAAATTTCTGTAAACCTTCCCCTATTTAGTGAAAATCCCAGATTTCAAAAGTAAAAAAAAAATAACCCCTCTAAAAGAACAAGACCAGTTCCTTGTTTTGAAAACTATATGAAAATTCCTGTCAGATTTTATGAACAAGACCCCTTCCCTACCAAAAATATTTTGGGTGTTGAAAAATTTTTCAGAGGTGAAACAAACAAAATCTAAGAATCCATGAGCACATAAGCTAAGAGTAATGGCATAATTTAAATTATAAAAAAATTCTCATGAAGGGAAGTAACTATAAAGAAAGGAAATAGTGCAAGCCATAACCTTCCAAAACCACCTTTTTGTCATGGTTTCTTTTTTCCAACTTCACCCTTCCTTCAATTTTAAAATNTAATGTCATTATGCCATGAATGCCAATTGGCACTATAGACACTTTGGCAGGCTTTTTTTTTTTTCCTGAGATGTTAGAAGAAGGATATAGAACTAGTTTTGATCCCTGTATCTGCTTGCTTCTCGAACTCTTTTTTCACCCTTGCTAAATACGTTATTAAATTTAATCTACTGAAGTTTATGTGTCTCTATTGTTCCTTAAAATTAAAACTAAAGTTTTAAATTTTATTATTTTAAAAATTAAATTAAAGTTTCTTTATTTTAATGTTATCTTCTTATTTCTATCCCATGCATAGCATTCTAGCTTATGTGTGGAAATATTTCTGGGTAAATTTCTGTAAACCTTCCCCTATTTAGTGAAAATCCCAGATTTCAAAAGTAAAAAAAAAATAACCCCTCTAAAAGAACAAGACCAGTTCCTTGTTTTGAAAACTATATGAAAATTCCTGTCAGATTTTATGAACAAGACCCCTTCCCTACCAAAAATATTTTGGGTGTTGAAAAATTTTTCAGAGGTGAAACAAACAAAATCTAAGAATCCATGAGCACATAAGCTAAGAGTAATGGCATAATTTAAATTATAAAAAAATTCTCATGAAGGGAAGTAACTATAAAGAAAGGAAATAGTGCAAGCCATAACCTTCCAAAACCACCTTTTTGTCATGGTTTCTTTTTTCCAACTTCACCCTTCCTTCAATTTTAAAATTTAAAACCTTTTGAGATTCACTTGCAAAACCATCTTAGGACTATTTTTGCTATTTCAATAATAAATAAATTACCACAAATTGTCCTTTTGTAGCATGTCAAAGTTGGTGTGAGCTGTTAAGTATTTTTCTTAAAAAGCTTAGGATACTTTTTCAAATAGTTTCCTGTATCCTGACATTCCCATACTTCTGGTTTCAGAACGCTGAAAATTCTCAAGTTTGTTATAGTTTATGCTTGTATTTATTATATAGTATAAATGTAATATTATGTTAATAAATCTTGTCACGTTTTCATAACTGTTTCCAAGAGAAAAGTGTCCAAGCCAAAGGCGTGAGTCAAAGTGTATTTCTCCCTCTCCTGCTTTATTTGTATGTGCCCAGACAGTTGCCAGATCTCCTTGCAGGGCGCTGATTTGTAGCTTGAGTGATGTAAATTACTGCAGGAGATGGGAAAGTGCAGTGAATCGCCCTTTAAGACTGCAGAAACTGTAAGACCTTACAGCTATTGATGTCCTATTTTTATCATTTTATAGACTGTTTTTTGAGCAGTGAATGCATTTCAATGTATTCACAGTACGATACTCCTTATCTGTAGATCTTTGGGGCTTAAGGGTTCCAAGAGTGTTCTATTATTTCGCAAAAAAATAATACTAAACTAGATGGCAATGTGAATTTTATGAGTATCTCATATTATGAGCTATGATACATGTCTCATATTGTGAACATAGCATATTATGCTGAGACAAAGCCTATTTCCTGAGGCTGCCTCATGAATCCTGTGTGCCTTTCAGCTTTTTAGCAGCACAGGACCAAAGTATGTTTGTGGATCATGTGCTGGAAACACCTGTAACTGTCTAGCTGAGTATCTAGGAAAATAAATTCTCATCTGAAGAGCTGAAAGTGAGAGGATTGAGGACAAAAGATTAGCCAGATGGCAGAACTGGGAGAAACTACTGTGAAGCAACTGTGATGTTTTTGGAGAAACAATCCATGCACAAGAGAAGGTACAGAAGAAAGCAAGAAAATCTAGGAAGGCAATATCATGAATGTAATAGAGAAACGGATAGAGAACACAGAAGTAATAAAAGATGAGTGTAACAAGGGAGGCTGAGTTATAGGAAAGTGAAGTTTGATTATGGTTTGCTGGCCATTTGAACTAATGTTAATTCTTCTTTTCAATGCAGTTCGGTTCCCTCTGCTTCAGTTTTGTGATGTTGTTTTTTTTGGTTGTTGCTTGGGTTTTGGTTTTTTTTTATGTTGGTTTGCGGTTTTTGGAGTTTGTTTTGTTTTGTTTTGTTTTTTTGATTGGTTGGGTTTTTTTTAATGGTTTAGTTTTGGTTTTTTTTCCTTAAGACATAAAGGCTAGGGCACAGCTGAGGTGTCTCTGGAGCTTATTTGGGCTCTGGCCATCTCAGAAGGCAGTAGTATGGTACATTGCTCTCCACTGCTCCAGAAGGAATCCATGCAATTATTAACAGTGCCTGGAAGAAATTATGACCAAATCATGAGGTAGGACCACAGTCTTCTTTTTTGCACTCTCATTATTTGTCATTATGGAATATGCTTTTCCATATGTATCGCATTTCCTTTTATACACTTTTGTGAAAATATTCAGAGTCCCAGTTGTGCCTTAGGCCTGAATGCTGAGTGAGGCGTGTATTGGTAGAGAAAGGTAAATGTATTGGAACACAAGAGGGACTGAAACCCACGCATGGTCTAGCAGGATGCCTGTGCAGCATTGGATACTGAAAGCCTGACCCTGTGACAGCCTCTGGCATGGACTGCAGATTTAGGAATGCAGCTGCTGAGGAATTGAGTAAGCAAGTAAGCTAAAAAAAGCAAGGCAGGATTCTGTTGACTTTTTTATTCTGAGGAACCTCACCAGAATTAAGCATTCTCCCTAAAATACTGACCTGGAAAACACCAGTAAGAATATACCTCCATATTTTCCAACTGACTCTAAAATCCAGAATTGTACTTCTACTATGTTGTGTTACATGAGTTCTTGTTACCTAAACAAATAGGAAGGAAGATTAATGACCAACAGTTTTTGCAAGGCTGGTTTTCTGGACACTCTGTAAAGGCTCACTTTCATTTTCTTTAATTTTTTTAATGCATTGTCAAAGATAAAACTGAAATATAGGAGGAAGTGGGTTCTTTTTCCTCAAAACTTGACCTGCATTTTCTTTAGGTGGTACCAGCTTGCTTGAGATAAGTTCATTCCAGTGCCCTAAATAATGAGGATTAAAATATTTGAGTGAATTAACAATAGAAATAATAGAGACCATAGATAAAGGTTTATCTGCTTTACTATTATATAAATACTAGATAGAAGTCTAGGTATCTGTTTAGATCTGTTAGATATTTAGAATATAGATATCTATAGCATTGTGGGAACTTTATCTAAGTGAGAATATTAGCAACAATATATTAAAAGATTTTCATTCTACCTATCTATTCTTTCAATTTTGTAAGGATGCCATTAGATTTCAACATGGAAAAGGCAAAAAGGAGAAACCTTTTGGACATAATTTCTTTACACAGGTTGGGACATTAAGATTAAACTAAGTAATATTAAGACATTTATAATTCTTCAGGCTTGCCTTCATTCCAATAGATTTTACTAATTTTAATGATGCGAGTGTCAAGCAATCCTCCCAGGTACTGTACACATAAAGTCCAATTGTGAACACATCTCAAAACACCTGATTCATGAGTGCCACAGGGAGCACCAATTAGGCAAATTGCCTACCAGATGGTGCATTGTCTGACTTTGGATATTTGCTTGAAATGATACAGTGTAAAAAAAAAAAAAAAAAAAGTAGAAACCTTGCTGCTGTCTAAATATAAAAAGCAAAAGACCTTAGCAATTTGCATGGGCTTTAGTTTTAGAAAGCACAGGCAATGTGTTGAGTGAATTTCTGATACTGAAGCACTCATGGCAAATGCACAGTAGAAACAAGTTGTTTCACAACCCTGTTTATAAGGATCAGTTCAGCAGCAATTACACAGAACATTCAGATTGCCTGAGTGTGAAAAAAGCATGATATACCTCTGGCCTCTGGTATGCTCTACCATCATAACATGATTATAAGACTAAAAGGATATGCCTCTCTGTTTTAGTCCTCTGAGAGGTTCATCCTCTTTCTACACTTAGACCAGAGTGGTGTAGTAATACTGTCTCCAGCTATGGATTTGAAAAGTCCTCTACTAGAATAAGTGGAGTGCAAAGATCAAACAGCACAATGTAATTTCCCCCCCTCATTTCTTAGTTTATTGGCTCTCAGAGTGAGGCACATCAAGTGTGAATGTGCATTGTGGAATTTGTGGTTTGTTGCATGAAAATTCTTACAGCTCTTGGTTACTTAAGGTAAAACCACAAAAACATTTAGGACCTGTTACAGAAGCAAACAAAGGGAAGAAACAGTCTTGGATAAGAAACAATCTGCTTAAGTTGATGTTACACTTTAATGGACAGAGGGAGAAACATAGTATTTTTTTCCTCCTTGGTCAGGTTCTGTGTGTAGAAATGGCATTTGTAGAAGCTTTTCAGTGCTGTGAACCATCATTGAATGTCAGCTGGCTCTTGTGCTCTTTCTGCTTGAAATGTGCTGAACTTTTGATTTATTACATTTGGACTGCCGTTTTACTATCTTTCATTAATAAGTGTCTAGGAAGTAGTCAGTGTGTCACTTCCTCTACATCATATTCTATTCTTTCTGTTCCCTTGTATTCATGTCTTTCCTGGGAGAAGAAGTTACATTGCTAACTTTAGAAACTTTTGTCATGTTTGGGGGCAGATGTGTTATGTGTGTTAACAAATGTTCTCAATTACATGTAAAATACAGTTATATAATTCAGCTTTAATTCTTTTCCAAGCAATTTAAGAAAAATCTGTGAAAGTAACACTGCAGCTTGAGTAGTGTTGTCCACAAGATGTACTTAAACCAGTTTCAACTGAACAGTTTCAGACCTTAATGAATACAGGTTTTTCAAAGACCGCAAGGCTTCTGAATTCTCTCCTTGACATTTGGTTGGTGTTGGATGATCTGAAAAAGAGGTTCCATTCATAGCTGTGCAAAACATGTTGGGTTTATAAATTTTTAAAAAATAATTTAATATACTTGCCTTTATGTTCGTTGAATTTTGGTTTGTGTTTGGATTCAGCTGGATCCCAGAACTCCAAGCAAAACACTGGTTTCACCCAATTTCACAATGCAACCATGCAAAACCCACAAATTTCTGACAGGTTTTGATGTCAAAAATGAAACCATAATATATCTTGGCCCAAGTTCATACAAAAGCTATGTGAACCTTTCAGTTAATGTGGGCTATGTTCCCAGTTTGTAATGAAACATTAAACCAAGCAGGTTTTTTGCATGGCTTCGTATGTGTTGTACATGTTTTGTTTAGAACCCATGTCAAAACATTTCCGATACCTTAAAAGCAAGTCTGTTCTTCTATAGCCTCCAGTGTATAACTGCTTTTTCAGCTGAAACCAGAGGAAGATGTCGAGCTGAAGCCCTTTGAAGGGAAGCTGCTGCCAGAATGTCTCCTCTTCAGTTACTGTGGATCAGAGTCTCATTCTCTCTTCCCTCATCAGTCCATTTGTTTCAGCATTAGTCTCTGTTTATGATTTCATAGGAAGTAGAAATAGGGCCCTGGATATTTTGCTGTGGTTTTGGTTCAGCTGTTAGCTGGGTCATGTTCAACTCACTGCTGGTTCAAGGTTTTAGTGTGACAGTTATAAATTCCTTCTTACTTTGGGTCCAGTGTATCAGTGACTCAAATCTTCTTTCTGTTATTACAAATATTATGCTTATTAAGCCTGGACAGAGAGTGGGAGAAGGTAGTCAAACAAAGGGCTTGGATTTAATCACTTCTTTTGTGATTCAAACAGTGTGAGATCTTGCATATAATACCAAGATAAAGCAAAAGCTACAGGTATTTTCACCAGTGAAAAAATGTGATTCAATTCTATCAATCATTATCTATATGTCCTTTTTATTTTTTCCTGTGCTGACATCTAAAAAGATTTCACTGATTGTGAAATATATTGTTGTCTTTGTTATGTGCTTTTAAATCTATGGCAGTATTACATTCCAAACTAATTTATTCTGCTAAGAGTTCTATAGAAAACTGTTCCTGTCTCTACAAATATTGTGGCATTTAAATTTGATTGAGGCTTTCAAAATTTACAGTTTTATTCGGTTTATAAAAGCAGGTATTTGTTTTACCTTGCAAAACTGCTAATTTCTCTTAGACTCAGAAGAGATTTTTTTTTAATTACTAGGAATTTTTTGCAATTTCCTGCTGGACTAAAGATAAAAATGACATGCATTTGTTATGAAAAAAAAAAAAGTTATTTTATTTAGGAAAATCTTTTCTCAAAGCTATCAATAATGGGCATTGTGACTAAGTGAGGACTATAAGACCTGACACTTTCAGTGCTTTTCAGCTTCAGAAATCCCCAAATACTTGAGAAATTTAATTGTCCAGGTATGGGAAAAACAGAAGTCATAGCTCAAAGAGAAGTTTCTCAGTGGTTGTTATCCACCTTAACCAGAGCTTTCATTTGGAGAAGCACAGGGAGGAGTGGCACTTTGCACTTCCTGTGCTCCATAGTAGGCTAGCTGTACCTAACCCAGCCCACAATTTAAAAGCAGTGAAAAAAGGGGGAATGGGTGACATTCAGCTCATCCCAGCTACCCATGAAAGCCAGTGCTGTAAGGACCAGTGAGAAATGTCTTAAATGGATTTAATATAATTTGAGGACTCTTTATTTTATTTTTTGTTTTACTTGGCACTGCTGGAAGTGCCTTTCATAGTTTCCAGTCTATCTTTAGTCTTATTTTAGGCTTAGATTGTGTGCTGCTTGGGGAGGAGGCAACCTTATTTTCTTGTTTCTGCTTTTCCAAGTACAAAGTATCTCAGCCTGTTACCTGTTCATACATCCATTTGTAATCATGTAGTATCACTTGCAAAATTCAGCAAAATAAGAAGTGAGTTTGAAAGCACATAGTAGGGGTTTCTGATGGTTTGAAACAAGTGGTGGTGAAACCTGCTTATCTTTTAAGTCTCTTAGCTAAAATAAAGTCAGCATTGTTTATAAGAGAATCATGTTACTCAGAAGTCTCTATAAAAGTCTCTTACGAAAAGCTCAGAGGTAAATTGCTGTTACTGGTTGTAAGAGGCGAGAATTTTGGTTGTGGGGTCTGTTTATTCCATAGCAAAGGAGCTTGAGTAGCATGTAATTATGAAACATAAAGAACATCTAGCCAGTATTTTTCCTTCTCTCTACCAGCAGGTGAGATTTCATGTACTTTCCCTTTTTTGGTGAATGCCAAGATTACTCTTCAGTGCCATGCATGAAGATAATTTACATAGGTTTTATTTGCTTACAGTAATTCTTGGAGTAATACTGAAGATTTTTGCTTTTATTTTACTAAACATTTCATGGTTACCACTAATTTGTCTATAAGAATGTTTTGTTTTAATTGATCTTTATTTCTATAGATCTCATCTACATGTATATCTAGGTCATCATTTAAGTAGATATGCTTTTCTTCCTATGCATCAGAATGCTGACCCTGTTCCAGGTTCAGTGTAAAGGGAGTTGTAAGGCTGTTTTTAGCAAAATACTGGTTTTTTAGTAAGCGAGATCTAATATCTAATCTTATAATATTGTTTATAGTGGGCTGAATCCCACCTAACAAACAGTCTGTGGTAAACAGTTGCCACAGAAATCAAGGGTGTTCTCCTTTGTGACATTGTTTTACTCCTGCAGTGAGAAAGAATGTGGAGGAAAGTAAACATCACATTTTTCATTTGCTCAGGTTAAATACTAGCTATACTGCATCAAAAATGCATTGTTTTGCTTTGATGGCATTTAGATTGAATTCCTGGAATTTTTTATTTCTTCTTTGACCCAGGTCTTTAGAAGGAAGACAAAGGAAATAAAGAAGTACTCGGCTATGCCAGCATCATCAAAATACCGATTTGCTTCTGCTAACTAACTCCAGTAGCTCTTTCTGTGGGAATGATAGTTCCTCACATTCCCATTGTGAGTGCATCTTTCAGCACTCTCCCTGTAGCATTTCCTGCACAGGAAAACTGTGTAGCCTGTTACTACCTGCATTATCTTTTGCTGCTCAAATGATATGGTCAGGGGGAGACCCAAAGTAGTCAAACTGGTTCCTCTGCTCATGTCACCTGCTTTTGATGCAACCCTTCAGCATTTATGTGAGAGCTATAGTGAATGACAAGCTCCAATGGGTGACTTCTGCAAAGGGTGGAGCCAGAGGAAAATTTCAGCCCTTCCAAGGCCACACTCTTCCTTTCCCACACTGGCACAGTGGGATGCATGCATGAGCAGCATCTGCCCTTCTGAGGCTGAACAGAATTGTTATGCCTACTCTATACTGTGTACTATATATCATATTCCAAACATCCCTTTCTGTTGTACTTCTGTTCCCTGGATAACTATTTGCAGTCTGAGAGTGGGTTTGAGTTGTTTTGGTTTTTATTATTATCATTCTTATTAAGATTTATATTATATTCATAATAATAATAATATTGTTGTTATTCTACTTTATGTACCTCCTATAGCTACAGTTTTAAAGGTAGCCTCACCATTCTACTGTATGTAGCATGTGAACAAACCGTAAACAAGTAGGTGTTTAATGAAAATTATTTAATTCATCTTTAGTAGAACTTAATAATTATTGTGATTATGTTATTAAATGTAACTCTTCAGTTAGCTCATAATAAGTAATATGATTTAAATATTCAGTAAAGTATCAGAAAAAATCACAGCATACCTCCAATGTATACACAACTCTAGTTTGATGATTAGTTCTCTTGGGATTGCTACTGGCTGGAGCAATGTACTGTAATTAAATAACTAAATTATAACCAATCTGAAAAATGTAATACTGAATTATCTTAAAATAGTATAGACCAAAACCAATCATGCTGAGAAACTAATAGGCCAAACCAAAAATTATAATCTGCTACTAATTAAGTTGACATGGAGACAGGCAATTAAAAACTAATTGCTAGCTGACTTTTTCATTTTTAAAAAAGGTTTTGATGCAGTTCATTAAAACTGATTTTGTTTTGAATGTTTACTGGCATTTTGTTAAAATCTAGTGTTAAAGAAGGGAATTTAAAGGTTTCAATCTGGCACACCATGATACTTTGTTTATTTTATACTAAATTTAATTTCACAATCAGTACACGACAGTTATGGGACAGAAGCTTTGCTAGTGAGTTGGGCCATATGTTGAGTTTACTCACTTAAAGTGATAGATTAAGTCTAGACTTCTTTTTGCCAGCTTTTCTTAGAACAGTAGCTAATTGAAACTTGGCAGTAGAACCATGGGTAAAACATTAGCATGATATTCTTCAAAAAGCAATATAGGAGTATAATAAAAGGGAGTGTTGTTTGCCTTTGGAATGAAGTCTTAATTCTCTGCTAGTTTTGATTGTGTTCAACTTAGTGACAGTAGTTGTAATTTCCTATAAATGAAAGACTTTCTAAGTTATCTGCTCTCATTATAAAGTATGCACTTATTGTGGCAGCTGATCAGACTTCTTGTCCAAGAGATGCTTTTACATGATGATTAAATACTGCTGACATAGTGAATGGCATTTGATAGCTTTTATCTTCTAGAGGGGTATGGAGATTTTTAATCTATCAGCTTCACGTGAATAATTAAAACAAAATATAGGAAGCTTATTTCTTAAGGTTCTCGGGCTATTTTAATTGCCATACACCTAAAATTTTCAGGGCTATCCTCAAATATTGGTACAGACACACTGTTACCTCCTATTGACTGAAATTACTGTAAGCCAGTTGTTTTCTGGCCTGCACATACAAACAACTCAAATTTAACCCAGAAATGATAGAAGCCTTATCTTTTGTGGTGCACAGATTGCAAGATAATTGTATTTACAGAGTTTGAACACATTTTTGGCATGTTTGAAAATCAATGAGCATTTCTATTTCTTAATCATAAAAAGACAGCCAAAGTTGCATGGTTGACTACAGCTCAAAAATCACAAAACTACCAGAAAAGAGTGAGTCTTTCAGAAAAAGTAAGAAAAGAGGCTGTCTTTCAATTTATTTAGAAAAATTAAGAAATCAGAAAATAAGAATTTAAAAAATTTAATTTTCCTTTACTCTTTTAAAACAGAGAAATGAAATATATTTCATCAATTTCTGTTCATGTGCAAGAAATTTGTATACGTAAATATAAATATATTTATATGTTTAAACATAATGTATGCAGAATGCATTCTTAAATTTAAAAAACTTTGTTTGGATATTTGGAATTGTTGGAATTTTCAGTCCATAAGACTAAACATTTCAGCTCTGTGTACTAAGATGGTATAATCTGGCTAAGAGAAACATATTAAACCACTCCAGTATACAAAATTAATTTACCATAAGCATGAAGCATTTGTTTTGAAATCCATAAGTTCTGCCAATGCCAGTTAAAGCAGTGAACTCTGCCCTTCAACAGTCAAGTAAATAGCAGTAATGATAATGATAAAGGTGTTTTAGCATCTGTTCTTAGGCACTGCATCAAAGAATAATAGAATCATTTAGGTTGGAAAAGGCCTCTACGATCATTGAGTCCAAATACTAACCCAGCACTGCCAAGTCCATCACCACACCATGTCCCGAAGTGCCACATCCACACATCTTTTTAAATACCTCCAAGGATGGTGGCTCAACCCCTTCCCAGGCATCCTATTCAACTGTTCAAGCACATTTTCAGAAAAGAAAAATGTGTCTGTTGTTCTGCAATAAATACCTGATCTGCACAAAGGTGTGGTTTTTATTTTGAAAAGGGGAAGGTAGATAGTCGCCTGCTTTCTGGTCAAAGATTTGCTTATTCATGTCCTTCCTGTGTTTGATCCAAAATAGAAATCATGAAAAATTCTTGCTAGGCAGAGACTTAATCCTTGTGTGTTCATTTTGCCTTGATCAAACATGTAGTCTGACTGGGGAGGGAGGAAAAAAAAGTGAAAGTTTAATTACTCCTTTCTTAGGTAAAAATGCATAGATATATGGTCTAATCAAAGCCAGTTAATGTTGCTGTCACTCGATTCAAGTGTTGAGAGAGAGATGCTAAGGAAGTTATGCTGAGCAATCCCTGTAGTGCAGGTAGCTCAGGCTGCAGCTGCAGTACCAGCTGCAGGTTGAGCCCTGGGTGAGGAGAGCCCGAGGCAGGAGGCTGTGACCTGGCACTGACCCTTGGAACAAATGGCACAGGGACCAGTGGCCCAGCTGGGTGAGTGGGCACTCAGAGACACAGCAGGAGTGGGGACCCCCAGAATCTGGCACACTCAGACTGTGAGGGTATAAAAGCCCAGGAGTTCCTTAGTTCAGGGTCCCTCCTCTGAGGCACCAGCTCCAGCTGTTATTTTGCCATTTAGTCATTGAACCAAGGTTAAATTATTTTAGGAATTGGGATGTCTGGGACTCTACTATGGGATATCTGGGGCCGATGCTGTAAGGGAACGTGGTCTGACTGTGGATGTGGGGTGTGTAGCAGTGGGGGGGCCTCGGTTCCAGCTCAGGTGGGTGCAAGAGTGACTGCCAGAGTGGATCCTGAGTGGTTGGACAGGGAAGTGTGCTTAATAATTAAGAATTTACAGAAATACTTCTACTTTCATAAGAAAAGAATTAGATGCTATGTTAGAGTCATGCTCTTTATTTTGGAATTTGGAAAAATGGGACAGTTTTTGGGTTTCAATGGAAAATGCTGACAGTATTGCCACCCTACTGTGACCTCATAAGAAAGATGCTTGGAAAAAAGTGGGGTTTAAGTTTTTCCCTGTTTTATTTTGGTTCCTGAAACCAGATGAAGGAAGTTTTGTGATTAATACAATGACTGTAGCTGCCTCCTTGCTCAGTATTCAAAATATTCCTATAGGCTATACAAAACAACTAATGAGCTAATGTAAGACTTTGGATTCTGCTGCAGTGCCTGTTTGAAATATTTTTTTCCCTTCATAAATACCAAGTGTTGGTGTAATTTTGCTCCTGCTGAAGTTAGCTGTGGCACCAACTTTGGGAAATTTAACATCGTTGAAAATTCCTGTCCTATGATAATTTTGATGTTGTATTGAGTACCATTTGAAGGTAAATATATTAATCCAAATATGCCACCAGTTTTCTGCTTTCAAAATATATGAAAATATATGAAAAGAAAGGGAGAATTTGTCAGTGTATATTAACTTGCTTGTACATATGCAAAGCAAAACACTTTACCTTCTCTGTCTGTTTTGAGGATTTCATTAGTGCTACCACCTATTTCACTGCAGAAGTAACCAAAATCTATGTGCTTTGCTTCTTATTTATTGCTTCCTACTCCATTTATGCTTCTGCTTGATTGTTTTACTCTTTCCTACCTAAGAAATAATTTTGGCCATTGTCTGAAATGTCCAATATTTCAAAGGCAATTTGAGGAAAGAAATGCACATTTTCCAAGCATAAATTATTGAAACTTACAGCTTGATTAGGTGCCAGAGCTGGGGGCATGGTGTATTAAACTCTACATTTTACTTCTTGCCAGTTGCTTAATGGATCCACACCAGTCTGCTCCAAAGATTAGTTATTGTAGTAAATGCCATTCTCCCAAGCTTTATAGTTATTATAGAGCCTATTCTCTGTACTTAAATTTTACTTCTCACAGTCATAAATTTGGTTTGTAAGTGAACAAAGAAAAATATGTGCCCTAGCTCTTGTGTAAGAAAATCAACCAACAAACCCAAAGCAGATTATTACATGTAGCATAGTTAGTATATACATCTATAGTGACAATCATTTAGCTTGATCAAACATGATAAGGCTCTGTTCTAATACTGAGAAGTTAAGATCAGTAGTTAAAGCCTTGGTATCGTGTATGGGTATTATGAACACAGTGTGGAACAAAGGTTCCTGTGTGGGCTATGAAAGACTGAGTGAGATCTTGTGGTATTCAAAGCAGCTAAAGCACCAGGCAATTTTAAGTTTTCTTTCTCACATTTAGAGTTAACCAAAAGGAAACACAAAGAAAAAAAAAATCCATGTTAAATCATTATTCAGAGGTGGAGAAAAATTTCTCCCTGTAGTTAAGGTAGCTACCACAAACTTTCTTTGAGAAAATTAAACATGTTTTTTTTTACTTATTTTGGGAAAAAAGGAATATGCTAATTCTGCAGGTGTTCTGTTTGACAAAAAATTCTAAACTGCCATTTTCTGTCTTACATACTTTATAGAAATAAACCAATCCCCAAATCAAATGGGTAACTGAACCTTTAAAGTGAGGTACTGCATAGAAATATGCCTACCAGAATGCAGAATCTCTTTTGAGAGAGAATCTTTCTTGACAGGTTCAGCTTGATAAGTGAGCAATGGTGTTTTGATTAAAATAAATAAATACAAATTGATTTGATTTGTATAGAAGGCAGTCTTGGAGCTATTCATCCCAACCAACATTGTGTCGGCTTGGAGTGCTCTTAGAAGCATAATAGGCTCTAGGAAGCTTTGAAGTGAAAAACAAGATGGTCTGAAAAGTTTGGACACTTTTATGGCTAAGCAGCCACTGGTGGGGAGTTTACAGAATCACAGAGAGTTTTTTTGGGAAGATTTGGCTGCCCAAGATCAAATTAAGTATGTGCCTTTCTAAATTTATTTACCTGCCATCCTTTATTCTGATGCTCACATAATTGCTTCAGTTAAAGAAAAAAATATTTAAGAGAAACTGACAAGTGGAGAGGTGGGACACCAAAGTCACAAGAGGTGATGGATTTTATAATTGCTAAAGTTTAAGGAGGTTGAATAAAGCATCAGTAATAGGGGTACAGTTATGGTCTACAAAATGCATTGACTAGGAAAAACTGCTAGTATTTTTTTACTCTGCAGCTCTCTAATCTTGTGATTCATCTTTGAATTTCCCTGTATGTGATATCAACCCACTTGTCATTGCTACCTCTTCTTTTTGTTGTCATTTGTTTACCTTCTTTTCAGAAAGCCTTGAATTCTGCATTGTTTTTTAACCCTTTCTTTTGTTTCTTTTCTTGCATCATTCTATTCTTCAGATGATGGGCAATTATCTTTCATACATAGCTAAATATGCTCATATTAATTTTTTCTAAGTCCTCTGAAGTAGCAAATATTGCCATTGTCGATGATATTTATGCACTTGCTGAGCATCCATGACACTTATATATATGATGTAGCACTTCAAAAGCTTCAGTCATGGCCTCATTTTCTGCCACCTGGCTTCCTTTTACTGACCTGATTGGATATAGTGTGATATAATTCCTCACTCCCAAATCCTGCCTCATCATATAAACACAAACAAAAAACTCCTAGCTATTGGCATTGTTATTTAAGCAAGCAGTTCAGATGATACCAGAAACACGCTTGTGCTCAGTAATTCAGGTAAGATCTTTGGACTTAAATGGAAAATCTGGTGTTACAGTAGCAGCTGTTTATGAATCACAGATAGTTCCAAAACAGAGAATCAGCATCTTACAGTGGGAGTGCAAGAAATGGAGATGTGGCAAAAGTTTGCAGAGCAGCAATCTAATGGTGCCACGGTTACATTTAAGGAGCTTGATACTCTTTGCGGAAGCTTGTAATGTTTTAAAAATACCCCAAAAGAATTTGAACCACTGGAACAAAATATTTCCCAAAATGCCATTACATATTGAAATACAAGGTTAATGACTCCCAGCTTCTCAAATGTGTAACTCTGTATGTGTGCTTTTCTATAATTTAAAATTGTTCTGTTCATTTTTAGGGAAGCTTTGTAAATTTTGAACAGTAGCATGGAATATTGTGGTGGCCACTCTCCAGATGGCTGAGGATAGCAAAAATTTGCAACTTTGAATTATTTTACATTTCTAATACATCTATTTGAATTGTCCATTAGATAAAAATGAGACTACTGTTGATACATTCAGATCTTTCACTATGTAGTTGTGGATGGAGAAAAGAGAAGAAAATACCCGAGAGCATGCTTATTGTCTTTGAAAGCTATGCTGTGTATTTTTTGTCTCTCTGGTGCTTTTGTGGCAGTTAAAACCCAACAGACAAAGCAACCAAAAATATAGAAATATATTAAAAAAAAAAAAGCTATAGATGGTATTGATGATGATTTATCTTCCATTATTTCCTCATTGTTTAATTTTGTTCTTTAACCTACAATATTTCATTTCACCTCTCTATTGAACAGTTTGTCTTCCTCATCTCTCCAAATGACTTTCTTACTCCTTGTTTTTATTTTTTTTTCTTAATACCTTTCTCTATGATTGTTGCAGAAATGTTTATATAAAAGGTGTATTAGGTCAGTTGGAGAACTTCTCCCGAACCAGGGCTACCTACTAGTGGTTCATATAAGCAAAGAACTCTAAACTCTGAGTTTGCATGAGGTCTGAAGGCCCCACAGGACTTTCTAACAATCCTTATTACGAATACTACCTAACAGGAAAAAATAACCAATTAATTTTTGACAGTAAATCCATATTTTATAAAGAGTTTGGTGGTGCATATAATGTGTGTGATAGGAATTGTATGTACAGAGACAAAAAACATTAATTTTGTAAGATCTATGCTAGTAAGGTAAAATTCTTTATGGAACCTTGGCTTTTTACTAAACTATTTTTAAGCCAAACAGTGTGGCTATAAGTGATAACAGATATTGCTGATTTGAGATAAAATGTCAAACATTGCTGCAAAGAAAGTGAAAATACTATTTCATTAATTTCAATTTTCTTTCTCTCACCTCATATATCTAATTATGGGTGAAAGAGAAATAAGTCCACTTTTCATGTAAGGTTATTAACTTGACAGTGTCCCTTTAAGTTGTGAGGATGTGCAGAGTAGTTAGGAATGTGAGATACTGTAGGGTACCAAATGTGTGATGTGATGTTGCTAGGCAACTCCCTTATTGTTTTAAACAAACCACATAGAGCTGGCAACAGCTGTCAAAGCTCTTGGCTCTTGACAGTAACACAGACCTCAAAAGAACTTAGAACAAAAATCTTCCAAAGTAAGCTCTAATATATAATGCAATCCCATAGTGCTAGCAAATGTGTGAACCTATTTGTTAAGTTAGCAGATACAGTTATCTGTTGCAATTCTATAACTAAATATTTCATGACAACTATGTAGTTTGTTTACATATATGAAAAATAAACCCAAACCCAACTGTCAGTACATCAATTTGTCTTTTTAAAAGAATGCCTTTCAGAACTGCCAATGGTAGCAAATCTGCATGCATTCAACCAGCATTGTACGTGTGCAGTCAAGAAAGGCAAAATGTTACACACAGAAGAGCCATGTGTATATGTTTGTGGATTCCTGCCTTTTCTCTGCTGTTGAATTTTGTATATTTTGATATGTCAGAAACAGATGTGAGATCGTTTCTGTCAGTATTACAGTCCATAAAAACTGATTTAGGTGTAGCACACTAACACCTATCAATATGGCAAAGCTTTTAAAACAGGAACCAGCCCCCAAGATTTCAAGAGAGAGCCCAGATCTGTACTGAAATAACCCATGATCTGTCAAAATTTTTAACACTATAGAAGATAAGTAGGTCTTATCTTATAAACAGCCTCTTGTCCGGTAATACATCCGGAATGTGAAAAATAGAGTAGCTCCTTACAGGTTTTCTACATCCTCCTGACTGCTCGAAAGCAAACCAGCTTAAATCCAGCAGCGGGGCAGTGCTGAGCTTCTGCTAATGTTCTTTAGTGCAGCATCGGAGTTCACATGCAGCATCACACCAACTTGTCTGGCTGGCTGTTGTGTTATTCACACCCCACCGAAGTGCAGGTGAAGTCAGCATCTGAAGTGTCCGGGTGTTCTCATTGCTGTGTGAATGATCTCACCATCACACTGCTGGCAGCAGCCTTGCTTTATCTCTGCCTGTAATTGTTCAGTTTTCTCTGTTCTGGTCAACAAAACACAGACTTGAATGCCTAGCTGGTTAAAGCTGTCACAGGAATCTTCTGAGCTCTAGAGACGCTCTCTGTGGCAAAATGAAAGTTTAAATATAGAGAACAGCTGTTTTTCAACTTGCTGCTCACCCTACAAATGACAGACTAGCAGAGATTAAGCCTGACTGCCCTAGGCCCTAGTATGTATGATTTTCTACTTTGTTTGATGTTTTTTCTCTTATCTATCCAGTTAAGATTTTAATTCCACCCTGAAGGGAGAATTTTTTTCCAATATAAGTTTTGTCAAACTTCAGCCTTGTCTTTTGGAAAATTTCAGATTGTGAAAGTAGCTCAGTGGTTCAGACTATGAGTCTACGTAGCATGATATCCTGTCTCTAAGGCATGCATATACTAATGCCTGAAGAATAAAAAAGAGTGTAAGGGGATATAAAACTTCCTCAAGGTATTCTCTTGTTCTCTGACTGTATTTTGGCTAACAGGATTTCCTGAGCTTTGTATCATTTAGATATTTAGGTATTTAGTGTTGATATGGTTCCTATTTAGTAGCTATTTAACTATTTAAACTATTTAACTATTTAAACTATTTAAAAGTTCACTTTGCACACTCTTCCTGTGAAGGCACAAAACTCTCTGCATCCCCGAGGCCTTCCGGCTAGGAGTTACACAATTCAGTGTAGCAGTGTGCAATGCATCTGCTCATGTAGACAGAGGCAGCGAATAATCCAGTCAGCTCTCCACCACGTCTATGCAATTTATATTTTTGTAGGCTTCGAACTCCTCTTTACTCAAATTGAACAATCCTGGGCTACTTAGTTGTTCACATGGAAAGTGTTACTTATCTTTGCTTGGCTTTTTGCAGTTCTTTAGTGTACCTTCTGGGAATAGGAGAGAAGGATATTGAAAGGGTACAAGAAGGATGTTTTTTACTGTGGCGTAATGTTTTGGGGTTTTTTTTTCCATTTTTCTTTCATAGTAATTCCTAGAATTTGTGCTGCTTTTTTGACTACTGCCTAGTACTAGTCCACCGTTGATCATGACAAATTGCTGTTTTCCCACCCCAAGCCATTTCTTTACAGAAATAATGTTCAAATTCTTCCCCATAGTACAGATTTATCACTTTTCCAGCAACTTTCTCTGACAACAGCCAATCTAACTGTTCATTTGTTGTTGTTTTCTCCAGTTTCAAAAACAGTGGAACATTTTAAAAAAAATTAAGAATTGATTGAAGGAAGAGGAGGTCATCCAAATGTCTTTATCTGTCAACTGCTATCTGTGGAGCAGGGTTTTCCCTTAGTGGGATCAAATGGAGGGCAGCAATACAATCTGAAGTCTCTGTGGGTACGTTACAGAGTATTTGAACATCTGCTTTGAGAACCTACTTGAAAAATAACCATGCACAATAGAGGAGGAACATATGTGCTGCATGCTGAAGACCACTGGTAATACTGTTGGCACAAGCGAAAAGAGGCAAAAGCTCGTATAGGTTACATGGAGGTTCTCCATTTATTAATATATGTAATTTTTGGATTTTTTAAAATAATAGTATAATAGTTATGAATTTATAGATAGGCAAATGATCACTATGGCGTGAAAGTCAATGGAAATTTAAGTGCCCTGAAAATTAGGCAGAAAATATGTAATAATATTTTCTCTATTGTTTATTTGGAACGAATACTTTTGTATTTGCATTTTTTTCCTGCAAGGAAGATCATTAAGCAAATAGAAAAAAATGGAAAAAATACCACAATTCTTATGTAATGAAAAAATGGCTATTACTAGATGCTTTCCCAATATAAATCAGAGTCTATTTTTCAGGCCTGCTGAAAAATAGAGTTCTGCTTCATCCCTTGCTTTTGGGCCTCCAGCATGGACAGAAGTGTTGCAAATTCTGGTATGTTACTTGGGTCAGTCTACATTACTGTTACATGAGTTGGCAGGCTGATGTACAAGAAAATGTATTTATGGTTTTAATCCTGTGTACTGTACTATCAGTTTATGCCTATAGACATGTCAAGTCAGCAAATGTTGATTTTCTGGCCTGAGTCATGAGAAGGCCCATTTTCCCTGTGCTAATTGAGACAGTTTTTGAATGTATTTCAGTTTAGTCATTCATGGTTTGTAAATATTGAATTTAGTTTAACAGTGTTTCAATACAGCTTCAGAAAATAATATGCTTTGGCTTTATGTGGCACTAACACAATTGGACACAATGTGTAAATTACATGGTCCTAGATATCAAATATATACATAAAATTGTACACATACATTGAGATCCAGTGTCTCCTTTTACAGAAGTTGAAAAAGATTTTTCTATAACTTTTTTCTGTGATGCAGTTGCTAGGCAACTCCATTGCCTGGTTATATGATAGTTATATGATACAGATATATGATAGTTATATGAAGCTTAAGGTCTAGGCTTCTGACTTTGAAGGACTGGTTACTTAAATGAAAGATTGAAAAGGATTACAGGCTAATATTCTCTCTGAGAAACTTCTCCAGTTTTAAGACTACCCTGAGCTTATGGTCAATAAGTTAAAAAAAAAGTCTTTTATCTAAAAGACTTAGTTACATTTATGTCTACAGTCCTTCTTACTGGCCCAGTTTTCTATTTCCCAGCATGAGTTAGAATCACCATTAACACAGGCATCTCAGGAAAAGATGTACAAGATGACACTTTAGCCATTCTATCCTATACTACTAGCAAGATTTGTTGTTTTAATACTTTTTATTAATTTCCGTCATGGTTGTAAAAAAGTTGAAGACTGATAGTATTAAGCTGTGGAATATGTTTTTTGCCTAGAGTACATACAACATTACACACTGTCCAACAAAAGCTTGATAAGTAGTGGTAAATTTCATGACGTGGGAAAATTACATGACTTCAAGTATTTTTTTCACAGGCTGAATTATCAAATAATGGTCATCTTTTGCCAAATTCTATTTGAAAATATTTACATTTCTTTACACAGAGTTTTCAGTTTTCAATAACTACACCTTTTCCATTGGGTTAAGTAACACTTCCCTCTGCCTGGAAATCCTGCTTAATGTAGTAGTACTTGCATGAATAAACTATCCTGCTTTCTCAAGTCATGTGAGCTATTAGTATAAATATCTAAACTCTTAAGATTTCACCTACGAATTCAAAAGGAACATCTGTAGCACATACAGGATATTGTAAACTTGTCAAATTAGAAAAATTCTGAGTAACATATAATTGCCTTTGGGTGAAACATAACTCAGTACACTCAGAAACTTTCTGTTTCTGTCAGAATAATGAAAAGAAACTTCAGATATTTACCCTTAGTTGCATACTTTGTAGTTTGAAATAAAAACTTTAAAATGTTAATTGCATTCATTGTCACTTGGTAGGAGATAAGGAACAAACCAAAATATACTTGTGTTTCCACATCATTTTTATAGCTAGATGGTTACACGAGCTGAAGATGGTTTCCCCATAAATGTAATACCCAGAGACAGAAGGGTACCATTTAATGTGATGTACCAGAACCATATTTAGCTTAGTTATGTTCCATTCCTCTAAATGCCATCCCTGTGCGAATTGCTTTTTCAAGGCAGGAATGTGTGTCAAAAAAGCTTGCAAAATCACAGCCTGAAGTTTCCTTTTCTAAAAAAAAAAAAAAAAAAAAAAAAACAAAAAGTGGTAGGAACCAAGAAACATCAAAGAATAAAGTTTGCAATTACAATAAAACTGCAGAAAAAACTTAGTATATAAATTTACTGTTTACAAATGTACAGTGCTGTGAGGAAACCTATCTATCTCCAGGGGACTGTGGTTCAGCAGAGTAAAGATTTAGCTCTCCAGCTCTCCACAGCTCATTTTACTTCTGAGACAGTGCTGTGACAGAGCAGTTCAACAGACTAATTACACTCTTTTGCGTGCAAGTGGTGAAATGCTGATTTAGCACATTAGCACTTCAGAGAGAAGTGATTTTTTTTGAGGATGGAAAATGGAATGAATAAGAGTGTATCAGATTTTATTTTTAGTCTCTCTTGGTTTTTCACCAGGATCATTAGGAGCCTTCTAGTTCCAGTTGCATATATTGATATGGTACTGAGTTAAACAGTGCCATATCTAGAAGGTGTTGATTGCTTTCTTCAAATTTAGTGAAACTACAGCAGCATGAATTTTCACCTCCTCTTCAAAAGCTCATTCATCTCCCTGGATGCCCAAAATGCTTACCCTGCATCAGAGCTGCTAGTACTGAACTCTTTAGACTAAAGAGGGCTTGGATATGCTAATCAGATATCCATCTGCAAATACTCTATCCAGCAGCAGAGAGTAATGTGTGACCCTGTTAGCATTTGTAGCTCTCCAACACTTAAGGCATGAGTAGCCACAGCAGTAGAGCCATTAAGGTTGAAAACATGGGTGTTTGGATGCCAAAGTACTGCTGAAACTCCAGAGATACAACTTAGCTATGCTGTTTTTAATTTTTTGTCATATATTCTCAATTTTATCTGCTTGGTACTAAACAGTGGCAGTTAGACATTTGCTTGGAGGAGCCCAATAAGGGACAAACCATGAAGAAATAAAATGGCAACATGAAAATAGCTTTTATTTTGAGCATTCTCTCAAATTAAAATGGTTGATTTTCCTAGGACTAGCTGTAAGTACTAAATCTAAAAACAATAGGCTGTTAGCAAAGTAAAATAAAGAAAGAAATTCCTAATGCTTGGATGGACATCTAGAGGATGACTTTGGAGAAAAAACTTTACAAGGAGGATGAATGGACTTTTCCCATTCTTTGATGAAGATAAATTAGATAGTAACCAGTTGAGTTGATTTGTTGAGCCTCTGAATAGGGAGTGAAGTGGTAAAATGAAATGTCAAGTTGTGTTGTCATATTATTTTTTCATTTTAAAATTAGGATTTCTGAGAAATAAATGTAGTTATTTACTTCAAAACAATTAGTTATATGTCATTACAATGTCAGAGGACATTGAAAGACAAATATTAAGTGTAGTGCATGGCTATATCTCAAACAGCTAATTTGGATAATCTGGCCTTAAGTAGCATAAGGTTTGAAAAGCCAAGTCTATGATGTACTAGTGCACTTGTGCAGAATGTTTTTGTGATGCCTTGTCCTTAATGACATTTTTATCTGTAGGTACTGAATGCCTTTTAAAAATCTGGGACTTGCTGCTTGGTGAGTCATCACAGAGAAGCCAGGGAGATGGAGGGCGTAAAACTGGCTTCCAAAACATACTGACAGCAATTTCCCTCTTATCCTGTTCTTTTTTGTTTGTTGTTTTGTTGGGGTTTTTTTGGGGTTGTTGTTTTTTTTTTTCCCAGAAGTAAGGGGTTGTAGAACCAATAAATGTACTAATAACTACAGAGGGGAAATCACTAAAGAGGGTCTCACGAGTGCTGAGAGAAAGACTTGATAAAAGACCTTTACCTCACTGTCTAATATTGTATTTGAAGGATTCCAAGAGCAGTATGAGGGCACAGTCTCCTGGTTTCATTTACTGTTAGTCTAGCCAATGTATTTATTGACTCACATTAAATACGTCATTATTTGCACGCATGTACATTAAAGCAAATCAAAGCCCTTTATTTCTAGTTGTTTATTGACATCACTGCTTGACAGTGAAACAGAGTGGATGAAATAAAGCATGTCAGCTGCTTGAGGATGACAGAACATGTGCTGATGCAGGATGATTTCATTGCCTTTTACTGCCTAAAAGCCTGTAACAAAGCATTGCAATCATTCTGGGCACTTATCAGTTAGGCTCTGCTGGGCTGGTACTTCACCAGAGAAAACTGATATAAACTGTGCTATTCTAAATCTCAACCTTTCAAAAAGATGAAACTTACAAAGAGAGACTATTAATAACCCTGGGATATATATTTTGAAATGAATCATTATACACTTCTAGGAGCATATTGGTTACCATTCCCGCCATATGTCTATATATTCTTGATCCACATCCATCTGGCACAGAAATCTGTCAGAATGTGTTCAAAAGTGATTTGAAGGATCTTAAAAGCCAAGAGCAAATTTGTACTCTGGCTTGTGTAGACTACAGGAAAAAAGAAAAAACCCTTTTTCAAAATTCAGTGCAGTATTTTAAATTAAATAGACTGCACAACTTTAACAATTGTCATTAGGCAAACTTAAAAAGAAGTTGAGGTGATTATTTAGCTATATTCTTTGAACCACTATTTGAAAAGCAAATAAGAGCAACTTGAAAGTGTCTTTGGACATTTCTCAGGGCAGAGCAGCCTTGTCTTTACTTTTAGTTAGTATAAAAAATAATATTTGATATTGAGCTTTAAATATTTAAGAGAAAGTTTTTTCTTTGGAGAGGAATATCAAGATTTAAAATTACAAATGGTCACACTTTTTCCATTTGCAGATTAAATTGAAACTAGAATTGACTAGTCTATATACAGGCTTGTATTTTAATGTAGACATACTATAGCACAAAGTTAGATCTTTTTTACTGTTGGAGTTCCAAAAATCCTTTTTTATGGCCAGTTCAAGTTAATCAAAATTTTTTAGCAGACACATGCATTTTGTATTTAATTTTTATGTTCTTCACAACAACTGTATGCAGTACTACAGGAAGGAGGAAGGGTGCCTGGAAAGCGGCCTAGTGGAAAAGGACCTGGCTGAACATGAGCCAGTGTGTGCCCAGGTGGCCAAGAAGGCCAATGGCATCCTGGCCTGTATCAGCAATAGTGTGGCCAGCAGGACCAGGGCAGTGACTGTCCCTCTGTACTTGGCACTGGTGAGGCCACACCTCAAATCCTGTGTCCAGTTCTGGGCCCTTCACTCCAAGAAGGACGTGGAGGTGCTGGAGTGAGAAGCTTCTGTGGGTGTTGCCCCAGAGAAGGGCAATGGAGCTGGTGAAGGGTCTGGGGCACAAGTCCTGTGAGGAGCAGCTGAGGGAGCTGGAGTTGTTCAGCCTGGAGGAAAGGAGGCTCAGGGGTGACCTTATCACTCTAAAACTGCCTGAAAGGAGGCTGCAGCCAGGTGAGGGTCAGTTTCTTCTCCCAGGCAACCAGCAACGGGACAAGAGGATATAATCTAAAGCTGCACCAAGGGGAGTTTAGATTGGACATTAGGAAGAATTTCTTTATGAAAATGGTGATGAGATATTGGCTGCCCAGGGAGGTGGTGGGGTCACAGTTCCTGGAGATGTTCAACAAAACACTGAATGTGGCATTCAGTGCCATGGTCTAGTTGACATGGTAGTGTTCAGTCATAGGTTGGACTTGATGATCTCAGAGGTCATTTCCAAGTGAACTGATTCTGTGAATCTTAAAACCAGCGTTAAGAGCATGAACCAAACTTTGGATCCGTGATGACAACATCTTGTTAGTGGTAAGTTACAAGTGTCTCCAGCTGTATCCTCCTTGCACTGAAGTGCTTTGGATGGTATCTGTGAGCACAATCTATGATGGAAAGATGCACGATGAGTGTATAATTAAAAGTATCTATGCCACTGATGTACTCATGCAACCCCGAATTCCAACTGCCTTCTCAATTAAATGCAAATAATTAAAATGCCAACTATTAGCATCCTGTAATTATGACTCTTACCAATTCCATCATTATCTACTCATTTCCCTACATGATAATACCCACCTGGAGAGAACCTGAACCAAGTCTTCAGTAACCAGCAGGGTGTTGGGTTTTTTCTTTATGTGATAAAAGAATAGAAAGTTAATAATTATCCTTCAGACATGGCTTGAACATTTCAATTCCAGAAACAGTTTTACTCTAAAAGAATAAGAAAACTTGTGTTTCATCCAAAGCTGATTTAGTGAGTTTTGAATAATGTTACATATTATTTAATAAACTATAATTTTAACAAATTCCTGTCCATTTTCACATGTACATATTCAGTAATAAGAGAGGATTTTTATACTGAGAATAGGTTGCTTGTTACTGATGTAATGGGTGGTTTAAAATTAAGTACATTGGCTGTAGTTTTATGCATATAAAAATTATACTGCAATCAGTACAAACGTTTTGAATAACCTGAAAAGAACATGGTTATTCCTACCCCCACCTTTAGTTAGAATGCTGATATTTAGGGTTTGATTAATACTGCATTTGCTTTAATTCTGGAATCTGACATTTTCAACTGAAGTTGCTTTCCTGTCTGATTTCAAGTGTTCAGGTGCTCTGGTGGAGTGGAACTTGTTAGGGTGCTGCTTCCTAATCAGGGCCTGCTGACCAGTGAAATGCTATGTTGGCAGTGTAGAAAGTTGTACTGTTCATCTGCCTGATGAGCCATTCAAAATACCAACCATCAATCCCAGCTTCAAGCTCCTGTGTGCTGAATTTGAAAGAGACCTGGCCCTACTGACTGTACTGATCTTAAGGGACCCAAAGAAGCGTTGCCTTGTTTCCATCTGCTTATGCAGGTCCTTGGGCAGTGCCTTTCAGGACATATCTGCTATTACAATGTCCACCTCATGAGTGTCACATGTGATATGTTAGAGCTAAGAGCCTGAAGTTGCCATTCAGCTGGGACAGTTCATATCTGGAAGCAACTGAGTCCCTTGTTATCCCACACCATGTAGCCCATGTCATGACATCCTTGTGCCACCTTTACCTTTTGCCAGGCTGCAGCTGCTCCAAGCTGTGACATTTTCCAGAATATTCCCTTAACTACCAACATCCAGTTTATCATATGAATAATTACCCACCACATGAAAGGTGTTGGGTAACCCCACCAGTGGATGCTACTGAAATACACCCAGAACTGCCAAAGATGGGGTGAGTTCAAGCTTTTACTGTCATTCTTCTGTAGAGACTGGAAGTAGCAGAGAAAGTAATATTATTAAAATACAAAGATGCTAAAATCTATAAATAGAAACAGCGAGCTTGTGCTTCTTTCTTCCTCCTAGTATTTCTCCATTTCTTTTTGCACCGCCTTCTCTCTTTTGTCTCTTTTACTGTCATTGCAAATGCTGAAAAATGCTAAAATGTAAAATGCCTTGCTGAATTCTGGGAAAACTAATAAACATTCTCATAGTAGCTGGACAATTGACTGTATAAAGCCTTAGTGTCATAAAATGTACTTTCAAATTAGTATCAAATGATATATGAATACCACAGTTTCCTAAGTATCTCAGAAAGCATTAATGAGCACAGCCTGGGTAGGAACTACTTAATTTTTTTTGTCAGCAGTGCTTTATCTGCTTTAATTTGGTCTGTATTGGAAATATATTTCCATGACAACTAAGGGAAAAATAAACTCTTAACCAAAATTCAGTGAAAGCAAGACAAAGCAAGCTGCTTTGATTCATGCTGCTCTGGTAAATGTCAGTTTGGCAATCAGCTGTGAATATTTTTTTTCCGTAACAGATAGAACTTTTATTTGTTCTCTTAAAAAAAACCAAAAGTGGGGCATTTATGGAAATTAGGGGTTTTGTTTCTTCATAGGGTTTTGTTTTGAAATGTTTACATTTATAGACTTTTCTTCTTTTTAATGCTAATGATTGTTGTCTTAGGTTTAAAATCCTTTCTGCTATATCTGTTTTCTAATCTGCCTTGAAGAGATCTTTAAATATGACTGAGCTGAAAAGATAAGACATAAAAGTAGAATGTTTTGTGCTGTGATATTATGTTTCCTTGAAGAGATGCATTTTATGTTGGTATGGCTTATATTTCTCCCAAATAAGTAGACCAACACCCTCTGTAAAGAAATGGAGGTACTTTTGACTGGGAGCATCAGACCTCACAACTCATTGGCAGACTTACTAGGGACAGTTTTATTGTGTCTTCATACAAGCTAACAGCACATGCAAATCCTTGTAGTGTTTTACCTTTGATTCTCTGTGATTGGCATCTATTTAGCAAGCTTAAAGCTATAAACTTCTTTTATAAATACTGTTTCCAAACATATGGAAAAGAAGAAACCCCAAAAATAGAAGCAGTAAGTGAAGCTAGAACCCAGGTCCAGACTTTAGGATTTTAAAAACCATCTATTTTTCAAGGTAGTATTGACATGAGCTGTTATTTGTTCTCAGTCACAAAACCATTGATACTGGCCTTTGAGTTAAATTTTGAAGTTCCATTATTTGGGCACAAACTAGCCCTGGAAAATAAGGTTTCTGGTCTGTGAGAGTGGTTGTACTACTTAAAAAAAGGAAAGCCACAAACAAAACAAAACCAAGAAATCTGGGTAGATCTTTCGACAAATAAAAATTTTTATATATTTGGGGTTGAGAAATATTTTTTCTTTAAAAATATTAATTACTACTTTCTCAGATGGCCTTATAGTAAAAATCTACTGAATATATATTTTTGGGAAAGAATTTTCTTTCTTCACATAAATGTAACTGCAAACAGCTTGCTGTACAAATTAAATATTGACTATTTGCCATCCTTATTAGGCTTGGTAATTCTGACTTCTTGCCTAAATCATATGATTTATGCTCATTCATATGACTCCTGCTCTCTAGTTACCTGATGACTTCAAAAGTACTTTAGAAATTAACAAAAGAAAAAAAAACCTCCCCATAACTCAGGAACAAAAAATTATAGAATTTTGTACTGGTTTGTACTGTTCCTTGTTTTATGACAACAAAACTGTTAAAATTAGACTAGTTTTTTATTTAATTTGTGAACAGACACATTTTTAAATAATTTTGCTGAAAATAAGTGTTTGCATGTATAGCTATTTTATAATAAAATCTGAGGTCAGATTATTTTTTGGCTTATTGAACCATATTTGATGATGTGGTGTCTTCCCTCACTAATTTACCGCTATGTGCAGCTATCTTTCTGCCAAAACTGCCTTATTCATGTAGACAGATCCATCTGGGTTAGAGTTTGTTTCCAAATGTGAGAATTCATCCAAGAAGCAGTACTTATTGTGAAGAAGACAGTGTGCTCAGTGCAGAAGGCAAAACAAAAAAAACCCTAAGCTGTTCTTCAAAATATAGGTATTGTCTCCTAAAGGTAAAACTTGATGAGCATTTTCTTTAAAAAATTAAACAGAGGAGATTCATCCAGGGACAAAGTGAATTCATTTTAAGTTCAGTAAATAATTATTGTGTGATGTTGTTTACTGAGCTTCACAGATTAGTTTGTCTGACTGGGTCTTTGAATATATTTCTCAGTAGCCTCTTTTTGCTGTACTTTCTTGTGTCAAAAAGCTTTTTAAAATAGTTCCCTCTAATTTATGTGAAAAGTCAGGAAACACAGTTTTGTGTTAGCAAAAAGTTATAGGAGACCTACAATTGCCATACATATGAAAGGCAAAGTGCAGCTTTTGCTTAAAGCTGAAAGATGTCCAGCCTGGTGACCTCCTGCAGCAAAGGGCTTGACTGGCCAAGGGATTGGAGTCCCAGCCAAGGGATGGATCTTGCACGTGTGGATGATCTGACTGCCTTTGGTGGGGTTTACTCCTGGCTTTCTGCAACAGAAACAGAGCAGATTGCTGTGGTTGGCAGCACCGTGAGACCAAGGCAATTCAGGCATGATGGGTTATTGGTTGTGGGTGATGAGAATTCACTTTGGCTGCTGACCAGATATTGCAAGAAATCTGCTGGCTGCAGACTGGGTTGCAGGCCATGTACCCACATAAAAATAAACTGCTAGATACTGAAGACTCTAAATCCCTATTCACAGTGTCTCTTAGGGTAATATGACCACATGCAACAGCAGGCTAATGCATAACCTCAGTCTGGGTTATGCATTATCTGCATAATTGGGCTGGACTTTGCTCACTGAGAAGGCTTAAATAAAAGTAATTGAGAACTGTGAGGGCACATGTATGGCATTCAAAGTATAGTCACCCTATGTTGCCTTTGGTTTATCCAGGAATTTTATTAATAGACATCCCTTCAGCTCTGTCCTTTGTGTTCTTGGAATTTAGCTGGGGCAGCCTAGCTGTGTTTCAGAGGATGTAATTTTGGTTAAATGTGTGTTTATATTTAAAGGAAAAAGCAACAGGTAAAGCAGCTCCCCAGCTTTTGTTTCCTTTTGTTTTAAACTGTGGTTAAGGTTTAGGTAGTGCATAATCATATTGTGCTCATGATGATTGCCTTGGGTGTAAATTGGGATTTATGGAAGAAAGAAATTGTACCTTCTACACCATTATGGTGCATTTCTGGGGTTTTTATTGCTGGCATCAAGACTGGTTGAATTCTACTCTTACACTGTCATGGCTGTGACTCCTGGGCTGTGTGTATCTGGTTAAGGACAGATAAATTGTACCCTTCATCAAAAGCCATAACTTGACATACATTATATATATATATGGAAGTAAGCAACAGTTTTGCTCTACTCTGCAGGTCTTTGGAATCAGGATTTCAGCCATAATCAGGCCCATTGGAAGGACTAAAAATAGGAAGGAAGTTGAACCAAATCTAAAACACCTCTTGTCTTTCATAAGGTTTTCGATTAAGAATGAAGAGTGTCCTCTGTGTGACCTATAGCAAGAAAATAATTGGGGAATTTTGGTTTATGGTTTGAATTGCCTTCTTCTAAGTGACTTCTTTGTGTAAAAAAATTTGGACTTAGAAAATTTATGTGAGCTGTATAATAGGGAGGAAACTATAGGGAATGAGGCATATGTGTCCTAAAAGGACACATATGAATAGATTTGGAAAAATTGTGACTATACCGACAGATGGAGAAAAAAAATTAAATGCCTAACTGGTTCAAAAAGGAGTGAATTCCATAAAGTTTTAAGGCTTAATCCTAATTCTTCTATAATTGTATTTAAAGGCCAAATGATTCTAGCCTCTTTTTTTCATTGTTTCCCTGCAAGGTGAGGCAAAGCTGGCAAAATGTCATGTAAGTTATTTTATATGTGGAAAACACTATTTAGAATTTCCTGTGCTGCAGCAACATACGGGCTTCTATTTGGAAAAACAGGGAAAGATCAGCACTGATATTTGGAGAGAGCAGCACTGATATTCTCTGCAATTGTTAAAGTTGTTATGATGGCTAAAAATACCACCAGTTGCTATAGCAACTGGAATTTGAAGGCTCACATACTCCTGCTGCTTCTACTCCCTTTCAAAATTCATCAAAACAAACCTTTTCTTGCCCATAAGTTATAATCTTTAGCTGTTATATTAGCTGGTTTACATAATGCTTATTTCCTTCCTGCTCAATTACACATTACTTTAGGAAAATAGCACACTGTAACATATTTTATAAACTGTAAGCATACATAGGTTACTTTTAAATGCTAGGGTTGAGGACTAAATAATTTCAACAATCTAAGGAATTTCTTTAGCACCATAAAAAGCTCTTTTTGCTATTATAAATATATTTTAAAATGTTGAATATTAAATGTGTGATATAAGGTAAGTGTAAATATCCAAATATATTCTCTTAAGTTCTACATCTGGCTAATTTTTACTGGGGTTTTTTTGTCACCTTTTATTGTATTATTTTGTTGTCTTTGACATTCTTCATCTTAACAAATTCTGATCCTTTGGTTTTTGTCTGCATTATGCTAGCTGTGTCCTGAGATAGCTTTTTAAAAATTTCTGTCTTAAGCTTGACAAAATTTAATTGGTATCTTTGGCAATTTCTTTCACTTTGATTTTTCCTTGGGCATGAAATTATATAGTAAACAAAACAGCATCTCTCTGAAAGGCAAACCCATCTTTATCAATTAATAGCCTTGGTTTTTTTTTGTAGTGTGTTCACATCTGTGGTGTCATTTCTAGAAAAACAGTTCTCCTTGAAATGTTTCAATATTTCTTACTGATCAGCTTTTTTCCTCTACTTGCTGTTTCTCACTACTGGTGTCTGTATGAAATTTCAATCAACTTCTCCCGATGACTGGTGGCAGTCAGGCTTTGTAGATTGAAGTTGGCTGTAAAGGCAAAGTCTCAGGCCAGTGGCTAAATGATAGCATGAACAGTCCAAGTCAAACAAATCTCTCTTCTGTGTCTAAAATAAATCAAAAGGTTATGTAGTCCAGAGAAGGATTTGTATTTTAGAATGTGACTACCTAACAAGCATATTGTGAGATCAGATATCTGAGCTTACAGTATCAGGATGGGTTTAAGAATTGTGTCCACTGATTTAGATAGCCTCAATAAATTAGAGTATATTTTTGGCTGAATTTTCAACAACTACCAATTTTATTTCATCCTGAATGGCTTAAACAGAAAACATATACAAAAGTATCCAATTTTCCAACCTTGGACAAAATTGCCTGTATGATCTTTTTAAATGAAATTTTTCTTTTATTTCTGTCTATCTGCAAAAGGTACTAATGAATATGGTGCCTCTTTAAGGCATTGATCTCATTCCATACATGAGAAAAACTCAGGCCATTTTCCTATATAAAATCCAGAGAATTTTAAATAAAATAAAATTTATTCCTATATAAAATATCTGCCTGCTGTTTATATCCATTTTGCTTGGTATGACAGAACAAAATTTGCCCAAGAGCTCAAGATTGACCTAATGCTGCCCTTACTGAAGTCAGAGGTACTTTGAGAGACAGGATTAGGAGCAGATATGATCAAACAGAGCCCTTTAGAAGGCATTGCCAAACCTGTTTCTGGCTTTTAATTTGCCTGTAATAAAGAGGAGAAAGCAGTGAGAATATAGTTTTTGTGATTTTTATTTGCTGCTGAATATTTCTAAAACTTGAAAGAGATGTGCCATATAAGAGTTGTGCATTTACTATGCTCTGTTTGCAGGACTAGTACAAAAAAAACCACCAAAAAACCAAAAAACAAACAAACAAACCCCCCCCCCCCAAAAAACAACAACAACAAAAAAAAACCCCAAAAAACCAAAAAACACCAACCAACCAACCAAACAAAAAACCAAAAAACAAACAAAAAAAGCCCCAAAACAAAACCCAAAGCATTTCAATTAGCTCTTGCTGCTATCTTAGAAGATAAATGCTTAGAAGAGCTGAATGAATGTGGGGATCTTAAATATTTTATCAATGATTAGGAGTGTATTTGGTTTATATTGATTTATATATATTGGTAATTCTCTGCAAATATCAATCTTTACCTTCTTCATATATCATGACTGAGTAATCATATATTGCTTGCTTGCCACTAGAGTCATTAGCGTATTCTTCACCTTTCTTTTGATAAAAAATAAACCAGAATACATCAAATCTCCATCTTACTGAGCATGTAAAACATCCTTCCTCAGGCAAAACTAACGCTTAATTTTGAAAAGGAAATTAATAAATTGGTTTTTTGTTAGCAATCAAGAACTAAAAGAATTATGTTTTTAATCTCTTAAAATTGAAGAAATGTGTAGTTCATTAACCATGGCTCTAACTGGACGCAATATTTTTTTAGGAGTTTTTAAAGAACTTTGTGTATCATTAGTAAGTATTTTGGATAAGTTGATTATATGGTTTAGAATTGTATCAAATTACATCGAATCTGAATCTCTCTACCATGGTGGAAGGAAATATGAAGTTTGATCTATGCAAAGACAGAGGACACTTGCATTTCAGCTTCAGAATACCAACCAGGTATTTCTACAAGATTTTGCCCCAAATTCGTGGTGATCTCTTAGGGATGGGTTATTTTAATGACTAAGTCTAGAAAGTTCATGCTCTAAAACAAATAGATTGATACAAACTTGAAAAATATATCAGGGAGAAATTCCAAAATGATAAGTTTGTGGTGAAATAAAATCTCTTTTCTCCAACTTACTTAAATTGGTAAGTTAAATTTTAAAAGCCTTACCATTCAGATACCATTTATTTTTTCCCTTTTTAGAACTTGTCATTGTTGTGTGTGCAAATTTATTCTGTATTTCATATACTTTAGAGCACATATGAACTTAATTTCATTTGAGGGTTGCGTTTCCGTTATCCAGCTAGGAAAAACCAAACAAAATTTTAAATGTTGTCTGACTGGAGGGTGAAGTACCTTGCCTATTTTGAGGCCCACTGTGGTTTCTGTAGTTACAGAAGAAGAGCCTATCAGCATGCAGAGGTTAATACTCCTTTCTATTTCTGTTTTGTATATATTTAATAGTAGAACACTTAGAATTATTTGTAGCTTCTTAAATATAGATGTCAGACTGATAGTATTTGCACTTCTAGTTACTATGAGAATCAGAACTGTACCTGTAAACTGCAGATCAAGGTGACAATCATCAATATATTGATATGTAAACCAATGTAGTTGGAATTTCTTACTGAACCATGTGATATCTCAGTTTTGATGTAAGAGAAAGGATCTTTACTTTATAGTTTTATCAGTGCCATTCAGTCCCTGAGAATGTGTAGGGTTACTCTGAGCATGGCTAGAACTATTGTATGCACAGTATCTTAGAATCAATTCCACAAAATTAGAGATAGGTGAATTTCATATGATGAGACATATATTCTGTATCTCTGTCCAACCTGGCCAGAGATACAGAATATACTACAACAATAGACTACACCTTATAATGGTAAAACATTTCAGTGAAATATGAGCAAAAGTTATTAGTGATTTTCCTAGAAGGAAAAACTAAGTCAACTGGGCTTATCTAACATAAAGACAAGAGAAAAAAGACTTTCAGAGAATGCTATTGTTTTCACATACATAAAAGCAGCCGGAAAATTGAAGGGAACTATTCATCATAGTGAGGTATGATCAGGCAAGAATTATACAGTTCAGATTTCACCAAGGAGGTTTTCTACTACATATTATTGGAAACTTGCTAAGGGTGAAGATAACAAAGAACTGAAATAAATTGCCTATAACGTTTGGATTTCCACTTTGGAGACCTTCAAGGAGTGATTGCTTGTAAATCTGTCAAGTTGATTTCTGTCTTCAGGCACAGTTAAGGACAAAACGAGTGCTTTAATTCCTATCTGCTATGATTCCTGGATAATTTTCTTTGATAAATTAACTGTGAGACTTCTAAATAAAGTTAATATATTTCATCAGGGAATGCTTCAATATAAGCCAAGAGAAAACAAAGAAGCAATATTAATGAAAGGGATAAAAGAGAGAGTGGTTCAGAAAACAGGATTTATGTCAGAGCTGTTGTTATACTACTACTACCACAAAAAGTGTTAAGGTTTTGCCAGTGAGTTTTATGGAAGATAATCTTGTACTACTGAAAGTGTACTTTCAAAATGCCCATTTCTGACAATATATGCACTGTAATTCAAAATAATAATAGACTAAAAAAAACATTAATACCTTTCAAAATCAAATTTATTAGACAGAAAGTCTACTGTTTTATTTAGAGATACCTCCCAGTTTTGTTGCTATTACGTACTGTATGTTTTCAGCAATACGTATATTGGGGTACTTAAGTACAGACAATTGTCTCTCCTCCACAAGATCTTTGTATATAAATAGGTTCAATGTGTGTCACAAATTATTCACACATTGCACAGGAAGTTAGCATCACTTGATTTTAGAATATACTCAGAATCTTTACAGCAGACATTGCAGGTCTTGAGAATGTGCCATTTCAGATGTAATTTCCTAGTTATTTTCTCCCTTGCTTCTGAACCTATAAAGAGATTTCTCTCTGTGACTGTTTTTCCGTGAGAATTTAGAACAGCACACTAGGATCTGAACAAGCATTAATCTCCAAATCACACTGCTGCCTCCTCATAAACCCAGCTAAGCTAGGTAGTAGTGCTTCTCTTACCCAGTTTTGTCCTGCTTAACAGTCCACGACTTACGATAACATAGTTGAAGCAATGAATAATAAAATAGCAGATGGAAATAAATGCCTCTGCAAGCAGAGTAATATGAACATCTATTGTAATTGTCTGCTGCTTTGGGAAGGAGTGTTTCTACAACACGTTTTTAGTAAACAGAGCAGAGCTAGTCAGCATTCTTACTAGTTCTAGATTCTGTGGTTCATCAGAAAACTCATTCCCCTTTGTTTGTTTTTGTGCCTGGTCTTCAAATGCTCCTCTTGACCTCGCCCATGACTGATTCTCTACTGCCTTGATACATCTCAGACATGAGACAGCAGAGCAAAGGGAGTGAAAAGAGAATGAATGAAGTATATAAGCTAGGGAAAGAGTTTTCTCCCAGACTCTGTATGTTCTCATAGTTTCAGCATTCCTACAACTCATCATTTTGACTCTGGCATTGTGACACACGTACACTGAACATGATAGCTTCTTTCTTCCATCCCAAAACTTCACAAGTGGTTTGCCTTGGATTTAATCACCATTTTGCTTTGCTAGGTACTGACTTATAATTGGTCATGTTTTCTTCTGTTTTGGCCACTTTGTCTAAATTTCTCAATCCTTCTTCATCATGCATTTTTTGAAGCTGTGGGAAAGTCAAGACACATTCAGCAGAAGTAGCTAGAAAAGAGCAATTGGTATTACTATTAAAACAGAGGTGAAGAAGGCATTAAGTACCTTTTCTTTGTCACTGTGTTTCCCCCTGCATCCAATAAAGGATGGGGATCCTCCTTAGTCCTCCTTTTGTTGCTAAGGTATTTATAGAAATATTTTTATTGTCTTTTATGGCAGTAACCAGATTGAGTCCTAGTTGGGGTTTTCCACTTCTAATTTTCTGCCTGCATAACCTCACAAGATACTTGTAGTCCTCCTAAGATGTCTGCCCCTTCTTCCAAATGTCATAAATTGTCTGTAACAGACTCCCACAAGGGTTTCTGCCTTGTTGGTCTATTAATACTCAACCCTGTCATCACCATCACTAGCTCTAAACAATTAAAGCACTTCCTAGTATGCAGGGCCACACCACTGCATCCTAAAAGGTAAAATTTGGAATGGAAAAATGAAATGATAGCTTGAGTCTAAATTCAGAAATGTAAGCTTCTAAGTGTATCGTGTTTTATTGGAAGTAAACAGATTCTGAGTTTGAGAACAGAAAATTCTTTCTTATCAATAACCTTTAAAAGTGATTTTAAAACTATTTAAAAATTTAATTTGTTTTTCTGCTTGTTAAAAGTCAATGTACTTTGTCTTGACCAATTTGAATAACTTTGTATCATTGGCTACTTTTTGAATGTGCTATTTACTCTCATTTCTAGTGATTCAATTAAAGATTATTCATTAATAAGTATGCTGAACCACACAGACCCTCTCAATTTTCCAAAGGTTACTTCTCTCCACTGAGAAAATGATCAATTATTTTACATTTCTATCTTGTGTCTTTCCCTTAGTTATTTATTCAAGTAAGAAACACAGACCTGGTTTGACACGAATCACTGAAGCAAGATGCTTAATAGTATAAAAGTATTGCTGCTGTGATAGAATTTATTAGAATTGCTTACTTTGCGTTATCATTATCCACAGAAAGGATTAATACAGATTTACCTATTATGAAAATTTAATGCCAAGATTGTATAAGAAAAAAAAAAAAATTCCCTATCAATGTCTTCAGTGCAGTGCAGCTTAGTGTGATCTTGATAACAAGAAAAATGCCAAGTGAGATTAGAAAAGATAAGTAGATGGCAGTAGTTATTCACTAAACAGGTCTGACTTATCCTATATCAAAAGATTTAGCAAAGTTCTCCCTAGAACAATACAAGCCAGGACAACTAAGTTACTTGTTGTTCTTCAGCATTCAAGAATAGCTCAGAGAGCTGTCTGTAAAGAATGCTGCTTTGTTATATAGACTCCCTTGTCTTTTAGCTATCACTGATAATGAAGTGAAACAAGAAACTTCTAAGACTGAGGCACATGCAGGTATTGTCATGTTCATTCGAGCCAGATGAAATGGCCAGAAATTCTATCATTGGTTACTCTTGGCCAGAAATCTCAATAGTATTGTGGTAAATAAATTAATGCATCATTAATGCAAGAGATCCACGTGTGGGCTAACACATGATGAAATTATTTGTTCTTCCAGTTCGGCGGTTTTTTGTTCTGGTTGGTTGGTTTTTTGTTTGTTTTTGTTTTGTTTGTTTTTGTTCTAGTCCCAGTAAAATGTTTTCCGAGAGTGCTAGGAATATGCTAGTTTTATTGTGGAGTAAATTTACTGTTACTTGCTGCTGCTTGAGGGTTAATGTTAAACAAAAATGCCTCAAATCTGTGAGTCCAGATGTTTTAAACTTAGTATGAATTTACATAGCTTACTAAATCAAGAATTAATTCTCAGCATTGAAACTAAAACCAGCATAAAAATAAAAGCAAGTGATTTTGTTACAGTTATAGGCAGAATATTTAAAAAAAGAAAGCTAAAGGTACAGGTAAAATACAGGTAAAATTTGCTATGTAAATAACTACGAATATAAGGAGTCATTCATAGAGAAGAAGGAAAAGCTCCTGGTAGTAGAAGGTAGAAAATTGTAACAATCTGTCCAAATATTTCACTATAAATTAACTGAAAAGGAGTTATAATGAAGAAAGACTAAGATCACAGTTCATTGAACAGTTCAATGTAATTGAGTTCCTGAAGTGATATGGTATGGATTAAGGGCTCAACTTTATTGGGTCAAAGGATTAATTGTCCTTTTAAGGTGAAATTTCACGAGGTTGCTGAGCCAATTTAACAGAGAGTGGGCTGGGGGAATGAGTCCCACTTTTAGCAGCAGCAATTCCCTGTTATCTGGTGAGACTTCCCCTTTCTAAAACTTTAGCTATAATGCCTTACAGTGTCTAGAGAGAAATGGGAAAACTGTGTAAGTCAGGAGAAAAAGCCTCACAAGATTCTGAGGGGGTAGAGAAAGAAAATTTATTTTGCCTACGTGGGCACTCTAGCAGTTGAAAACCTCACATATTCATCACTTAGTTTGGATGATATTCAAAGATCTTGTTATTTTTCTAGGTAAGAATATATTTGTAGGTGATTCAATTGTGCAGAAAAAAACCATGTCTGCAGTGTCTTAAGTTTATGGCATTTGTAATATTTAAAACATTTTGTAATAGTTTGTAACTTTATGGCATTTTTAGGTTCTTTCATATATTTGACTCTTTATTCAGAGAGATAACCATTGGACAGTTTTAATACTTGAAGAGAATAAAAAAAAAAATCCAAGTGACCTTGCCTAACACATCAGTTTGTCACACTGATGACCAAAACTTAGGTTTTCTGATTTTCAGCCAAGTACTTATCCATGCTCTGTTTTTTCCTAGGTAAATTTAAGAGAACTAGTCCTGTTGGTGTGAATAATGCAGCAGCTACAGAACACTGCTTTTTTTAAAAAAAGAAATGTAACCCTTACCAATACTGCAATTGTTGATAATGGGAACAGAGGTATGGCTTACAAATATGAATCTCAGCTTTTGACATAAAACACATATCCAGGTGAGGAATTTAAAATTTACAGTTTCCTTTTTCACTCCTTTGTAAAAGCTACATCTTGTTTAGTGCCATGTATCTCGTGGTCAGAAGATTCTCTAGCAATATCTGGTGTTTTGAGATCTCCAAGTTATGATTCCAAGAACTTTATCTTGTACCTTTTTCTAGACATACAGCTTATATGTTCTGGTTCATAGTAAATTCTTGGCTGTGTTCATTTGTTTGTTCTGTTTGTGATTTTTTCTTATGCAGTGCTTTTTTACTTCACAGTATACTAGTGTTAGTAGGGGAAAATAACTTTAAAACTCTAATTTGCCTGTCTGAAACATAGACATGCCATATAAACAATTCATTTTGACCCACATCTGCTTAGTGTTTTCACCTTTTGAGAATAGGTTATTAGAGCAGCTTTGGTGTATAAATGTCATTTGTGGAGAAACAGGGGAAAATACCAGATGGTATTTTGCTGTAACAATGTGGTCACTTCAAAGCTCGTGGTATTACTGCTACTGTGTAGTATCCTAGTCTTGTAACTAATGACAACACAGATCCCTGCTGTGCTGAATTTTTCTGAGGTTTCTATAAATGGTGCAAAAAACTCATTAGAGTTACAGTGCTTTGTGCAGGCCTGAAACTTCTGTATACCTTTCTTTTTCTTGATAACTTCTTCATGGAAAGATTTTTAATACTAGACATACATATATTTTTTTGATCTGTATACTGTCTAGTGTATTTACCCTACATGCTTCCCAAAATCACTTGGTAACACTGCAAATCACTTAGTACCCGTAAAATGGAAGACCAAAGGAGCTGAGTTTTTCAATGACAGAGTTAAAAGGTGATTTGATAATACCTACTGACAACTCAAGCTCACAGTTTCTGTTTTATGTCATTCTCATCTGTATGCTCCATGCTACTCCTTGTGCTCAACTATTAAGAGATATACAAGATTATATGTTAATGCTTTCATAACTCTCTATATTGAACTATTTTAGCAGTAGAAATGTTAAATATTGTCAGCCAATATAGTGGAAATCATATTCTAATACTACTATGATTGAAATCAGGTTTGAGAAATAGCTCCAAATCATCTCTTTTTAAGACTTCAAATGCATGGCACCTTAGAAGGATCTCTGCCTATGTCTCTAGAGATAGAATTGCTTAAGAGAGAGTCTCAAGTATTCAACGGACTTATAAGAGATGGAAGCACCTGATGTAGATTTCTTCAGAAGTTACATGTACAACTCTTCGGTTCAAGTTTTCAAATGTGATTTTTAATATCTTTTCCATTATATTATTCCAAATGCTGGTTAGAAATAGAAGAAAGAAATGCCTATGACTTTCTCATGAAATTCTTTCTGTATCCTGAATGAAGTCACTGGCACTTAAAGTGAGATACATCACCAGGAGGCAATCTGCCTTTCACTTGCACTTTTTATTTCCTTAAAAACAAGTTGAAATAGGCAAATAAACAATCACAACATTTCAAGTAATTACTGCACTTAATTTTGACATTTCCTGTGAATTAATAAGAAATAACAGGTTTCCATTTGTTTCATTATATTTATTTTATTAAACTTTTAAACACTGGAGAGGTTTCTGAACAGTGCTGTTACAGCCTGTCCCTGTCAGTGGGGGTAACTAAGGCTCTTGTAATAGATTCCTGAGGGGGTTCTACTAACCCGTTGGGTTTCCCTTAGAGTGAAATGACACTGAATGACTGGTGTTTATAAATAAATATATATATATATATGTATATATGTGTGTGTGTGTGTGGTTTATTTTAGTACAGTTTGGTTGCAATGGAAAGCAGGTATGTAGCCATTTTGGTT
>VXAX01001922.1:1384440-1618657 GCA_013399835.1 Leptocoma aspasia
TGCAGCAATATAAAGGAATAAAAATAACACTTCAGAAAATGGATGGAGAAAAAAAAAGAGAAAGAAAGGATAAGAGTAGAAAGACATCACCACTGTTGATCCAGAGATGAGACTTGATTTTTGCAGTTTTAATGTCTGTTTGTCAAACTGATGGTTACAGTCTTGATCCACCAGGAGTGGAGGAAATCCCATGAAACACAAAGTCCAATTAGTTAAAATACACTGAGGTTAGGTGGGAAACACCCCACTACCTCCCCTGGGTGGAAGTTCTACTCTGTCTATTGTAACACTGTGGATCATGCACAGTCCTCTGCTGGAAGACCCCAGAAATCAGTCTGGGGGGTGCTTTGGGGGTCTTTGATGGTTTATGAGCCCTTCTAAGACATGAAGCCACCTCTCACATCAATGCAGTTGAGCCAGCAGTGCCCAGTGAGAAGGGATGAACATTCTCACACCTGTGTGTGTGAATAGGATTGTCCCATACAGATGTGACCTTCCCCAGGTTGGGGTGGGGGGAGGATGCTGGCATAATAAAAAGCACTATCCCACCTTGAAGGATCTGCTTATCATCACCCATTTCCCTTATCTGGCTCAAACCCCAGAACCACTGGTGGCAAGTGTTCACTCTGTCTTAGGTAGACCAGAGGCTTTGCCACTACACACTCAAAACCTCTCCTCCTGCCTGTCTGGGGTTGCAAACCTGGTCTCAGCAAAGCACCCTGCCACCTCCACAAATTGCCAAATATTTGGGCCATTATCCATTAACATCTCAGTCTCTCACAAGTGCCAAGTCCTAAACATTTGAAAATGATTACACACGTTTGCTTTTCTGACTCACTATACATTGTGTATTTTGGCTTATTAACATTATATAAGCACCAGATCTCAGCATTTTGGGCATAAAATAATTGCATAAAAAAACAGTCAAGTAGTTGAAGTTGACTGATGAGTATGTTTTTTTCTGGTATTATATTTTTTTCCAAAGCCTGTTTAAGTCAATAGATTCTTACTGACAAGGCTATTTCGGACACGAGCTAAAAGTAAACCTGTCTCATTCCTCACTAAGTGCTGTTATTGAAACCAGGGGGGAATTAGTCACTATTGCTGATCTTCAAAACTGAGGTTCTACTCAGTCTTGAGAACCTGAATTTCTCTGAGTAGGATTCTGGCTGTATTTTAATGACCTGGAAGTTAGCCACCACTGTTTAACAAGTCTTTAGACTCTTTCTGTGCTTGTTGTAGATAAATATGCACCTCCACCCTGAGACAGAAATGTAAAATAGATGGGCTGATTTAGAAGAATGTAGATGATTAAAGGTCATACTTAGGTAAGACTGAATCCCAATTTTTATTTATATTCTCATAGTTTCACCCCAAAATGAACCTCTGACTAGTTCTGTAAGCATATGTTAAAGTAAGTAGCTGACTTTGGATCTGTCAGTAAGGAGTTCTTGAGACAGAATGTAGAATAAATAATAGCCATTGGAAATACTGCATTCAAGCCTCTCCATTCCGTATTGAGTGCTCTGGTTACCAGCTTGTAGAGATATTTCTGTCTTTTCTTTATTTAGCCTGTAATTATTCTGTACTTTGAGAAATAATATTCATAGGAGAGTGCCTTGCTCCAGACTAGGTTATAGCCTGGTTATCAAGGCTCTTTTCATGAGATAAGTGCATATCTCCTCAGTCAAAAGAAATACTGTCTTCTGTGTTAAAGGTGCCAGAATTATGCAAAATACAAGCAAAGCATCACTTCCAGTTAATGTACTCAGAATCCTGGCTGCCTCAAGAAAAGTAGTATCTGAGCAGGGTTTTGTAGATCTAAGTTATATGTTTGAGAACTACACTGAAAATTATGTGTTCACTCTGTGCACCTGGCACTGTGCTTCTGCTGGCTTGGTCATCTGCCTCTCTCTCAAGATTTTTTCTAAGATGTTTCCTCATCTCTGTAAGTTCCCCAGGGAAAGTTATTTGCAAGTTTTGATTTTAAGTCCAGCAGAGATTCAGTACTGGTAAGGATATTTCAGTGAGGTAACGCATTTTCAATGTATCTCACAACTAATGGGTGATTCTTTATTTATATTTTAATAAAGTCTTATTTCCTCTATCTGTGTTAGGATGCAAAGAAAAATTAAAAGTCTATTTCAATGCCTGATGCTTAAACATGACATTAACAAAACTTGTCTCTTTCTCACTACAAGCTCTTTGTAATATAGCATTGAATGTGTTTATATTCCCATTCTATTGTTTATGAATAAATGCAGATAAGAAGTGGCAATCCAAACTGGGATCTATTGTGATAAACTGAGACAGTACAATAGTACTGCAAGCTAACTGTTAACCTTTTCTTCCCATCTTGGTATTGCAGTCTAGAATTACTCTCTGGAAGGATCACAGTAAGACAGGTTGGAATGTAGAATTAACAGAAGGAAATGGCTTATCATTTGCTCTATGATGCTACCCTAAATTCTCTGTCCATTGATAGTGAGGCTTAAAATGGATTTTTCTTTCTCAGATACATATAAGACTATAACTTCTGTAAGAATTTTCTTATTCTGAAGTCTCTGTACCCTGTTTTCAAGGTCTATTAGGTAAGTTTAATTTTTGCTGTTACAAACATTTTTAATATTAGTATTTTTGTTATTTATAACGTTACAGAGAGATATTTGCACCCATTTAATTGTGTGATTAGATGTATTCAGGCACTAATTTAACTTCTACTTATCTAGAGGTCTAGCAAATAGAANAAACCTGGTCTCAGCAAAGCACCCTGCCACCTCCACAAATTGCCAAATATTTGGGCCATTATCCATTAACATCTCAGTCTCTCACAAGTGCCAAGTCCTAAACATTTGAAAATGATTACACACGTTTGCTTTTCTGACTCACTATACATTGTGTATTTTGGCTTATTAACATTATATAAGCACCAGATCTCAGCATTTTGGGCATAAAATAATTGCATAAAAAAACAGTCAAGTAGTTGAAGTTGACTGATGAGTATGTTTTTTTCTGGTATTATATTTTTTTCCAAAGCCTGTTTAAGTCAATAGATTCTTACTGACAAGGCTATTTCGGACACGAGCTAAAAGTAAACCTGTCTCATTCCTCACTAAGTGCTGTTATTGAAACCAGGGGGGAATTAGTCACTATTGCTGATCTTCAAAACTGAGGTTCTACTCAGTCTTGAGAACCTGAATTTCTCTGAGTAGGATTCTGGCTGTATTTTAATGACCTGGAAGTTAGCCACCACTGTTTAACAAGTCTTTAGACTCTTTCTGTGCTTGTTGTAGATAAATATGCACCTCCACCCTGAGACAGAAATGTAAAATAGATGGGCTGATTTAGAAGAATGTAGATGATTAAAGGTCATACTTAGGTAAGACTGAATCCCAATTTTTATTTATATTCTCATAGTTTCACCCCAAAATGAACCTCTGACTAGTTCTGTAAGCATATGTTAAAGTAAGTAGCTGACTTTGGATCTGTCAGTAAGGAGTTCTTGAGACAGAATGTAGAATAAATAATAGCCATTGGAAATACTGCATTCAAGCCTCTCCATTCCGTATTGAGTGCTCTGGTTACCAGCTTGTAGAGATATTTCTGTCTTTTCTTTATTTAGCCTGTAATTATTCTGTACTTTGAGAAATAATATTCATAGGAGAGTGCCTTGCTCCAGACTAGGTTATAGCCTGGTTATCAAGGCTCTTTTCATGAGATAAGTGCATATCTCCTCAGTCAAAAGAAATACTGTCTTCTGTGTTAAAGGTGCCAGAATTATGCAAAATACAAGCAAAGCATCACTTCCAGTTAATGTACTCAGAATCCTGGCTGCCTCAAGAAAAGTAGTATCTGAGCAGGGTTTTGTAGATCTAAGTTATATGTTTGAGAACTACACTGAAAATTATGTGTTCACTCTGTGCACCTGGCACTGTGCTTCTGCTGGCTTGGTCATCTGCCTCTCTCTCAAGATTTTTTCTAAGATGTTTCCTCATCTCTGTAAGTTCCCCAGGGAAAGTTATTTGCAAGTTTTGATTTTAAGTCCAGCAGAGATTCAGTACTGGTAAGGATATTTCAGTGAGGTAACGCATTTTCAATGTATCTCACAACTAATGGGTGATTCTTTATTTATATTTTAATAAAGTCTTATTTCCTCTATCTGTGTTAGGATGCAAAGAAAAATTAAAAGTCTATTTCAATGCCTGATGCTTAAACATGACATTAACAAAACTTGTCTCTTTCTCACTACAAGCTCTTTGTAATATAGCATTGAATGTGTTTATATTCCCATTCTATTGTTTATGAATAAATGCAGATAAGAAGTGGCAATCCAAACTGGGATCTATTGTGATAAACTGAGACAGTACAATAGTACTGCAAGCTAACTGTTAACCTTTTCTTCCCATCTTGGTATTGCAGTCTAGAATTACTCTCTGGAAGGATCACAGTAAGACAGGTTGGAATGTAGAATTAACAGAAGGAAATGGCTTATCATTTGCTCTATGATGCTACCCTAAATTCTCTGTCCATTGATAGTGAGGCTTAAAATGGATTTTTCTTTCTCAGATACATATAAGACTATAACTTCTGTAAGAATTTTCTTATTCTGAAGTCTCTGTACCCTGTTTTCAAGGTCTATTAGGTAAGTTTAATTTTTGCTGTTACAAACATTTTTAATATTAGTATTTTTGTTATTTATAACGTTACAGAGAGATATTTGCACCCATTTAATTGTGTGATTAGATGTATTCAGGCACTAATTTAACTTCTACTTATCTAGAGGTCTAGCAAATAGAAAAAAATCTGTGTTGGTTTTGAATTTTGTATGAATTTGTGTGTGTGTGTCCTTACTTTCTTGGAAGCCCATCATGGACAGCTTAAATATGTGTACCAAATTATTTATCTGGAGAGCTAGTAGTATGACTTTGAACTAATTCTCATTTGCCTGCTAAACAGAAAGAATAATTGGGCATCTTGATAAAGTATTATTTACCACTGAGGACAAAATTTTGCCTCTCAGGGGTGAACAAATCATTAGGCTGATTTGAAAAGCTCTATTCTACTTGTCAATCCAGAATGGGGGTCTCCTGTGTAGATAAATGAATGGCCTTTCTGGAAGTAAGCATTTATCTCTGCAAGTTGTGCCAAAGCTCACGTGTGTGCTGTGTCAGTGTATGCCATATTTATAGATGGATGTAAGATGATGGAGCACTAATAGCTAACTGGTTTGTTGGCACTTTTCAGTATGAACTTAGTGATTCACGTTTATTGAAAGGAACATTAATTTAGCAATCTCAGCTTTACAGAGCTGCTATTTTTTCAGGGGTTATTCCAAAATCTCAGCTTTTCATTTTCTCAGCCTGCCGTGTCATCTGCAAGATACTAATTTTTCTTTCTCTCATTCTGCACTAAATTCTCCTAAAGGTGTAATTCTTTTAAATGTGGTGTCACATCTATTTATTTCTTACTTATATGACACAGACAACAGAGATGAATCTATGGAATCCATAATGTAAAGACAGAGATTTTGCAGGAAGGAGGATCTATGCTGCTGAGTTCTATGAGGAAAAAATAAAATGAAGATAATAAATACCAAATTCTCTTAGCAGAGTGTAAAGTAAATAGGGTTAGCAAAATTGTTCTTTTAAAATCCCTTTAGATAAACAGAATATTTTACTCAGTTTGATCCTCAATTTGGCTTCTGGTATATCTGAGGCTTTTTAGATGTTGACAGGTATCTTTAGCAAACTTGTATATGTAATTTCACGCATCGCCAGCATCTTAAAGCCATTGAATGATGGGCAAGCCAGTTTAAGATGCAAAGTAGACATTTTGCAAACCAGATGCTCTCCTGCTGTGGAACATCCATTTCAGATAGTAACATAAATCTTACGAGGAGGAATTTTCTAATTATTATCCAAATTATAGTAACATTACTGGTACATTCCAAACAAAATTTTATGGTGATGTGTGAAAAGGAAAAAAACACTCAAGAGAATAACAGTCTGACACAAACTGGCATACAAAGGGAGAAGCTGATCTCCCTTGGATGTTGCAGATGAGTGCACTTAGAGAAAAAGAAAGAATGATGGATTACATTTGATCTTTGAAAATATTTGACAAGCTGAATATACAGGAGCCATATAATATTTGTAATTGCAAAAAATCACATCATTTATGGATGTTTAAGTCTTGAACATGTGATCAAATTGGATAATAATCCAGTGTGAACATGCCTTTTTATTGTTTCTGTCTGACACACAGCTGTAAAATTGGCCCAGAAATGCTATTTATCAGACATGAAAATATTCTTCTGAAAACTAATGAATGAAGCTCATAGGGTAGACAGCACATTCAGTATGAAAATAAAACATGTTTCTCCTTCTATGGTTCTATGAAAGTGGAAGAGATGAATGGAAATATTATGCTTCCATAGTGCTAACATAATTTCCATAATTGCCTAGGATAACTATGTTTCTGAATATCTGTATTTCTCAAAGCTTTTTAAAATGCACGGAAGTTGAAAACAGGGGTTTAAAATTAGGTTTTGTGATGTTCAGGACACTTAGCTGAAATTTTGCATTCTATTGTACTATGAATGACACTGATATCCAGTATGTATCAAATTTTCATTTAACATGAAAATAGTTTTCAAACATTGCTGAAATAGGACTTAGTAGTTACTTATCTTCAGTTCTCAAAATAGTAGGAGTCATCAGCCTTCTTGTGATCACTCTTAATATATGTGCAACTAACTGAAAATTAGTCTCAGGGTTTAAACTCAGTCATTGCCATAAGTATTGGGATAATGAACTTCATTCAGATGTCAAAATAGTGAAGTTTTTATGAAAGTTCTCCTTTAATGGATACGTATATCTATGGATTCCAAATGGGATATAAAATCCAGTATTTAGATTTAAAGTTGCTACAGGAGATGAGTATGAATAATGAGACCCAATAAATAGGGACAGTGTCTTGAGAGTCTTTGCAGTGGTCAATACTCAAGTTATGTGATGGAATATTTGGTGTCTCTCTGATTGAATTTTGCAGTCACTGCAAGTCACTGTTTTGTGTGTGGCAGCCACGTCAGCCTATTCAGCTGCTGACCTGTGTGTCTGGTATTATGGACTACTACAAATTGGATGAATCTGCAGTTTTAAGTCTAGCATGAGCTAGAGTGCTTCCCTTAATGATTTCAAATCTTCTTAGCATTCATCTTTGCAGACAAATTTTCTCTTGGTTAGCTAATATAACAATGCTGCCTGGTCTTTCTAATTCACAGGGACCTACTGACTTGTTCTCCTTGAGCTCTGCAGAAATTTTCCATTCAGTGTGAGGGTGAAGCTTAATCTATGATTTCTGATTCGATGCCTCTTAGAAGTACTGTGGTGATATGTCACGTAAGGCCTGACTCCACAGAAAGGATTACAGCCCTTTATGCTCCTAGCAGATGTTCTGTACATTCTTTTCTGGAAACTAAGGAAGTAATGTAAAAAAAAGATATTGTTAGTCCTAAAAACCTGTATTAAACCATTTGCTGCTCTCTCCGTTTGTGAATCTGAATGATCCTTGTGATGTTACTAAACTAATTTTTCTTGTTTCTTGTACAGCTGCCAGTTAAGTTGAACAACTTCAGGTACTAAGTAAAAGAAATAGTAAAAAAACATATAAGTGCAGTATAGTTGGGCACAGCTGGTATTGTCTGTGAGACTATGAAATGTCCAGTAATTTATACTTATCTTAAAGTTCTGTTGATTAGATTTACTTTGGATGCAACTTAATTTGTTCTAAATTCAAACATGTGGGTTGTAATGATATCGCAAGGAATTTTCCACACAAGTTGCTCTAATGCTTTTTGGTAGAGGTATTAATTGCATTAAAAGCAAATAGTCTAATGTCTCTCTGATAGTTGAAGAGTTCCACTGCAATATCCTCTGTATATACTATACAAATATAATAATGCTTGGGACCAATTCATGAACCAGTTTCCTTTAATCTGTAGGATGCCCATAGGCAACGTCACTTTCTTTTTGTTTTACCGTGTCACCAGCAATCATATACAAAATATTATAGCTGGTAGTGAGCTGATGCTAAGCAGCCAGTAGTTATGTGATAATATCTGCAAGAAGGAGGTAGGGATTTTTTTTAATCTTTTACTAAGACAGGTGTCTACCATCACAAGATGGCAGTGATGTTGGTGCCATGGCAAGATGATGTATGGTCATGCAGAGGGGGCTGCCATCCCTGTTTAAGGTGGCAGGAAGGTGGCAGAAGGATTTACTCACATTGCAGCCTGTCATTATCTGTAGTGCCTTCGGGAGGAGATTGACAAGCAGGACATTGAGAGCTGTGTGAGTTGTTCTGATGACTTATTGCAGTTTTCAGTCAAGAGATCGTGAGTTTCTTCTTTTGTGTAATCTTGGTGCTTGTCTACCCATCTGTAAGCCAGCTATAAGTTGGTCTTTGAGGTTTTCTCTGCCATTGCTCTGCTCTGAGAGCACATAGTAAAGTTTCCATGTTAGATGATTCCTTCATTATTCCTATTAGCCAAGAGCATTGCTCTCATTGGTGTCTGTATTATGCTGCTTTTTCTCTCATTATACAAAGTTCCATGTATTCCTTTCTCTTCATAATGTGAGAAAGGTCATAGGTACCCAGGGGTGTGATATCTCTCTATGACAGTAGAAAATGTCAATGTGAAATAAAGAATTTGTCTGCATTAATATCCACTGGGGGAATAAAGCCTGAACTAGGAAAATTTGTGACTTGTAATGAAAATCACACTTTTTATGTTCATTTACATCAAACTTAGCTGGAGTTTTTGCATGCTATAAATTGCTGCTCATGTTGTCATTTCAGCCCTTACGGATCTATTTCCATTCATTCTCCGGAAAATACTTTGCTTTTTGAATTGAAAGTTTTCAAGTTCACAATTTGGGTCTTATATCCTCAGAAGATGACTGGACAGAAGGCAATAGCACACCTTTTAATATTATTTGTGCTATTTAATACTTTACATATTTACTTGGGATTTTGTATTCTGAGCGTGTTTTGAAAACATTAATTACTTCCAGAACTCCTTTTTTGGGAAGTTCTGTAGTTAGTTATAGTAATATAGTAATATAGTAACAGTATTGCTACTATTTTGTGGAGTACAAAACTAAAATAGCAGTGGACATTTTCTCACAAGGAAATTGCTCAAGTTCTTCAGGTGGTGGGTTTGGAACTCACAGAGTTGGTAGCCTGAAATCCCTTTCAATAGATTATTGCATGTAATGGAATGAAGTTTGAATAAAAGAAGTTCCTCGGCATTCTGTAGTGGTAGACTTGTGGCAGAAGTTGAGACTATTGATTTGCTGGCACTTTGACTTGACAAAGAAGGAGTTGAGATACATCTATAAAGTCAAATACACACAATCTGCAAGTGGCTTCACATATATTTCAAGAGAGTGCGATAGAAGCCAGTTTTCTTCTGGCAGCCATGTACAAAGCCTGAGCTAAGCAATTCATCTTCACATCGTGCCCGTGTAGGCATGTCTGCAAAGAGAAGGGCTTGTTTACAAGGGAATGGATTGTACACAGAGCAGTGACTAACTCCAGCTAGGATCAAAGCAATTTCATATGTGACTGTGAGAATCGTATGTGGCACAGAGTAAGTGCTCTAGAGAAATTAATCTCCTTGGCAGTTCATCATTGCAAAACTGTTTCTGTGCATTTTTAGATGGCTGCATATTTTACCACTATTACAGGAATCTACCGTATCATTAATCATATTTGGATTTTTTTTTCCTAGAGCCTTGGCTGTCGTAAAGTAATGAAAATACCTGGTAAAGTACGAGGACATCATCCATTACTGTTAAAATATAAATGGTTTTGATAAGGTTTGAAAGAAGATGAGCCAAAACCCCTGTTGTATTCTGCAAAAGTGCAGTTTTCAGGTAACTCTGGAAAAAACACCCAGGCTTTGCATATGAAAAGTGGTCTTTGTCAGCTTTTAAAAACAGGCATGCAATTTTGTTAAATGTTAGTGACAAGCTCCTACCTAAGTCAACAAAGTCATTTTGTGTATGAACAGATTGTCCAGATTCCTTTTTGTGAAGCTGCGTTTATTTAAAATTTGGATTCCATGAGCCTGGGACTAAATGTCAGTGGTAAAGTGGTCTCACAATAAAATTTTCTTAGAGAGTTGCAAAAGATAATTCTGTTAATTGTGGCAAGTTCAAACAATTATACATGTACAATATTTTGAGTAGAGACATGTTCTACAAAAATGCTTACATAAAATACAAACAGTAAGTAATTTTTTTCTCTCATTTCTTCTGTTTAATTAAACAGATTTACGCTAAAAGTCTTCGTCTGCCTGCTAAACCTTACATCTCTGGATTTTCATTTAAGGTAAGATCTAACAGATAAACAGACACATTTTTCACGTTTTTATTTCAGAGTATAACTACAGAAACATGTAAAGATGGGGACTAAAGTGGTATGAGTAGAGAAGGACAAGGAGAAGACTGGAGATGATCACTTTCAAAAATTGAAAGGATTTCCCTGCAAAATTATTTACCCATTTTCTGAGACAATTTATAAATATATTAACAAAAACAAGGGCATTACGATCTGAGGAGAGAGTACAGCCAGCCATCAGTGTTTGCTACAATAACAGTGCTGTTAGCAGATTTTCAAATAAATAATTTTCTGCTTAGTCTTTTTTGTGTTTCATCTTTTCTTAGTTGGATTCTCAGAGATCAAGGCATTATAGGCCTTCCTTCTTTTTTTTTCTTTTGCCTTTCATCTCCCACCTACCCTTTAGTAAATTGCAAATTAGTAGTATGAACATTTTGCTTTTGTTCCTTTTTGTATTGCCATAGGCACTTTTGGTTTTTTCCTTTTGCTTTTGGATCCTGCCTTTGATTCTCATTTTCTCCATCTTGATATAGTAACATATGGAAAAGTAATATGAAAAATATTCTTTCTTAAAAATTAGCCACTTTAGAACAGTAACTTCCAGCATGTAAGGCATAAAAATGTACAATCAGAGACCAACCCTTCCTTTGCTGTATGAGGACAGGCTGAGATCACTTGGTCTGTTCAGCCTGGAGAAGGGGAGACTGAGAGGAGACCTCATTGAGGTCTTCAGCACCCTCACAAAGAAAAGCAAAACAGGCACTGATCTCTTCTCTGTGGTGACAGTGACAGGACCCAAGGGAATGGCCTGAAGTTGTGTCAGGGAGGTTTAGGTTGGATATTAGGCAAAGGTTCTTCATCCAAAGGGTGTTTGGGAACTGGAACAGCTCCCCAGGGAAAGTGGGCACAGCACCTAAGTGACTACTGCCAGAGTTCAAGAAGCTTTCGGACAATGCTCTCAGGCTCATGGTGTCACTCTTGGGGCTGTCCTCTGCAGGGGCAGGAGTTGTACACAGTGACCCTTGTGGGTCCCTTCCAACTCAGCATATTCTATGATTCTATGCAGCCAGTCACCTCGATGCAAAAATTAGAATTCATAATGGAACTTAAAACATATCTGTACTCTCTATTTCTCTAGAGCCTCTATCCTGTGAGCAGGAAATAGGCAAGCCTTTAATATTTGAAACAATATTATAGGACTTTTTTCTCTATATGCTGTACATATGAAATATTTGAAAACTCAAATTTGTGTTAATAGTTAGTTAAAAAAAAACTCACAGTAAAAACCATAAGTTAGGCCTCTTCCAAAGTTTCAGTTGAGATACTGGTTAAAAATAAAATACATAAATGGAATAAAAATAGGGAAATGAAACTTTGCTCCATGAGGATGTCTTTTTGTTCTATGTGCCTCAAATATCCAGTCTCAGAGGCAGTTAAAAAGTCAAAGAGTATGGCTAATTTCTGGCAGTGATAAAAAGGCTAAGGAAACAGATGTTCTGATGCCACTTGTCAAAAACATGAAGATACTATATTTTGGATAAAAGCCCATGAAAAGGACACGGGTTTAGCAACATGAAAGGACAAAAACTAACATGTCCTTCATGAAGAATGTCACCATTTGCCATTAATACCCGAAGTCATTCTTTGTGCAATTCCTAGTTATGTATTTTCTGCCTACTGGTAGAATTATACTGGTTGTGTATTATCTCAAACTACTCTGATTGACTGACATGTTTCATGCTAACTCCTTAGGATTTTATTTATGAACATATTTGAATATGACTTTGTTCTTTCTGTGATGGAAACTCTTGCAGACTCCATATGGATGATTGTGCCTAAGTGTGATCTGTCTGTTTGTCCTAAAGTAAAAGAACTGAATAATTAATTTGAAATCAGTGGGAACTACTGTATCCTGAAAAGAAATAACAGGATCCAAGTAACTTAAATCTTGGAATGTGGAATAATGCTATGGTAGAGGTATTGTGTCCAAATGAATTAAGGAGACAAGATCTTCATTGCTTTTTGTGAAGTTGTGGTTAGTATAGTTTCAGTTTTACTCTGACAAATTTGTTCCCTTATTCTGTACCGATTTCAAACAAATCAAAACAAAATGTCTAGACAATATTTTACTTTTAGTTCTGGAATAAGGCACAAGTGAGGCAAGATCCCTGCCTACGGATATGTAACTAAGAAAATTTTTAATAATCAGTTACTCTTAAAAAAGTAACAACTGCCATCAAAGTCAGGACTAATGTATGACAGAATAAATAATTACATTTTGATCTTAGATAAAGCAAATTTCTTATGTTTTTGTGGATCTATTTTGATTTTGGAAACAGGAAATGTTGATGTGAGTGTTAGTCCAGCAGATGACACACCACTGACTTGCCATGTTCAATAAGGCGCAACTCATTAGATAAGTCACATTTATATACATGTCACAAATGCTTATATATCTTTCTGCCCACCAAATGCTGGGTAAGGGAGAAGAGTGAATAATGAACAGTGCAGAGTTAACAATTTCCAGAGAAAACAGACAGCATAGTGATAAAGGGACCATACTGACAAAGGAACCAATTCCACTGCTGCTTAGTGAGTCTAATGCAGCCCCTGGAAATGCAGATTTATGACTAAAATGTAAATGAAACAGCCATCGTTGGCTCTGACTAGGTATAAAGCACTGAACAAATGGAGGATTAAAAATGAAGGCAAATACTCTTTATGTTACAAAATGTCTTTTAAATAAAAAAAGCTGGCAAAAATACACTAGTATAGAATGGAAACATCAAGAGAAGTGCTATTTTTATAGTGATTTACTGGAAAATTCCTTGAAGAAAAACAATTCCTTTGCATAGAACACTTGATGCTAATGCCACAAGAATTTTCTTAGCTATGGAGTTTCCATTGAGGTAACTCTCTAAAATGTTTCCTTTCAGTTACATTGTAGACAACCCAAATATGGCAAAGGAGATTGTTTCAATTTTATTAATAACTCTAAATAATATTCAGAGAACAGGAAAGATAAATCTCAGGGCTAAGCAAACATTAATGCAGTGAAAGACATTCAAGGCAGAAAATATCTGTGAGGTAGGATGCCAAAGACAAATACTTCCCAGGGTGATTATTCTTTAAGCAGATGGTGCATAGAGGACTAGACTGGTTTTTGTGGCACAGTGGGTATCACACAGCACATGTTGCTCTAAGAATAATGAAGACATTTGCCATCCCCAAAATTAAGAGGAAAATGCATCATGTTAAAACTAATGAGCTGTCTGAGTTGTTTTTGACTCAGTTTATTAAAAAAAGATTGGAGCAAACCATAGCAATAAATCTCTAGGACACATACATCCCAGACTGATTTGCATTCAAGGTCATGACAAAGTTCAGCAAAAATGCAGATCTGAGCAGAACAGCTCTTCATGTATCATAGATTGCCATGTTTCTTTTCTTTTTGGGCAGCTCTAAAGAATAATGATGATTATTATATCATGGTGGATAAGATGTTAGGGACAGTATGTACTTGTGCATATTTGTCTTTCAGTGTTTGTCACTTGTAGCTTTCTAGCTAGAGTGGAAAACATTCAAGACTGAACTCCACAAGTTTATTTAAAAAACCCAAAGTAGCTGTTGAGTCATAAAGAATATTTTTTCTGAGGAGACATTCATACTGCTTGATTTTATTCATCCAAAATGCCTCACACAGAAACCTATCTTCCTGTGTTATAAATGAGAAAAATATTTATTTGAAATTGTAGTTTAGGACCTGGGAGCTCATCATGTATCTGACTCGTGTATGTCATCACGAGATTCAAACTCCATTTCAGTGACCTGATTTCTTTCAGTGATCTGATTTTAGTGGCAAAACCAAAGTACTTAAAATACGCTTCAGCTCATCTAGGATCTTAACTTTCTCTGTTAATCTTATGTGGAGATAAGTATCCCACCTTAGTAATTTTATTTAGGTTTTAAGGTTAATTAATAGACAGATACCCTCTGAGCAGTAGTTATCCATATCACAAATCTAGATAATTTAATTTACATGTGATTTTAGATGGCACTATTTTATATCTTTTTATAGTTCAATCAGGGGATAAATGGCAGTAACATAGATATACTGAAAAGTAAAATGTGAAATATACCAAGCCTTTAATGAAGCCTAGAATGAATTGGGTTTATTGAAGTAAATCAGCTTATTTTTTGACATGCAAACCCCAATTTATACTCTGTGGCTAATAATTAGGCTGCTTTTCTCTCTGGAGTTCATCAGTGTGGTTCCCATCAGCTTAGTGATGCTGCTTCTGTTGTCTGATAACTACACTGTATCTTCTTTGCTTCTGTTTTATTATTATGCCTGGCAATATGTAGCCTTTGCCTTCCAGAGATTGTAGTCCTTGGATAACAAGGTTGCAGTGGATGAGAAAATTATTCTTCTCGAGTAAGAGAATAATTTCTTATAGATAGGGAGAAACAGTACTGCAGAGAGAACACTAATCTGATAGTTACTGTATATTTTTATAGAAATATAAATATATTCCTCCTTGTGAAGGAATCTCAGGAGTCATGCTCATTATTGCTATCACTACCAAAAACTTCTGGAAGAAAACCAAATAATTAAAACATCGATCAGCAATGAAATCTCTAGTCATCTAGTCTCTGCATTAGAGAACACTGACTAAAGGATGAGGCCAAGTCAATTTAGTTAATTTTAAAAATACTCCTATTAAAATGGAATGAAAAAAACATGAAATTGAAGCAAAAAGAATGATACTTTTTGACATTTTTTGAAACAGGGAATAGAGATGGTTGGATTCTTTTTAATTCAAAAATATCAAGCTATTAATATAAAAAAAAGGAACTAATGGTGACCAGTTAAAAAGAATGAAAAGCTTTTTTTGTCAGTTGTTTTGTTTCTATTCAATTAAAGTTAAAACCCTTAGATATGTCATGTAGAGAAAACCCTAAAGGCAGTTTCATTTAATTCCTTCAACAGGTTTTGCTTTCAGAGACAATTCTTACAAATCTTGTGAGTCTCTTTTTCTGCAGTGTTGAAAAGATATAATGTGAACAAAGGCAGACAAGGATGTGGTGTGTCAAATTAGTCTGTTTCTTAAGTGTTCCTGTGCCTCTGTAAAATTGTTTTTTTCACATAGGCTGATTATACAGTTTGTGTATGAAACATTTTCCTGCCAAGGGTATTTTGCTGAAATAAAAATTCCCCAGAAAAAACAATACTTTTTGCAGGAAATTTCCATTTAGTTCTAGGTCAGGTCAACTTTAATCTCTCTATTACCTGAGTCACTTTCTTCTTTGTTCTTTTATATTTGTTGCATTATATAGGAACCAGAGGGCCCAGATGCACCACAGAACATGTGCCCAATTATGTCCTGCCTCTGTACTTGGGTAAGTGGGACTGATTGCTGCCATCATCAGGGATTGGTTCCCATGGACAGAAAATCTACACATGAAGATCACACAGGAGTGTCAGGTGCTGGAACGGGACCCCTGATGAACTGGATGTTGTGCTGTGATAAAAAAGCCTTTACCCTTAGCAGCCTTTAATACTTCCCTTTCCATACTTACATTTCAGAGGAGGGAAGAGGTGCTGATGATTACTTTGCTACCATGTATCAGCATGGCCTTGCACAGCTTATGGATTACTTTCTTGGGTAGAAATAGCAGCAAAGGTAGCTGAGGATGGCTTGTGCTAGCGAATGTAGGGTCTCTGGAGCACTCTTGTCACCCTCTCTTCATTGCTATTATCTCTGCTCCATAGATGGAAGCTTGAGTATGTATTTTATAGTTGCAGTCTGAATTTCTCCTTAACCATAATAATCTCATCTGTGTTTGGCATATTTTAGTAGTTAGAGTGACTCAAAAATTTCCGTCTCTTTTTCTTCCTTCCTTCTCTACCAGTGATGCAAATGATTTCCTATAGAAAGTAGGAAACCTGGGCTGGCTATGTGACTTTGCACTGCACTACAGACTCACTAATAAATCTTCTGGAAACTACAGCAGCAACCTTAAGGGCTTGTAAAACAATCTGGACCGAAGGTGACACTGTACAGAGCCAAGTTGGAAGTCTTAACACATGGAGGTTGGATAAACTCCTCAGGAATATTTCAGAGCTGACTGTATTTTTGTTTTTGCAGCAGTAACAACCTAACCACCAGTCTGTTATAATGCTGCAACACACCACTCTGTGTGAGCTGAAACAATCCCTTGTTGCATAGTAAGGATGAACAATGCCCTTTGGAAGTGTGAATTGGAAGTAGTATTAGATGAAGTAATTTCATTTCCCTTTGTTTTGCAAATTTTTTTACCATTACTCATGAACTAGTCAAGCTGTATATATTTTTTAATCATGTATCTTATGTCAACTGAAATTTAAAGTGTAGAATTATATCGTCGTGGTTCATGCATTGAAGAAAGGACTCTTGACAATAATTTTAGAAGGCTAAAATGATTTATTAAAATGACTCCATAATTCTAGTATTTTTCTATATCTGCTCAGCAGAGAGCATTCCATGCTCCTGCTGCTGCTTCGTCCAGGAAAATGTGTCCGAATAGTTTACAATATCAGAAAGATAAAGTAATTTCAGTTCAGTCTCCTCATAGGTAGGAGGAGGCCAACCAATTCCATGTCCTTGAAGAACAGACACAGATATTTTGTTTACAGAAAGATTATACAGAGTAAAAGACAGCAAAAGGATGTTCTCCCATGGGAAAATGATCAGAAGGCTCACACACAGAGAAACTTATAATATGTTCATAGCAACAGAATTAGACACTTAGAACAGAAGACTTGAAGTCTTACCGATACTGTCATTCATTCCTCACTATTCTCTATTTCAGCAGGCAGAAAATTTGTAATTGTAAGACTTATTTAATAATTTAAGTAGCTCACAGAGATGAGGCTGGGTAAAGGTGAATATACTGAAGACATAGCTCAAAAAAAAACCCTAAACACTCTGTCTGCTACTACTTCTTTGAAGTGACTGAACACTGGAAGTGTATAATTTTTAGCAATAAAAGCCTCTAGACATCTTGCTGCTTTTGTGAAACTCTTAAGTAGCCTTGGCTTAAGTCATTTAGCACTTGTCTCCCAAATAAACCCACTTAGAATGAAGATGTTCCTGCTTCCATGTATAAGCATGTATCCATACCTAATTAATTATTAATAATTGATTATTATTAATATATATATATTTTTAATTTGAACCAGTATATAGGATATTTTTATAAACAAATTTATAACAAAATCCTGCTCATGTGGGAAAAAGCTGCATGGCAATGAAAGAAACAACTCAGTAAAGTGCTATTCTCTTTCTCTCCAATGTTTGTTCAACAAGATCGGTGCAGTTAATTAGCAAAGGCTTCAGACAGGCTGATAAACAGGGAAATATATGTCTTACAAATATAATAGCTAAGTTTGTGTGCTTATGGTAAGTTTAGGCTTACATATGAGCACTCTTTAATCATTGTCCAGACAGTTCTTTCTGTGGTCCTTGATGTAGCAGCAGCCTAAGTGAAAAAAAACCAAGTCTTCCATTAACACCTAGGTGTTATTAAAAAAATATTCAAAATGTCTAAGCATGAAGATGGGCTGGTAACTGCAAGGGAACTAGGCAAGAAATAAGACTTGTAAGCATAAGTGATTTACTTCCATCCTTAATTTGATAAACAAGGGATAGAGAGAAGACAACGAAGAAGAAAAACAGAGAGAACATACAAATGAGCAAAGAATTAGGAAATGCTTGAGATTGGAGCAGAGGATTTGAAGGTGAGGAGATAAGCTTTCAAGTTTCTTATGGGAGAATTTGCTTTTAATTCTTTAAGGGTTAGGAAGGAAGAAAGTAAAACGTTTTGTAGACTAGAAAAGTACCACTATTTTACCACTTTTCTCTTTAAAAAAAATAGCTGTAGTCATTACAGTGTTATAAAAGGAAGCAGGATAAAGGGATCATTTGAGCAGAGAATCAAAGGTGACAAGAGGCAGCTAGGAACAGAGAAGTCGTATTGTCAACTAGAACAATGGAAGAACCAAAAGTAAAGGGGTTTGACTCAACTTCAAAGCAGATCCACTAAAAATAATTTTTTTTAGTGAATAGTATGCATGCCTAAAGTATCAGAATGATTACATTTATTAAGTTAATTACCTTCTTTATGGTATTTTGTTTTCTTTTCTTTTTTTTTGGTGCAGTGTTTATCTAGTGATTAAAACTCACAAAATGTACACGTGCATTATCATGTCACAAGTCTCACGTCAGTCAACTCAAGTCCACTCTTCATTCATTTTACTAAGTTTTCTACTTTGATAAAATTGATAAAATTAAAAAAAAAAAAGAAGGATACTTCCGTTAATTCTTGATTTTTTTTTTTCAGTCTTAGGGTGGAAAACATGGAGTAAGCTGTAAGTGGTGGTGCTTTCTGCATCAACTGTATTTAAAATGCAGAATGCTGTCTGCCCTTCAGACCTAATTTGTTTCCAAGGGAAAGTCAGAATATCATAACACAGTTTCTACTATTCTGAGTTTTTATGATCATTTTTTTCCTGATTTGTTTACAGCTTTTTTTTTTTTTTTAAACTTACTTTATTTGTGTAACTGGTAGTATTTATAGACTGCAGATTGTCTTATGAATTAGATTAAGGTCCTTCAAGATCCTTCAAGGTTATAGGACTGCCTTAGCAACACAATTTCCCTCCTGAGCTGTGTTTCAGAGAAAGGAAGAAATACTGCTGCTGTCATGGCTGCTGAATTCAGTGCTGCCAGCAGCTCTGAAAGCCTTTGTAGAAAACAGCAGGTCAGTACTAAGTGTAAGACAGAATATACATTTTCAAAGCAAATCCACTAGTAGCAAACTGTGAACACACAGTGCAAGACAGCTAGAAGTGTGTTACATCATGAATCACATTAAAAAAATTAATTTTGGAAGTCATCAGTAACAGACAACTGTGGTGAAACAATAAGATAGGGAATGGCAATTTAAAATAATAGCAGGTGCAGTAAATTAAACTGGAAATGAGGGAATCCTGAAATGTAATTGGCTTCAATTTCAGATGCAGGGCTGCACTCTGAATGTTCAGCTTGAAGACAAAATGAAACCTATGAAAAATAGATATGAAGAACTGTAACTTTTTGATAGGTAGTGGACAGGAAGGATGGAAACACACTGTGTTTTATAGGAGCTTTTTTCAGCTGTGGTTTAGGCTCTATGTAACTGAAAACAGGTGACCTAACTCAGCATGGAGAAGCCCTAACCCAGTTCTGGGAGGATTTTGATAACGATTTTTTTTAAATGTACATTGAATTCAGGAGTAGATTTTCAATAGCCAGTTGCACAATGTATCACCAGCAGTTATCAATATGGAAATTCAATTAATCCTAACACGTTTGGAATAGTTACAGTAATGTTGTAGCTGCTGTAAGGACTCAGTTGGATACAGGGCATTTTCTTCTCCAGCTGACTCTCTTCCAAAACACAAGGTACAGATGGAATTACAGCCAGACCAGGCTTGGCTGTGCTCTTGCAGAGCTTCTTGGCTATTCGTGCTGCAGGGAGGAGCTCTCCAGAAAGCCATGTTGAGGAGGTGTTGGCACCAGTATCTCAGTGGTGAAATGCACTTGCTTCAAGCCCCAGGTCATTACTGTGAGATCAGAGACTATCCTGAAGAGAAGGTGCTTCAAAGTCAGAGCTGCTCTGGTGATACAACCTGCGTGATGCTGGGAAGGGGAACCTTTAGGCTGTGTGTTTCCCAGAGAATTGTTACAGAAGGAAAGCTGTGCCTCTTACCTGCCTGTGGTAAGGGCTAGCTTCACATCTGACTTACATGACCTGAAGGTGGTTTGCATGCTTCCTTGAATCACAGCTTACAAGGAACCCAAGCACATTCCTCAAAGCTCCCAGTACCAGAAGGGCCAACATTTGCCCCGAAATTTGCCATATCAAGTTGATACCGATGTACAAAATTTTTGCCTGGAAGTAAGGAGCTGAACAAAACACAACCAGGGAAAACAGAAGAATAGCATGCGATGACTGTTGCCAACCCTGAGACTAAAATAATGTGTCTCAATAGCAAACACATGATAGATATGTTCTAGTGAAAGGTATTTGTGCAATACATCACATACGTTTATAATTTAATGAGGAGACTGTTATGACTAATACATAATGTGTATGGTCTTTTAAGGCCAAAAGATATGTACTGAGCAAATAAGGTAGATTTATAGTTTAACAGTCCCTTCTGAGGACATATAACAAGATAAATTTGAAAAATGTAAACTATACCCTCTCCAGATCAGTAAGTGTGAGAAACCGAATGTTTCAGTTCAGAGGAAATTGCTGTTATTTATATAAAATCCATAACCTTAGCTGTTACTGTGAAAAAAAGTATCAGTGCAGAAATCTTTAGTGCGTTGGCGGTATTTCATAAATCACCAGGTAAATAGAATATTTCAGCTTCTGGAAAGTTCAAATGTTGCCACTAAGAAAAAAACCCCGTTGCATAACAACGTGGGTTGTTGTGCCCTAATTAAAACTAAAAAACCCTAATTTTTAAAGACCAGTATACAAGGTAAATGTATGACTTCAGAGCTGTGGTATGAGAAGTGGTATGAGGAGTTGTTAAGGTGTATCCACAAACCTTGATAAGGAATTGGAATTCTTAAGCAATTTTTAAAATTGAATTGCAGTTTTTGTCATTTTGCTTCCAAACATTTTAGCAATTTTCTTTTGCCCTGGTATTACTGTTATTTTATTATAAATTAGAATTCCAAGTAAAGATAGAGCTTTACTATGCTAGAATTTTTGCTGTGTTTAAGTAAGAGTAAAGTGCAGCTGTCAATTTACAGCCTTTAGGTTCATGTTGGTAAAAGCTGTGGAAAAGTAATATGTAACTTTGTGATTGCTTGAGTCCAAAGCATGAGTAAGACTGGGAACTAAATATGTGTGTGATATGGTAGTTCAGGGAGTTAAGGGGGAATAGGTATTATTGCTAACCAAAATAGCTTTTCAAGACACCCAAAATAATGCATGTAGGAAAGAAAAAAATTCTGTCGTCTTAATTTTTGTTTTCCATGTCTTATCTTTATTTTATTTGCACAATTATGAAACTGTTGCCATCACATTTATTAAGAATTAATGGAAACATAGACTGGTCAAGAAATCACAGTATTCAACAGTCACAGAATCGGTCAGGTTGGAAGAGACCACGGCAGAGTGATCTGGTCCAACCTCTCTTCTCAGTCAGGGTCTTCCTAGAGCACATGGCATAAGATTGATTCCAGAGGGTTCTTGAAAATCTCCAGTGAAAGAGATTTACTATTCCATGAGCTGGGACTTCTCTTCTATGTGATGGTATTTTTAGTTATTTGGGAACCAAAGTAAAAAATTGGCAACACAACAGACATTGTATTCCAGATACTTCAGACGGTATGTCACTTTCTGATCCTTCCCTTAATTTCTAGGCCAAGTAAAGACTACTTTTGGTTCTGAAGTCAAGGGAAGTCTACAACGCAGTGGGGAACTTGAATTACATCTTTAATCAAACCAGCAGGGATAGGCAACGGAAGCATCAGCAGAAATTTTGGTGTGGGTTGGAAAGGAGAATGTTTGTTTCCCCACACTTCTCTTGGCCATCCCACAGTGTGGCTCAAACAGGTTGGTCTGTTCCTGCAGACATTCCATCCCCTTCCCACAGTGCAGTCGTACCTCGACAGCAGGGTGGCAGCAGCAGTTCTAAATCCGGTGATGGACAAACAGCCCACAGTGTGTGTCCTGCCATCTGGGAATTGTGGCAGTCTCTTAAGTGCCATCCTACTAAATTGAGTCGTGTTGTTGCAAACCCTGAGCCTAGTAACAGGGAAAATAGCTGTGGGTTTTTTTTTTTGGTCAATATAATTTACACTTACAAACAATTTTTTATATGCTTTTTTGTTGTGCCTAGTTTATTCAATGCTAAATGACAGTGAAATTCTTCCTAAACATGTTTGAAATTGCACATGTTTATGAGGATATATCTCAAAGTTTTCTCTTTAATTAAAGCCCAAAGAGTCTTTGTTCTGTCTGCATTTATTTTTCAGTTGTGTGGGTATGTATGTGTGTATTTTCCTTAAATTGTATTTGTGCAGTCTCGTTTCTTCAGTGAAAGACTTTGAAGCAATAAAATGTTGCAGGTGTTACCATAGCAATAAAGATCTTAGAGTATCAAAAATAGTATCTTGTTAAATCCCACTGTAGGTTGGTACCCCTGCAGTTCCAGCATCACTATCTTTTACTCAGGGAATTTTCTGGTTTTTCTTTGAAATATGGAATGAGTGTGACATCATATGGTAGTCATATATGAAATGGGCATGTCCATCAGCAAAGGTACTTCACATGAGAGTGAAATGTAACTGGTTATGAGAATAAAATAAAGCATCATTCCAAATCCCAGGAAAGATACAGGATGTGGCAGTTTTCTAATTTATACCACAGGAATCTAAGAATAAATATGTTAAGGCCAAATTAGCTGTGTAGCTGTTAAATGAGTAGAAGAGAAAGGAGCATGTTAGCAAAATCTTATGATCCCTGCATGCCAGTTGTACGTGTACAGAATTATTGTAATATTAATTAAAATCTTCCAACAATGAATATTCTCAAGTAGGAAGCTTTGGACAAAACCATTTGAACATTCGACCATCGATATTAAATAAGAAGGGGTTTGTAACACTGCAGAGGTATTATGCATGTATATATATCTGATTCCTTAGCATTAGTAGTGATAGGATTTTTCAGTGTGCCAAAAGTCTGTTGTGCAAAATAATATACCTTCTTTTGATAAATCAACCCCTTGTTTCAAAAACTTATTTCCAAATGTTGGACTCCACCTTTGAATATTGTGAACTAATTAAAAGACTCCTAGTGCTCCAAGTCAACCTGCATATGCTCAAATTTGGCTTGAGGTCTTATGTATTGTGTAGAAATAACTGTACATGAGATGAATGTTATGCTGTAGTAAAACAAATGCCATATTCACAGTAGGAAAAAATTTGATTTACATTCTGATTTCTTTTTTTTTTTTACTTTAAATGTTATATACTGAAAAATTTTCAGTTTCCTCAGTATATTTTAAACTCATGCATAAATCTCCAAATAGTGAGGTTTCTGAGACTGCCTACTGTTTTTCTTCCCTTGCAAGCCAAATCACCTTTTCTACAGTGAAATGTAAATGTTTTTATGTTTAACATCAGGTTAAGGAAAAATCAACTTCCTCAGATCTCTTCTTTCCCTTTGCCTTTCTGTGTCCAAGTGGTTTTTGAAAGTCAACCTCTTTTCGTGTTTCCTCAGGTGCTTTGTAACACAACTGTGAAAGCAATGTTGTGGTTTCATTTATAATGCATATCTCAGATACTTTACTCTTTTCCTGTGGACGAAATTAAGGATAAAAGATGTTGGATTCTGTGACAAGACCTGGCATGACTTACAGACCCATTTCATTTAATCTGCAGGCCTTTGCTTTGGAAGGCAATTAGGCATCTCTATTCTTTTGAAGTTTCCCATACATTAATATCCTCATCTGTCTCCTTGCTCTTTTGGTTTTTTAAATGTGTGTCATAAAGATCAATATTGAAAAGGTAGTGGCTTCTCACATCCCTGTGGATTTGTGATGATGTATCAAATATAAATGATTAACCTAATAGAGTCTGAGAGCTATACTATAGACTTTTTTTTTGTATGCAGTTACACTGCTGTTTAATACTTCCTTGTGGGATAGGTGTTTATAGGGTTTATTAGAATTATTTACTATATTAACCTTTGTTCAATGACCATAATATTGGTATATCTTTTCCTGAAAGAACAGAACTGAATTGCCTGCACCACTGCTCCTTCCACTGTGGCAATTGGCAATGCTTTAAACACCTGCTGAAGTCCCATTGCCTAATCAGTGGTAAGTCTGAAAGTCAGTGTGTTGAAATAGCAATATTGGCTTCTGGAACAGCACTTCAGCAGGAATTACACATCTGTAGTTGTTCCAGTAGGAATTACACATCTGTAGTTGTATACCATGATGCTGCATCTCATCACAGTAGTATCTCAGGAATCCGAGTTTACGTCCAGGAAAGATATCATAATGTATTAAATGTACCGTGTAGTGCCTACAAAAGAAATAAATTGTAAGACATCTGGGTTACAATCACGAGTTCTTCTATTTGTCAATAATAATGTATAATTTGCAAGTATTTACTGGCTTCTTATTCAACACAGGTGCACCATCATTATGGTAAACTTATGGATGTCTTTAGAAGTGTTACTAAAGTAATCTATTATCTATGTAATTATACAAAGAACATTTTTCCAATTTGAACAAATTTTATACGAATCAGGAAATTATCTAAAATTATCAGAGCTAATAATTTATCATTAGTTGCAATTAAATTACCAATGTATTGGAGCAGTGTTAGAAATTACAAAAATTTCAATCAATACTTTATGAAAAAAATCAGTTTTTATGTTGCTGATGAGCTGTATACTTTTCTTTCTGAATAGGATCATGTATCATGTGGCAATATTTCCATTTTTATTGTTTAAATAAGAGGAATGAAAAATACCAGCGACACAGAACACATCAATTTTGGGCAATATCTTTGTACTTTAATAGAGCTTTATTATTTTTACTAATAAATCAATGGTAATTTTTTGTGGTAAGAACTGATTAAATAGGAACAGGGCTGAGATAATTCATATTTATTAATTTACTAGCAGACTGGTTTTTTTTATTTGTTTGTTTAAAAGTAGGAAAAATGCTTTAGAATTTGGATATGTCAGTATTGCTTTTCTGTATCACTCATTTGGCCTTCCCTGTACCTTCTTTGGTAGCTGAATTATTAGCTTGAAAAGATGTGTATTGGTATATGTTTCAAGTGATCTGGTGTTCCTTTTGAATCCCATATCGATTAAGCCTTCTTAGTCATTTGGAATGGGAAGTGTCTTGCTGACAGGTTATGAGAATGCCTGCTGGAAAGTGAATGGAATGACACTGCATAGACTGATTGCTCTAAATTACATGGGGCATGCAAGGTTTGTTTGCAAACTCTCAGGAGGAAGATACTGTGGTTTTCCCACTGCAGACTGATACCAAAAGAACTCCATGATGCTCCTGTTGTGCTGCGGGATACGATTTGGTTATGTTATTGGATCATTCAGTGTGTTTGATGCAAAGTGAAAGTGAAATACCAGGAACACGCAAATAATGTTGTACTTACAGTGTTTTGTAATTCTTGCTTCGTTAGCTGCAGGGCAAAACCACTCTGCTTTTGAAAAAAGCCCCAGAGGATTTTAATTTTGCTAAGGTGATATCTAAACAATGGTTATGAGATGGCACTGGAACTGGGGAGTATATCTTGTTTCCTTTGCACATGTCATTTCTGTTAATTTTTTAAAAAGTATCTTTATTCAGTTGCTTCTAAATAAGACTTCAAAATATGCCCTAGTGTTAGATTCTTTAATATCCAGTATATTGCACTCCAAGGATCCCAATGCTGTCAAAAAGGGAGTACTCTCTATTTTAGACAGCTATGCCTTCATTAGGTTGTTCTCTCAAATTCTCCAGTAAACTTCCCCTGGAAACAATAGGTTTTTCCATTAGGAACTTTTTTTTCCCAAGAGATAATAGTGAGTTCAGAATTACAAGGATGCTGAAAATTGAGAATCTTAAGTTTTTCAGGGATACTTCGTTATTGTTTTTACATTCATTGCACTTAATCTCAGGAAAAATGTGAATTTTCAATAACTCTGCCAGATAGATATTCAATTTACTATTACATGGATATACTTGTATTGAAAGAAGAGCTAAAGATTTGCTTCTACAAAGGCTTTTTGTTCATGGTAAGTGATGCACTAGGAAAGTAGGTTAAAAATATGTTGCTAGGAAACAGAAAAGGATCCTAGCAACTGCTTCTGAAAATGAAAATTGTATGCCTGTGTAAGGATGGAGCTTCGACCCACAGCAATCCAGCTAGCTAATATTGTTTTCTTAAAGAGGATTAATTCTGTAGCCTCAATCTTTGCTATTTTATTAGTAAAATAGTATTTCTTATTTAGAATAGTGTTCTTAGAGAAGGAAAATTATTTTTCATCCATTATATTATCTTACAACATACTGGTAAAAAGTTCAGTATTCAGCTGGACCAGAATTGTAAGCTTTTGAGATCCATGTTCCTCATTTATATGCAGGACTCACCAGTTAGAAAGATGCTCATTAACCTGTGGCTTTATGCAGTCAATACCCTAACAGAATATTTGTTTTATTGAATTTCTGTTGATATGTTCAGGGATTTTAACACCTCAGGGAGGAAGTATGCACTTGTGATCCCAAAGTATTTTTAGGAAAATAAATAATAAGAGATTTTTGAAATATATGTAGCCTGCTCTTCTTCTCAGCATTAGTGTCACTTCGTTCCTGGACTTTCATTCTTCCATCTCCTTTTCCCTCTTGCTGTCATTTTCCACAATAGTTCACCTCATAGCATTTGTACCTTTGCTTTTCTGTTAAACCTTTTCTCCCTTCCTCTTGCATTTCTTACACAGTCATCCTTCCTTCTATTTTTCCAGACCTTCACTTCTCTCTCTCTTACTCCTCCCTCTTCCCTGATCCACACAGTTATATTCCTTTTCCCTAACGAACCTTCGCCTTGGAAAATAGGGCATTAGTTACAGGACACTGTAACGCTGTGATTCATTCTAGCATTGCTAACTACCTTCGAGGCAGAGAGGCTGTTATTGGTGAAAGCAGCCAGAATGGTACAGAAAAGTCCTTTTTATCTTCACTGTGTAGGCTAATGCTGTGCAAGCTCAGGACCACTTGATCTATACCCACGTGACTTTTCTGTCTACATATGTATAGACACTTAAATATAGTCACAGATAGCATATTGTCCTAAATTTGTGTGTGTGTTCTTATGCGTGTCTGTGTAAGGCTGTCTTGATCTTTGCCTCAATGTCAAGATAAATTCTGATATAGGAGTACCATAAAATAGGTCAACATGCAGAGCTGGTGCAGGTTCCAACATGTGTTATTCTTCTGTATTATACACTTGAGTCAATCTTGGAGCAATAGAAAGAGTTAAGTGTGTAAAAACCCCAGGCAGTTAGTGTGATATGACATGCTGTGCCCTGCAGGTGAAGGCCTGTTAAGGACTAGGAAATCAGAAGGAGATTTTGATATCAAAGAGGACAGAAATAAGGAATTATAGGTGAAGAAAACACAATCAGATGTGAATTTACTTTTTATCTTGAAGCTATCTTGAGTAAACTACCTATGTATATAGGCAAATATCGCTAAGGAGTAGCTTTGGAGAAATTGTAATTTATAAAAGTGGGAGATGGTAGTGTAGTCCCCATAAACACAGTGGGAACCTCAATAAGCTAAGAAATAATTAGCCCTGTGTCAGGGTTCTTGATCAATAAGTAATTGAATCTCTCAACCTGCTGAATATGGAGTTTGTTTGATGAAATTAGATCTCTGTGGCGTGAGCTGATCTCCCTTTTAAGTCATATAAAATCCTCATTGCAGGAATTAGTTTGATGATCTTACTCAGATCCTAAAAATATTTTGCTTTGCATTACTAAACCACTTAATTGTTTATCAAAAGTTGGTGAAAGTGTTGATTTGCAATATATTAGGTCAGGATGAAACAGCTCTGTTAAAGATGGCACTAGCACAGAGTAAACTCCGAGTATATTCTGGTTTTCTTTTGCTTCATTAAAAACAAAGACCGATCACATTAGATTTCTCCGAGTGTTTATAGCCATGTATTTGAGAGCATGGGGAATGCAGTGGGGGAGGTGGATAAATTGGGAATTGGAGATAGTTTCCCTATTTTCCACTAGTTGTAGTTCCACATCTCGTTATTTCCTGCACTATTGTCATTTGGCTTATTTGTGTTTGAAAGAAATACCTTGCATTTCATATATTCAAAGGTGTATTTTATGGGGACCTTGACAGAAAATTTGCTGTCATGAATAATTTCTCTGTGAATGTCAGTCACCTAAGTCTCTAAGCACGGCTGAACACACAACATGTTTAATGAAACTTTAACAGACCCGAAAATTTGGTTGACGTGAGCAAATATTTATGATTAAATTAAGGATTGTTTCCAGTCCAAAGCCCAGCAAAAACAGTCCTAATGGCTCCAGCACGCTAAGAAGGATTAAAGAAAATGTGTGCTAAAGCTGACAGTGATGACTGATCAAACTTCAGTCTTTTCAGCCCTAAGGTAACTGGGTCAGATTTCATCATTGTAAGCCTTAAGGTATAAAATAGAAATTGAACTTGCATGGTGATGCAAGCTGGCTATGAAATTAGGAGTCCTTGGCTCACAAAATATGAAAAGTTGGCATACTCAATGGAAATAATGTTCAAAGCAGCTCACAGTAAGAATGAGGAAAACAGCTTGTGCCGCTTTGGAAGAATAAACAGCATTTCTCTTTTTGCAGTACTCATATTTCACACATTAATAAGTATTAGGAAAAAAAAAGCAAAATTAATATCAAAGTAGGAATAAAAATAGTGATCCTCCGAAGTTTCTAAATGTTTAGAAATTGTCTATTGTGAAACTTCTGTATGTAAAATATAAAAGGTATTTTTTGTGAAGTAATGAGCATTTAGGAAAAGATCCAAGTAGCTACATATAATATTATATTTTTTTCCAGAAAAATAAAATCTAATAAGAAAACTAGCACTTGAAAGCAATTTGAGTAAATCATGAATAAAGACATTTTCCTTTTGATACAGGTTTTTATGGTTCCATTTGTTACTGTACAAGAGAAGTTTCTTCTGAGGAGACGGGGGGACAATTTATTCTATCTCAAAAGCATAACAATTAATTCTTTACATTAAATCCTAGGTTTTTAACTCAGCAAGAGGATCAGAATTTCAAATGTACATCAGGAGGAAGCATTATGTGTGAGAATATCTGAGCTGAGAGCATGTTGTGTTAGTCCTAATTTTACTTTTCTTTTCAAAATAGAAGCAGAGCATTGTGTCTATAGGACTCCTCCTGAGACATGGGCAGGGATCTCTAAAAGAGCACTGGTTAAAAAAGAAGCCAGTGTGCAGAAATGTGTGAAAGGAAGTCCTCCTTCCCCATGCTCTGGATGTCACAGCTGTCACAGTTCAACAGAATACCCATCCCAACCCATTGTGCTACAGCACCTGCTCAGGAACACCGGCATCCCAAGAGCAAACACTTAATCCTGCAGACAACCAGGTAAAACTCTGAGTGGTACACGTGGAAGGAATAAGGCCCTCTTCAGCAGTTTATGTCAAAGTCATATTTTTCTTTTTGACGTGCTCTGCTGTGTGCTGCTAGAGGCCCTCTAAAGACAAAAGAAAGTACAAAGGGTGCATGATGTACCGTTGAGTAGGTGCACTATGACCTTTTGTTTCTTCTGAACTGTTTCAACATGATGTGAACTGCCAGCTTTTTCCCCCTCTTTATTTTTGCCTTTTGATCTTTTGAGTAAAAACCCAAATTAAGACTGTATAGTTTGTTACGTGTCTCTAAAGAGGAGAAAAAGGATGATAAAGGATGCTAATTTAGAAAGACACAAATGAAAAGTGATGACGAGAAACTGCCACAAACCAGACATGAAATAAAATACGCCTTCAAAGCAGTGATGGGCCAGTGAATTACACTCCAATCTAAGACATCTTGAAAATAGATGGGGTACCTGGGGGTGCAGCAGGACAGGGAGTGGAATATGCTGCAATATTGGTTGCTGCAAAAGCTGGAGCCTGGTTTTTGACTGTTGTAGTGCACATGCATGTGCCTTACACTACCCTGAAAGAGATTCTTCTCTTTTGTATATACCCTGTGCTCCTCCACTGCTCCAAAGCTGCCAGCTGCAGCAGGCATGTGTATTTAGCAGCTAAAGCATGAATAAGTCAAGCCATGCCTTGTGGCTGGGCATATCTGTTTAGTTGTTAAAGGTTGCATGTGGGAAGGAGGTATCAAACTGGAAGTATCAGGAAGGATTGTGATGTTAAGGCACCTAAAAGCTGAGCTGGCAGGGGGTTGGAGAGCAGTCCTCTTTGGAAAGAGAAGGCAGCAGGCTGGATTCACCTGAAAAACCCTGACCAAGAATTTAATGCCATGGACTTTTGATTTTGAACTTTCATGGTCTGTATATACTTCCTATTAAAATGTAATTATTTTTTGGTTAAGCATATTGTCTGCCACCTATTTTGGAAGTAATTCTCCTAATAATGTTCCATTTCTTGAAATAAATTTAAGATATTTCCAGTGATGGAAATGTGGTTATTTCCAGGGACTTCTGCCTGGAAAAAACATTGGCATAGAACTGGAAGAACAGATCTCTCAGGCATGTTTTCTCTCTTTCACACACACAACATATCTTTATATTGCAGTATGTATTTACATGCAAACATATCCAGACCCAAATAAGAAATTTAGGAGGTGATTTAGGAAATCAGCAAAAAGATAAACAAACGTACCTTTCCTGAACAGTGCTTGTACAGAAGACGGTAATGTGTGCATGAGAGATGTAATTATGAAAAAAGAACAGAGCGTGAGCACCATATTTATGGTGATACAAACAGAAATAAAATAAGTAAGAACATTAAGATTCAACTGAAATGTGTAAAGGCACTGTGAGGTGGAGGCATGTTCAAGCAGTGGGATGATTTCTGCTGGAAGGAGTGCTCTCGCTAAAGTTCAGAATATGCTGGAAAAAATACTGGAATTATGAGTGATCATGCTTTGACAGAAGGTGGACAGAAGTAACACTGTTTCTATTTCTTTTGAGAAACAGCAGGACAAAAGACAGAAAGCACGTGTTTTCTTAAAAAATATTCAATACAGTGCTTTGAATAAAAAAGGTAGGAAGAAAACATTACTCATCAGCATTTCTATAGTTTTAATGATAGAGAGTCCTGTTCTGCTTTGATATATACATGTTTGATTAGGATAATGATTGGTTAAGTGTAATGATGATTATCTGATGCTAATTTTAAATGGTTAAAGGTGAAGCTCACCAGTGGAAATTGTTGGTAAATGTGTAACATTGGTTACTCCATTGTCGTATATTCTTGCAAGCTGTTTTGTTGAAATCACTCCTTGTATTAATGAGGAGGCAGAATTGCAGTAATAGTTTTCATTTGCATTTCATTTGTGAGGCTGCCTCCTCACAGTTCCTCAAGGAACACTGAGAAGCTCCAAGAAAAGTTTCAGCCTGACTTCAGGGGTGGGAGGTTGTCTTCTGTCAGTGAGTTAAGGGTAAGGACAGATAAAATACTGGTGCTGAATGTCAGCCTGGGGTTTTAGCATGGATATCAGCTAGGTTTACTTATTTTTTGTGAAGGGCCCTTGATGTGTTGTATCTGGCCCTTTTTTTTTTTTGCCACTAGCCACCTGGCAAAGGCCTATTAAAGGGTTCAGCTGAAGTTGAAGCAATAGAACCAATGCACACAGTAGTTAATTAAATTGGCCAAAGTACTTTTGGCTCCAGCTTTAGGGAAAGGCCTTATTAATATTTTCCAATTTGCTTTCAATGATCTGAAAATCATTAGCAGCACACTATTCCAATATAGAATAAGATATTTTATCAGAAAATTTCAAATTGACCTCTGTAAGTTTGAATTGATCTCTGTCTATGAAAAATCTATTTTCAGTGTGCTGTGATAGCAAAACACTGTTAAAACAATAATTTATACAACAAATCTTTAAGATTGCATACAGTTTTACTGAACATTTACAAAATTACCGGCATGTACTTTTAAGAAGAGTTATAAGGCTGAACCTCATTTACACTGGGTTTTAGTGGAACAGCAAACTGCAGCAGAAATTAAAGGAGTATGAAATATGAAAATATCATATTTGTTATGCTTTCATGCTGTCAGTGACATTATACCATACATTATACCATACATTGCTTATTCTTGGTAATATTTTGGTTTCCAAATTAAGGCAATATTGAAGAGTGGACTTATATTTTTAAAAAAATTATTTTTCTTAGAAATTCAAGGAGACTATTTAAATGTTCTTTGTAAGTAGGATCAGTTTTGAAATGGAGGAAGAACGCAGACTTCAGTACATATACAGAGGTGTGTTTGTGCTTTGATATATTCTTTTTTTTTTTTCTCAAAACATACTCTTGTGTATATAGTTCTAGGTCATTTGGGCAGAAATTTGAAAATAGGCACCAAAGATTGTTTTTTCCCTCCTAAGAACTCAATTCAGTAAAAGAATTCAGGCTAGAGTAGATGAGTAGATCTGTAGAACACTGGTTTTCTATCTTTGCATTTAGAGTGGTAAATCTTGTCATTAAGCTTAGCCTTCCAGTATAATTCTAGATAGAAACTTTCTGCAGTAGCTCTCTCTTCTTTGACAAATATCTGAAAATGCTCTATACTGTATTCAGTTTTTACAGTAAAGTCTTTTAGGCTTGTGCTGAACTCTATGCAAAATGTTAGGGGCTTTTTTTCTGATTAAAAGCTAGTACTTGTTGACATTGTTCAGGTCATTCCCAGACATTTCATGCTTCATATTTGTATCCTGAATTTGAATCTACATTATTTCCCTTCCTAAATTTCTTTAAAATTTTATGATACCATACAACAAGTAGGGCTCAGAAGTCTGAAGCTTGCTAATGAATGTGTATGTACTTTTTAGCCTATTAGACCTTACCTTTTATTTCTACTCTATTTGTTAATATGAAATGAGCTATTGCAGGTTAATTTAAAGAGGTAATAAAGTCAAGGGCTAAAAACATGACTATCTAAAAATACTTCAGAATGAAAATATTAAATGCAAAGACATATTAACAAAAACATCAGGATTGATAAGGAAAAATGATATAATGAGTTTCTTTCTTATTTATTTCATTTAGTAAGTTTAAAAATCCTGTTTGCTAATGTTTCATTTAAATCCTGGTTCTCATCTGTTAGTGTATTGCTGTGCATGGGTTCCTAGGAATACCACAGTGCTTTAGCAACAGAGGAACTAAATAGCTCACACTGGAATGCTGGACATTATCTAGAGTTGTATAAAGGTGGCCTAGAGAAAAATATTTTGTGCGTTATTTAGGGCTATAGCTATGACATCTGTTTTCAATCAAGCTGCTCATTGATACAAGTTAAATATTGATAGCCTTACTGAAATATCAATAGCATAATTAATAGGGGAATGTTGCAAATTAGGTAGGAAGCTACCACTAAAAGGTGTAGTTGGGAGTTGGAAGATATGAATAAATTTAGAGCAATTCATAAATTTGGAACAATTTTTTCCTTACATTTCACATGTAAATCCTTTATTTTTTTTTTTTGTTTGGTTGGTTGCTTTTGTTGGGGGATTTTAATAATTTTTGTAGAATAATCGTGAAGAATAAGATTCTCGTGGTAATAGGCTAGATGTATATTTTGCATGAGCATTCCCATAGAAAAATATTATTACTGTCCAACAACTCAGACAAAGTCAAAGGTACTTGAATATGTCATGAGAGAAGGGCTCTGTTCTTGAACAGTTTCTCGCAGCAGAGGTCAGAGCTGCAGTAGCTTTAAAAACTGCTAAGCCCTTATGTATCTTTGTAGTAAAGTTGATGTGTGAATTCAGATAGTTGCAAATTTCCAAACCCTACCTAGCCTAAGCAGGGCTATTACATGTATTTTCATGTTCTACTAGAGTGTTGCAAAAGTCCAAAATTACATTTACTGCTTTCCTGTCATTTGACTCTTATATCTCTGCTATATCTGATTACAACCCAAAGATTTCTGAACCTGGCTCCCTAAGCCCCAGGTGAAAACTGCTGTTCATTGTTTTCATTATTATCTCGGTTTTTACGTCTTCACCTTTGGCCATACACTTGCCTCTCAATCGGAATTATCCTCCTGTGATTTCCCTTTCAAAATCAGTATGCTTCCAGAAAAAGGCTGTGTTTTGAAGAATTAGAATTCCTTGATGTTTCACCAAAAATTCCAGACAAGTTCTAACCTTTTTCCAGACCCACCCATTTTCTACTGATTATAGCTTGCCTAAAATCACACTACAAATATGTGAAGGAGGACATGCCTGCACTGGCACATAGAGGCAGGTCTGAGCTGCCTTTGGTTGTGTCAGCATGCAAAAGCCAGGGAAAGACTGGGCAGAGACACCTATGTAGGTTCAATTAAATTCCAGCTAAGTGCAGTGCTTTCACACAACCTAATCCAACCAGCTGAGAGCTCACTGTTAGCTCACTGTGTTCACAACACCGCGTAGAACGTGATCGTTTTACACATGTTCACCATCCTCTGTTTATGAAGTGTGCTCCTCCCAATGAACATGCCTTCAAAACAGCCCTTTTTTCCCATCCATTCCAAGTAGTCACCAAACTGGTGGAGAATGATGTTCTCTCTTATCTGGATGGGAATCTGTATGTGGAACACTGGAATGGAGTGATAGTTTTCATTACTTGACTTTGCTTCAACTAATTCTATCCCCACTGATCTTAGCTGGTAGATAAGAAGAGGTATGCTCCTGTGCAGGGTAATTACACAAATCATCTACAGTAAATCCAAAACATAAGGGGTTCTGAGACTGAATTTTGCAGATATTGGCGACAATGTCCATCTATCATGGCACTTTGGCTGGAGCTCAGATATCAGAAATCTCAGACAAATGCACAGCACATTGTTGTGTTAATAATGGAGGCTAGAATTTCTTACATACTTGCTCCAGCCCCTCCTGGCTATAAATCCAAGTTTGACTAATGAAAAAGTAGTATAACTAACAAGATGCATGTAGAGCTGCAACATGAATGAAGCCCCATTTCCTATGGACTGGTGCCTTGTGGTTGCTTGGCCTTGATGGTTAAGGCATGAAAATCCTGTGGCTTTTCTTACAAGTGAATAAGTGCTGGCATCCAGATTCTTAGGTATCATGAAAATTGTGCACTTCTTCTGCAGCCTTTCCTTCAGCCACAAACTTACAGGATCTGATCTGAATCCTCAGTTTTGTATTTCTACAGAATGTATGGAAACATAATAATCTTTAAGGTCAATGTCCTTTTGTTTCATTTCTGCTGAAATCAGACTTTGAGTTCCAAAGCTATATAGGAAGCGCACATGTATATATATGTATGGAGCGTACTCAGACAATGTTTGACAGCAGAGCAAACTATGGCAGAAACAGCGCTGTATTTTTCTCAACTGTCGTTAGTGAAAAGTTAGAGTATATTTTTCATAATTCTGGATGTCTGTAGGGGAAAATTATTGTTTTAAAAAATTCTGTTTTGACAAGTTTGGACTAAATCTTGATTTGTGCCTTAGGAAATAATGCCAAATGAACTAGCTGTCTTGGAACTTTCAAGACACAGAAATAGGATGATGAACAATAAAGCAGGGGATTACAAGACTATAGACTTGTGAAATTTAGATTGATTTTGAAGCTTCAATTTGGCACTAGCCAACAATCCAATTGCCTGAAGTTCATAAGAAATGCTTTGCCTTTCTTTTACAGTAACCTTGTCTCTTCTTTCAAACAATAATTTGGAAGTCAGTTTTTAATATTTTATAATTTCTGTGACTTTTAAACCTTACAAAGTAAATCCAGATACCTTGGCTAACTTTTAAAGATCAAAGAAGAAACCTTTTAGTGAAAAGTAATAAATATTTCTGATTGTGCTTACAACATTGATTTAGTACTGATTAAAACAGAAAACCTAGTTTTTCTCTGAGATAATATATGTCTGTGATGCATATAATTTATGGTTTGAAAAACATAAGTTTTCAGAGCCTTTAGCACCAGTAAGATATTATTCTTGGCAGACATCTGTTTCAATGAAATTTGAACCTCAGTTTATGCAAAATTCTCATAAGAAATTATTGCATTCATCCATGTAAGGCTGAAAAAATCAGACCAGCAATGACCTGGGCAAAATATGGAGAAGTCTGAAGAATGAGCCCATGGAAATGGCACTGATTACCTGCATCTTACTGCTTCTTCACAGCTGCTCACGTCTAACACAGCTCACTTTTCCTCTGCTTCAGAATGTCACCACACAACAGCCCTTTCTCCCTGCTGATGTTTTCTCGTGATGTTGCTCCTCTGATTTCTGCAGATTTATGGAGAAATCTGCCAAGAGAGAGCTGAGTTATGCGGCAGTATATTTATTTCTCAGGCGAGTTACCTCATTAGGAGCCCTCTCTGCATGCCAATTCAATGCACGTTCATTCACTGGTCAGCGAACAGGCACTTACATGTGTACTTACACATGCACATACACAGAGGAAAAGTAGCTTTGAATCTGCATCCTAGAAGCAAAAATATCATATTTCAAACTGAGTAGCCTCTGCATTTGCGAATTAAATGTCTGTTTTTAGAGCTGAACCCAATACTGAGATATTTGCAACCCATTTACCATACTCCTGAGGTACAGAACAGAGAAGTGGGAGTTTCTGAAGGGAGCAAGGGAATATGTACTCTGGTTGCCAGCAGCAATAGGAAAAAAACCCAATATTTTTGAGGAGAAGGAAGTGTTACCTATGTCTGGGATTTTTTATTTTGCAGCATGACTTACTTATATCTGTTTTAATTTCTGACATCCTTGCCCTTTTGATTTGCTCTCAATGTTCACCTGAGCTATATTTCAAGGCTTACAATCTAATAGCTATTAAAATTCAGGAGTGTAAAAGAAACCTGTTAAAACTCATAATCAGAAACTAGTGATTTCCAGATTAGTATGCTACATCTGTTCTAACTTCCAGCTGTGGACAGTATTATCTTGTGGCCTTGATGAACAGTACTGAGGAACATGTGGAAATTAATTTGCTATGCCATAGAGTACTTCTGGAAAGCGGCACAAACCTGTAAAGTCTCAGCTGCATCCACAAGCTCTTATCAGTAATTTTTTTTTCCTCTTGCAATTTTCAGATCTTACTGGAATATCTGAAATACTGATAATTACAGATAAGGTGCTTTGTTAGTCTATATCAAGGTACAAAACAGCCCTTTGAAGTTCTTTAAGTATGTCCAGATAAAAAACTATAAACTATATCTGAACTCTGAATTTGTATAGTGGTGACTTTTTCTGATTGACTTTAGAGCTCTCAAAAAAATAATATATTTTCTGTGCTGCCTTGAGGTCCTGCTACTCTTGTCTAAAAACCCCCTCAATTTGCATATTATTGTCTCTTCTGACTAATAAGATTTGCAAAAGTATCTCAATTGCTTAGATTGTTAAGCCCTCTAAAGGGTTTTGAAAAAGTTATCTAAATAAATTCAACTTCCTAAGGGTGTATATGAGAAAGACCTGTAGAAACAAAACAAAAAAAGATGATCAGGGGGTTGGAACACCTCTCCTGTGGAGACAGACTGAGGGACTAGGGGTTGTTCAGCCTGGAGAGGAGAAGGCTCCAGGGTGACCTTAGAGCACTTTCAAGTACCTAAAGGGGCCTACAAGAGAGCTGGAAATTGACTTTTTACAAGGGCATGTAGTGAGAGGAAACAGAGAAATGACATTATGCCAAAATGAAAGAGGGTCCCTGGAAACATTCAAGGTTGGGTTGTCCATGGCTCTGCCCACTGCAGGGGGATGGAACTAGATGAGCTTTACAAGGTCTATGACAAACCCAAAGCATTCTATGACTCTATGAATAATTTCATTAATCAACACCTGAAATTTAGTCTGAATAACATGTGGTATTGCATTCCTACGTCAACAATGACTGCAGTGTGCTTCTGTTCGGAAAAAACTGAGTTGGTACTTTTAATCAATGTTTTCCAAAGGCTTTGGTGAAGTATATGGAAATGCTTTTGAGGATCAATATAAATGTTCGCAAGACTAAATTTTAACTTGGTGATTTGAAAGCATTGGGATTCTGAATTTATCTTTGTTCTCTTTGTACAGCAATCAGAGTAATTCGAAACACAGGAACTGTGACATCCATGATTTAGGGTTGGAAGAAAACTCAGGGAAAGTATTGTGCATACTTGCTCTGTTCTTCTGCTCTTGCTGGACCTCCACTTTTGATCACTGTCAGGAGCAAAATATGAACTAGGCAGACCTCTGGTGTGACTCATGTTCTTGTAAGTACTTCCTGCCTTTTTTTTGTCACTTGAATTGTATTCCATTTGCAATAGTGACACATGTAAGCTCAGAGACTGTGCATGTTTTTTCACTATGCCCAGCATTATGGGGCATTAACCTTTGCTACCTCTTGGTTCTGCCTTGGGAAAATAACAGTAACATGACTAATGCCATATACTACATTATTTTCTCCTTCTAACATAAAACTGTAGGGGATTTATTAATCAATTTAGGGAAATAAAAATGAACTTCCTTGAAAGTGGAATTGGAAGCGGACTGGAATTAAAGAGTAAGCTCAAACACTAAATCAATGTTCAGGCAAGTATGTGATCTTTTGCAAGTTTACTGAACCTAAAATAAGCTAGGACATTTGGTCTCCACTTTGTATACACCCATAATACCAACACCTGTATTCATGTTTTAATGCTGTTATTTTAGTAATCCTAGATCCTTCAACCAGATCACGACGTGCTGGTATTCTCTGCTTAATAAGATTTCCAGTTAATGTGGTGGTTTGTATAACTGTGTAAATAATTTGAAAATAAATATTGCAAATTTAACTGGGAGTAAACCAAAATATATGCATCAGCAATATAATTGACAATTTAGACTGAAGTCTAAAAATATTTCTGTAAGATTATTCTGTAATGAAGTAGTCTAAGTAGTCTTCTGGCTTAGAGGAATTCTTGAGGAGCTGGATGGATGTGCCAATAAAGTGTTTCTACGTACTCACACCTCCCTTATACCTCAGCTGGGGGTGAAGATACAAGGCTAGGTGCACATTTTCTGTGACTCAGAAAAGCTGTTCTTTCCCTAGACTGTTTCATGCCAGTGATATATGCATCTCCTTCATCCCCCCTGTTAATTTCATCAACTAAATCAAGGTTTCAGATTATATGGTCCATTGAGCTTTGTGATAGATCAGTACATTATTTGAATGATTCTATATTGCTGGCGTGTGATTAGATGAGTTGTTTTAAGAATCAGTGGAAGTGTGAGTGCATGACCCTAATGTCTCTCATAACAGAATAGAACTGAATCGACATTTTTCTTGTTCATCTTGGCCATTCTTCTAGAATATACTCTGTTGTTTTTCCTTTATGGCTGAATGCATACAAATTAAGAACTGTACTAATACTAATCCAACTGAGTTGGATTAAAGCAAAATTTGGCACGTATTTTTGTATTATCTTACAGTAATATTCATGCTGCAGAACACAATGTATTTCCCAAAGTTTCAGACCTTATATCTGGCCTTTAAATGTTCTTTCTGGAATTCTCACATTTATTTAATCTTTTACAGTTCTCTAAGGCAGAAAAAAATTTTTGAAAAATAATTCCATGCAATCCAGGAGGCTTCTTTCTACCAGAAGGGACGCAATGCTGGATCTGATGGTCACCAACATAAGGGAGCAAATCAGGGACTTCAAGATTGACGGCAGCCTGGTGGAGTTTTCAGTCCTAAAGGATATGAGTCAGGTAAGGATTAACGTTTGGCACCTGAACTTTAGGAAAGTAAACTTCTAGCTCTTTAAGGAGATAGTCAGTTGGATCCCCTGAGAGACTTCAGGGACAAGGGAGTGAAATGGAGCTGGCAGATATTTAAGGAAGTCTTCCATAAAGTGCAAGAACTCACAATTCCCAGGACCAAGAAATTGGGCAAGGAGGGCGAGAGACCGGAATGGCTGAGCAGGGAACTGCTGGTCAGACTGAAGGGAAAGAAGCAAACACACAAGCAGTGGACAGGTGACCTGGGAAGGGCACAGAGGTGATGTATGGTTCTGTATTTGGCAAAGAATAGCAGGAAGGGCTTCTACAGGTATATAAACCAGAAGAAGAATGTCAAAGAAGGTGTGCCTTCCTGATAAATTATAAATTACCTGGTAAAAATTGAGAAGGTTGAGGTACTCAACAACTTTTTTGACTGAGTCTTCAATGGCACCTTCTCTTCCCATGCCTTTTGAGTGGATGGATGGCAGATGGGGGAGCAATGTCCCTCCCACTGTAAGAAAAGATCAGGTTCATGACCACCTGAGAAACCTGAATGTACAGAAGTCTATGGGATCCAATGAGATGCATTCCAGAGTCCTGAGGAAATTGGCTGTCATTTACCTGAGCAGTGTTAGCTGCAGGCAGTGAATAAAAGCTCCCAGAATGACATACCTCTTTGAATCAAAAAGATCCCTCATCACACTAAATGAAGTGTTGTTTTCCAACCTGGCATTCCTGCTGTACCTTCACAATCTCTGGACAGGCATTACAGCCTCTGAAGCAAAGCAGTCTAAACACAGCAGTTTCAAATCCTGCCTCCTCTGATATCTGTGGCAAAAATCTCAATGGAGACAAGATTTCACTGTGTTTATTCAGGCTCAAAGGTATTCCTTGATGTTTGTGAGATCCCATTACGCAAACGGAATACTATAAAAGTGCCTTTGACAGCAATTTCCTGTCCACTGGCATAAAAGCAGATCTGGTTTGGCACAATTATTAGCACCTGGCATAAGCCAGGGTTGCACCGACCGATGCCAAGACTAGAGAGACAAAGCGTATAACACAACCATTTTACCACCTCTCCTAGTCCTGTCTTCCATAATATAGATCTCAGCTGACACAGAGAACTGCATAATTTCTTCCAAAAATTACTTAAACATTGAGAAATTACTTTTCCAATGTACTATGTGTTGTATAGAGAATTTATGTGCATGTGAGGTGTTGTAAGGTTTTATTAACACTCATTTAGGATGACTTTACATTGCTCACTATTGGCAAAACCACAGGTGAGTCACATTGGTTAAACCACAACACATGGCCATCCTAAATGCACATCAAGAAAATCTTCATGCTGCACTGCACCAGGAAGGCCACTGAGTCATCAGTGAGGCACTTAATAAGTTGTTGACAAGAGTTATTCTCCGCTGGAAAGTAACTCTGGCTCATTATGGCATACCACAGAAAAAAATGACTGTTGCTTTTTTTTGTTGGTATGATGTGAAGATGAAGATTTGATTTGCAGATATTTGAGTCTAATCAGCAAACTTTGGACAGGCCAGCTTAACAGACTTGTGAGCATGGTAAAAAAAGAAAAGCAGCATACACTTTTTTGTATACTAATGGTGTATGGTACACTAATATACTAATGGGATACTACTCTTGAACACAGGTATCAGAATGGTAGTTTCAGTATATTTATTTTCTTTCCTTAGTGAGTCCCTCTATTACCAGCTTACATTTCCTTGTCTGCTTTGATGTCCTATTTTGAGTCATGAGTTTAGAGTCTTCCACAGTTTTGTCCCAAACTGTATAGGTGCTAATGTGTAAAAGAAAGATTGAAAGGGTTAGACCTGCAACTTGTTTGAGATGGAAAGGAAAATAAAACTTTTATTTGGCCATACAATTAATCCTGTGATAAAAGGGAATAATTTGAATGTTGAGAATTGTAACTCAACATAGATCTTAGATAGTGAGAACATCCTGTGACAAAAATATAATCTATTCACCTCCATGTCTGGTGATATTACTTGTGATTTTTCTCTTGTTCTTGTTTCCTAAATATGTAGGTCTTCCTTCTTGCTTTTTTCATTTTCAGTTATTTTTGATTTTCTCACTTTTGCAATGTTCCCTGTAAATTTTCATATGAAAATTCTGTTCAGACTGGTAAGTTTTGTAACAATGACAATATTTTACTTTCAATATTTCAATACTTCAATATTTCAATACTTTCAGTTTCATCCAGAATATTTCACTTTATAGAAATAAGACACTTTTAAAAAGCAGACACTTCTGGGAATGAGAAGAAGTGGCAGTATAATGATAAAGATGCTAGACAGTAGGAAAGAACAAACCATTATTGTTTAAAAAGTTGTCGCTGGACTGTTAATACTCATGCAAAAATTTACAAAATACATTTATTTTTTTACCTATTTTTAATGATGCTGTCATTCTGCAAGACATTCTGCAAGAATTCACAATTGCATTCATAACATCAAATTTATTCCCCTGATAAGTATTTGCAGTGGCTGAATCAGTGAGAGCATTTGAATCTGTGGTGCCAGAGAGTCTAAGATTGCTGTATTAGGACAACCCTTTCCTGATTTCTTCTTGCTTTCTAATGGGGTGCCCCTTTTTAGATTTACTTAGAAATTCCTGTCTCTTATGCCCTAATGTTTGGCAGCTACTGGGATGATTTACTTAGTTGTGAATTTACTATCTTGCTTTTAATCCCAGTCAAATTATCCACCTACCTGATATTCACTTCCCTGTTATTTTCTCTAGTAAATCTCAGAAATAGGATTGGTATACTGGTTTGTGTGTTATGGTGAATTTTTTAAGTCTGCTAATGTTGTGAATTAGTTTTAGCTTTGCAATTAAACAGTTTTGTTCAAATAATATGCAAAATCAGTCATACTCCGCCACTGTAACTGTCATAGAGCATGAGATATCCATAGAGTGACCAAAGAACTCACATTACTTAGCAGAAAGTTCAACATCTAGTGAATTAGTATTTAATCAGATAGGCATAAGCCCACATTTTAGGAAGAGAGGTAGCATGCTCCAAATCACAGAGCATGTGCCGTGCTACAGCATTCTAGAGCAGTTAGAGCTCTGCTGATGATCAGGGCATTGATGCATATCCATGCTTAGAGAGAGGAAAGATTCCCTGCTCAGAATGTCAGAGATACAAAGTGAGTGTATCATTGTTCAAGGGTGTAGCAGAATATTTCAGATTAGAGCATCGTTTCCCTAAGAATCTTGCCAGGGTCTTGGCTGTGTAGCATTTAACTTAGGGTACAAGATTTTTAATAAAAATATTCCTTTGTGTATGTTTTTGTTATTTTCAAAAAAACTAGCATTCGGATTAAGTAAAGTGATGTGCCTCAGAATGATATTTGTAGCAACCAGCAAGTTGAATGGATGTCATCTAGTAGCTAAACTGGAAGTAAGAAGAGATTTTTGCACCCTGGTTGCTTGGCATGTAGCTGTTGATTTTGAAGGAAATGCGAATCTATTACAGAACTTCAGAGCTATACACTTAGGTGAAGAGATTTTTTTTCACAGAAGTTCAGAAGTGGAGATATTTACTAGAATTAAAGTGATGTTGTTTCAATTACCTTCTGTTTGACTTAGAATGACTTAGAAGGATTTGAAGTTATTTCTGTCGTGTCTTAAGAAATGTCAGGTAAAGTGGGCAGTCTGGGAGCATTATTTCCCAGTCTCTCAGACTGGAATTGCTAGATTTTGTAGAAACAAATGCTAATTTCAGGAGTCACTTAAACCTCTCTTTTCCTTGACATTATTAAGTGTCATGGTTATGAAACTAAAGAACCACTTTCTCATATTTGATGGTGTGGGTGTTTCTGTCTGTACATCTCTGTCTCCTGCCATCATTCAATGACTGTTTTAGTTTGGGCAGAGGAGCAACAGAAAGTGTTGGCTGAGCACTAAACCACTGAATTTTTGTGTAAAATAAGAAGCAAAGCCTCTCCTAAATCTGGTTTCACCCCAAGCCTTTTTATGGAGGTCTCTCTAGTGAGTATGCTTTCAGAGCATCCTAAGGACTCTAAAGAACAGATGATTACAAAATCTGCTGGGTTGATTCACACCAGAAATATCAGAATTTGAGAATTTCAAATATGTGATGACATAGGGACCAAATACTTTATTAGACAAGTACACCCATTTTGGATCACAGGCAACCAAAGTATTTATTCTCCAGAGTACCTGTGCTTCAACCCTTCTAACATGAATGCAGTTTTTAAGTCAGAGGGGATAGCTTTTTTACTGCCTTCTTCACAGATGCACTGCTGTTAGTCTACTGGTAACTGTTTCAATCACATTAGGTGGCTAGCCTTGGACTATTTCATGTTGTGCCAGTATAACTGCATAAAACAATAGAATATGGTAATTGGTAAGGAAAGAGAATGTGGCACATGTATTAGCACAAACTGCACAAGATGCAGTTTTCAAAATACTTAATAACATTTTCATATTTTTATTAACATCACGAAGATTTTTCAGCCTATTCATTAGGATTTTTTTTTCTTTAAGTAGAGGTCTTATTACTGCAATTAATTTCATTTTTTATCTACTGTTATTCATACATGAATATGATTGTTAGCTGATATCCAGAACAACCCAATGTGCAAACTAATGGGAGTAGAGTATGTTCTACAGTGAGCACATACACATCTAGTCAGATGATGACAGCAACACTTCTATCTGTAATCCAGATTTACTGTGCTTTTATCTTTTAACCTTTGTTTCTTTTACTTTTCTGTACTCATGACAAAGTTGCAGCAAGGTTTGCGTCTTCAAAGGAACCTCTTTGGTTTTGAAATTCAGTCCACTCAGAAATGGATGACACACTACTGATTTAAAGGCAGAGTTTTAAAGTTTTTATAATGAGAAGTTTTATTTTCAAAATATAAATGTTTTTGGTGTGTTCAGAGAATCAAACATCTCCGGGGAAACTGCCACTTGTTCTTTTTTTCCCCCTTTCTTTTCATGGTGCTTTTAGAGACATTAAATTATTTCAGTTCTTTCTGGAGGATTCTGTGTTGAAAAACAGCCTTTGCTGAGGACAGTGTCATGTTTGCATAACTGCATGCCATATTTTTCCAATTTGCACCACAAGAGAAGAAATAAAGTTTATAGCATTTATCAGGCACTGGGTAGAGTGCCAAATCCCAGACAAGGTTTTTCTGAAGTCTGCACGTGCCAGGAAGGTAATGGATAATGGATTGGTAGTAAAATGTCAATGCTAGGGGAAAATACTGGCCTGCTATGAAAGTCCCAAAAGTAAAAAGGAAAGCTGTAGCATAAGAAGTCTATTGCCAAAACGCAATGAGATCAAGTAAATGAGTGCAGCTGCCAAGCAGCAACATGAGTGACATTTTTATGGTTGTGAGCCTGTTTTTCTAATTCTGACCTTCCCAACTGAGTAAAAACACACTAATGTTAGTTCCTCCCATCAGGCCTACTGAGGTGCTCTCTCCCAGCGCTACTATTAATAGGAGCCATCAGCAATGGCCCCAAGATGGGACTTCCCTCAGCAGAGCCACTCACAGTTTGGATAAAACAAAGGAGTCCTATGGAAAAGACAAATTTTATTTTCCCTCCTTTGAATAGTTCTATCATAGAGAGCTGCATTTCTCTTCACGTTCTCTGCTTACAATCACATTTCAGCTTTCGTATTTCAGGTATGTTTACCACAAAGACACTGCTGAGCCTCTGGTAAAGTGGAAGGTTGGAGGTAGATTGCTGTTCTGTGACTTAAAAGAAGTAATAGGTTTATGTCTGATCTGATCCATGCCACTTCATTAAAGAAAACTAGAAAGACAGAGACTCCTAAACACTGAATAGGGCAGTAATTCCATATTTTATTTTAATTCTAGTTTGGTTTACTGTGATATGATAGTGTATAAGGTGTGAAATTCCATTATTTTCTTAATAGACGAGAGCCAGTATATAACACAGCAGGCTTTAAACAGTACTAGGAGCCAAATTTATATGAAATTAAAAAGCTGTGAAAACTGAGAGAAACACTTTTTCTCAAATAATACTTTTTTCTGTCCTTAATTTTGTATGCTTCCTAAAATAGTATAAATCACTATTATTTTAGAAATGAGTTAATTACATTCTACACATGTTGCAAGCATAGAGGTAGTTTTTGGTGGGCTTTTTTGTGTTTTGTTTGTTTGTTTGTGGTTTTTTGTTTAGTTGGTTTGGGTTTTTTGTTTTGGGGGGGAGGGGGTTGGGAGGTTTTTTGGTTTGTTTTTTTTTTTTAATTTGCTAAAGAGAGAATTAAAAGTATTACTCAGTATTTCACCAGTCAGAAAAATCAGAGAAGAAAAAGCAAATTCCATGGGTAAGACTCTATCTAGAATTCAAGACACAAACTAGATTTGCTGTGCTACTGAATACTTCCAGCACATTCCTGAACATATTGCTTGGTTTCTCTTGCACTTTGGCTTGGCTCAGCAGCACTCCTGCTCCTTACAGGACATTCTGAGGCAAAGCTGCAATAAAGGCTTTGGAGAGCTCAGCTCTACAGGCACGATGCAGACATCCTCTGTTGAACCTTGCAGGTCTAATGAGGTGATAAGGAGAGACCTTGCTCAGGGAACACGTTACAGAAAAAATGTATCATAATCAGGTAGTGTGGGCTGCAGAGCTTCTAATACTCATTGGCATGCAAACAGGAGCTCAGAGTTTATAAAAATGAGTTTAATCAATAAATGATGGCTTTTGCCTGTATCTTGTTAGGTGTCTCAGCTGTTATTCAAGCTGGTGTTTGCAAAGGCCCCTGGATACACAACCAGAAACCAAATAAAGGAGGCGGTTGTATGGTGGTTTTAACAGTGAGGAGTAACAGAGTTCCTAAATTATCATAGGAAATAATATTTTATTAACATTTAACGAGATAATGCAGTTAATCTTTGCTCTAAATTAATCTTGCACATGCTAAAGATGCTGAGTTGAACTCTCTACGATAAGATGTGCAGGGGTCATTTTACTTGTATCCATAGCAGCTGAAGGAGCTCAGCTCCACCATTTTCTCTCCCTGAGAGGCAGAAAGAAAGGAAAGTTTCTTACTTGTATGCTGACCCTCCTTTGCATGCCTATGCAGATGACATTTTGAAAACTATGATTAGTTTACCAGATTAAACTGCTTCTTAAAACTCTTCTGGGAAGTGGTGCTGCTATGCCTTGTTCTGACATTTCCAAATAATAAATATTCTAATTTGGTTCTCTGGAAAGTAATTTTTCTGTTGAAGGGAGTATGTTGTAATCACTTCTGCATCTGCCTATATTTATTCCTTAATCCATAGTAGTAAGGATTTGTAGTGAATGGTTCTGTCTCTAAATATTATGATTGAATTTCTGCTGTATGTTCCTTCTCTTGTTGCTGTTGCTTTTAATTACAATCTTTCTTCCTTTTCCCTTTTAGTAGACACAACTATTATCTGAGATTTTTTGATGTATTCTAAAATAAAGAGAAAAAATGTATATATGATTATAATGTAAGGCAATGTATTGATAAAATATTAGTAATGTAATTTTCCCCTAAGTAAGTGATAGTGGATCAAATTTTCTCTTAGAATCTATGGTACTTAATTTATATGAAAGAGAAATCCTGAATGTTAGTTAGTTAGAATATTTTTATGATAATTTGATAATCTCCACAGCCTGACCATAGCCTTAGCTGTACTTGAAACTGTTGCTTTAACTTAACTGTTTCCTTTGCCCACCATCTGCTATTTCATATTCCATGTTTATTTTTAAACTAACGAAACACTCACTAAAATATTTTTCATTTTCTTATGAATCATATTCCTCACAAAAATAAAATTGAAATTTTTTTTTGTAAAGTCCCAATGGGTATGTGAGAGTTGGTTTTATCTCCCTGAAACTGCTTAACTTCAATTTTAGGAATGGTTAGGAGCCAGAAATGGTGTAGAAAAAATACCATAGTTTAAAAAGATGTGAAGGGTTAGATTATTTTTCATTTCTCATTTGGTCTAAGATCAGGTGCCAGGGGTTACTGGTGATTACTGCTGATTAAGGCTGCAGGCTGGGTAGTTTTTTCCAGCCTAGATCTGGGAAGAGCTTTTCTTCTCAGTTTCCTCTTCTGTGTTGTTTTTTTGGATTATCAGGAGTGAAGACTTGCAGTATCAGAACATTTGCTGCTGAAAAGTCGTAAGTTTCATTTATTTACTTTTATTTGGTGGTGGTGGCAGCTTATGTTATTTCTAGGAAGCAATAGTAAAAAAGCAGTCAGTGTTGAAGAGGCAGTCTGAAATTCATAATAAACATACCATAGGTAAGAAGAAAGGTAGATCTAGGTTATGCTCAGCAGGTGTGTTCTAGAGCAGGGTGGCTTTCTATTTGGTGTGTGTAGTGCTCGTGTGCTGGGAGTAAAGTGCTGGAATGTGGAATTGTCTGGGAGAGAGGAATCCTGGCTTTTGTGTGTGTCTTCTTCTGGCTTGGAAAAACTTTCATGTATGGAGTTGTTCTGATCCAAATATTGCTTTCAGTCAATATTATTAAGGGTAAAGGATGCAAATTTTGATGGACCATCCCCATACTAGGTACTGCTTGTTTTAACACAGAGCCATTTCTTTGTTCCTGTATAAGCTGTGTCACTGCTTACTAACACGTGTGCTATAATTAGGGAAGGTTTTGCCTCGTTTGTCTCAGAGCCAAATAATTTTACATAGTATAAATATTGATCCCCTCCCTTGCTTTATTGAATATTGAACTTTCATCCACTAATGGAACTGTACATGTCATCTTAGAAGAGTATTACACCATTCTTTTTTGTTATTATTATTATTTTCACTTGGAGAATCTAATTTAGAAAGGATAAAGCTATAGGGAAAGTTGTAGCTAAAGAAAGTCTGTTAATACTGAAAACTCTACAGCAGAAAACCATTATTATTTTGCTCTCCTTCTCCTCTCTTCTCACGTATAAATCATATGTTTCATTGGGAATTTTGCTTCTTGGTAAACCTTTAAATAAATCCTTGCCAATATTAAAAACCAGATATGAAAAATACCCTTCGTAATTCATGAGTCTCTGGAATCAGCAAGTAGTTTGTTAGACTTTTTTTAATCTACAAAATATATAACTTCTCACTCGGTACATATAGCCAAAAACACTGCAAAACTTCCCCTCAAGTCGTAATCATAGTTTTATTGAGCTATCTGATATAAATAGATTTCATTTTATGTCTTTTAAGAGGCATTAAAAATAGAATTATCATATTCATGGGAAGCAATGTGAAGTTAAAAAGCACAGGGAATGGTGTCTTGTAGCTTCTTTGTTTCTGTGGGCCATGGTGACCTGGCAGAATCTGAGTAGCTGGTAAGTGAAGGCACCTGCTACAAATTCTCTCCATAATGTAGTTTTTTTTTTTTCCAGAGCTGCTCTTTGGCTCTCTGCCAGGGAGCTTTCTCAGTCGGTCTGTTTTCCTTCAGTTGAGACCAGACATGTTTATTTCACACGTTTTCCATGTTAAGGTGATGTGGCTTCAGACTGCTCACTGACAACAGAGTGAGGCCCCAGTCAGTAATGCTGCTTGAGGGGAGAGCATATTGTAACCCAAGAATTTGGGATGGCATTTGAAAGTAGTTTCAGACATCCTTCCTGATTTGGTGATTTTCAGTTGTGTAAAGTAGTCTGAGGGTTCTGTGGTGAGTATACACTGTTCTGGGAGATGCCATGTCATTTGTGAGTGAGAATGGCCATGGTTTGGTGGTTTTCGCTTTTGGTGCCTGTTTGTTTCAGTTGTTTGTTTGTTTTTCTAGACTGGCTGACTACTTGATGTGGGCACATGTTAAAAGACTGGACAATTGGGATTTTTTATCACTTTATGAGGCATTAAATATAAATTAGTGTTGGTGCTTTAGGTTACAGAAGGAAAAAAATAATCAGTATCTGGTTGTGAAGAACAATAATGAAGTTTTGGACAGTAGGGGATGTGTTTAGAGATCATGTTGGATTTAATTACTGTGCTTTTTTAATAGTGATGGGGGAAGCACATTATACTCAAAATAGCTCACCAAGGCTGCTTTGTTTTAATTTAGAGAATTAAAATCTTTTATTGGGGAAGTAGCCTCTCAACAGAGAGAAAAAATGGAAAACAGTAAATTCTTTTGATTTTGCCTGTCTTGTTAAAGTATCAGAAACCTCTAGAGAAGTATAGCTCTGTGTGTGTGTATATCTGCTTATCTATATCTGTGCACTTACATGAATATGTACATATCATAATGAATTTTACCAGGTTGTCATGGGTTGGTGGTACCTTTTTTGGTCCTTCCAACAAGTGGCAGAAGTAGCACCCAAAATACAAGTGCACCATAGGGTTTATTTAGAAACTTCTAAGAACTTTCTCAAATGAGAATTTTTGGTCAAATGCTGCATATGTAGGCTTTGGTATGGAACAGTCTTAAGAATTGTCATGCTGTTTAAATAATTGCAGCAGCAATTCTTTTCAAGCTTGTAAAAGAATTTCAACAGCATAAATTGAACTGTCACAACAGTGGTAGATGTTCTTATAGAATTGAACTTTGCAATATTTTCCTTTGTACTATTAAGACATTGGACATCGTGAATGTCAGCAGGCTCAGTGACTGAAAATGGAGCATCATGAAAACTAAATTCCAGAGCTGTCAAATCAGGACACAGAAATAATATTAACTCTTGTACACTCTACATTATAAAAGTCTTCTGTGTAACACTGAACATGGCAATGACTTTTGTGATTGCTACATGGAACCATGTCATGGTTCATGGCTCAAAAAAGCAGTTATGACAAGTAACCTGAACAGAGAGAGAGGAGTTTGGAGAACTGGATCACTTCACTTCAGAATTACTAGTTATTATGGCAGTGATAACTGAGATTTCCATCAAAACAATGCAGAGGGCTTTCCAGCTGAACTAATCTTAACTGGTCTAAGTGTCACAGGCATTGTAGCCTCTGTTTTGTTAGGAGTTACATAGCCTAATGAATTAGGAAAAAAATGAGAAAAAATTAAGCATGTCTCTGAGTACAGGCTTCATTGATCTGAGTCCTAATAATTTCTGTGCAGAATTGAGAGAAGATTTAATGTTGCAGGCCTTCCAATTTGAATTTTTAGGATAAAGCTAGACTTCTGAACAGATTTACTGGTAGCCTACTCGAAGAGCAAGAAAAATTATTGTTGCCCCTAGAGACGTTATAAGAGACCTCTAGATTTTGATCGAAATGCAGAGGTAAACAGAGTAGAAAAACCAACTGACTATAAGACAAAATAATACTCTTCAGCTGAATAGTCAGAGAAGCTTAAGTGTCTTGGCCAGTAAGGCTTCTGACAGTCCTGTTATTCTGTTTGTCAACTTTGAATCTGTGTTGTCAAAATCTTGCAAATCACTTGCAAATGGATATAGTTTTCAGGCAGGGTTCTTTAAAGTTAAGTGACTTTGAATTTCATGATTGCCAACCAATCAACAAACACGACTGCAGTTGCCATAAAAATTATCTGAAGATTTAATATGGTAGAAAAAGTGACATAACTTTGGATTAAAGAACCATTATGAAAACTATTTGTCATATAGAGTTTTAAAGGATAGACACAAGCAAAACCAATAGAACAATCATATAGGCATTCATTTCCTTGTGGGCCATCTACAGTCTATATAAGATGCAAAGAAGCCAATATAGGCCTGGCAAAATTCCGTTTGCTAGACATTTATAAAGAGAAGCCTTTTACTTTTAGATGAGGTATGCCCACAATCTGGAGAGGATATCAGAAGGGTAAGCAAAAATTTCTGAAAGACCAAGAAATTTGTTACACTGCTTTAGTCATTGGTCTGTCTTATTTAAAATACTTTAGTTTCCATAGAGCCTATAAATTCTTTCTTGAAAGTTCAGTAAAATTTTGTAGCCCTATAAACATCTGAGCTACAAATCAGACTTTGTTCAGAAGTTTGGGTCTGTGACAGGAAGAAAATAATTAAAATGATTCCCTGAGAAGAAAGGGCAGAATGAATATTTTGGCAGAACCTAAGACATTTTCATTACTGATATTAAGGGATGAAGGTTCCCCTTGTGGTGAGTATACCTTGGGGTCTCCAGCAAATATGACTTACAATTAAGTTTATAAGGGAGTGAGTCTGGCAAAAACTAACAAAAAAAAAAAAAGCCCCAAAGAAAAAAAGGGAGTAGAGAACTTTTGAAATGCAACTGAATTTGCTTGTGGATATTAAATGACAGTAGAGGAAGTAGGGTTCTCATTACATCTGAATCTATTTGCCTGGCAAGGGCTGGCAAAAAAAAATCTGCACATTCCTCACAGAGCTCTGATTGCTGTCACCCCACTCTCCTCACAGACTCTAATGCTGTATTTCACATAACTTGATCTGAGACCTATAAACTCTTTTGGAGAAAAATGGTAAAATTACTTCAGTTGTTGCTGGATTTGGGTTTGCTAGTTTATTCTAAGTTTTGGAGAGTAGTATTGCTACTGTGTGTAGACAATCTTAAGTGAGCTAGTAGAAAAAAAGGCTGGAGCTCTTATTACGTTACTGTTAGCTGTTAAAAGAGAGGGAAGTGCAAAGTAGCATCACTAGCCATCAAGGTGCTTTCTAGCTTAGGAGACCTAGTGTAATTTAAGGTAAAAATCTTTGCCTTGGGAAGTACTCTGCTTACTGTCATACTGAAGAAACATCCCTTTCAGTTCTGAGCTGAGTTCTGTTAGCAAAGAGCATAAGCTCCATCACCCAGTACACTTAGATCACATTTTATGAAGTAAAGAGAGCCAAATTGCTCTGAAAGGAAAATGGAAAATACTGGCAGATCCTTTTGTAGAGTTACCAGTACTGGAGCCAGTAGCTGTATTTGCTCTGTTGCCCTTCTAATCCTCCCCACTCTCTGCAAAGCCATGATTAAGTGCTAGAAAGAAGGTCTGTGTTTCAGACAGCCAAGGGATGGTGGGAAAGAAATTATCTGTGATTTAATCCAAGTGGCTTCCTGGGTGTGAATGGGTAACACAGGGACCTCAAATATCTGTGCAGAATAACACCAAAAAAAGAAAAAAAAAAGAGAAGTAACTGGTGGCTTCAAAATTATTTGATGTTTTTGCACATATCACAATTTGAAAATGGCTTTTTCTGAGTCTGGAGTGTTCCATGTAGGACAATGTGTGTCTTGAATATCTCAAGGTATAGCCTCAAGTGTAGTATATTTATGCTCATGATATCTGGGCTAAGTATCAGTTGGAAGACACATATCTATAAAATCTGACCCTTCATCTGATACAGAAAGAAATCCCATTAAAATGGGGTTTTTTCAAGATTAGCTGCTTTGGGCAATTGTATCACATCCAGGAGCCTGGAGAAACTGAAGAGATAGAGAAATACAGTTTTGTCTTATTTGAAAAGTTTGTTCCTTCCATTGTTAATAAAAGTAATCTCAGTAGTCTTTCTGTAAAAATCTGTACATCCCTGTGTTCTGTGTATCAACATTTTAGAATGTGATACAGAATGTGATACAGTGCCTGGTGTGGATAACAACCTAGCCCGGTAGTAAGAGTAGCTCATGTCAATTCTGTGCACTGTGGCTAAGGTAATAAACATTAATTTCATGCTAAGAACAGAGCATGCTAAATACCTTTTTCTTTCATTTGGTTTTTTTTCCCCCTCTTTTTAAGTTGCTGGAAAACATGACATTTTTCATCCTATTTTTTGGTCCGGACACAAGTGAAGATCTATTTAAAGAACATGTGAAAGAAATGAACTTTGCATGTAAAAATCCTTCAATAAATACTTTGGCATTAAGATTAAAATTGGAGCATGTTCCATCTCCCTGCGCATTGCCTTTCCTCTCACTTCTTCCTCCTCACTACTGTCTGAATTTGCTTGTCTTCTGGTGACCTGAAATATGATACTATTCCATACAGGACTTTTGGGCAAGGCTGGTGTCATAGGCTGAGCTCCTTCAGTAAAATAATACCTTTTTTTCTCTGTAGTAGCTAGCTAAACACAGAGCAGAAAGTAGGACAGAGTAATTTTTTTTTTTTGGTAATTCATAATAAATCTAATATGCTTTTTTAATTTTTCTGCAGGTTGCTTTGTCTCAGAATAGATCTAATCTAGCCTCCAAAAACACACCACCACCCAGCAACTGAAAGGGTTTTAAAAAAACAAATAAGGTTTAATTGGCAGTGTAAATCTCTCTTGATGTGACTTCAGAAAAATTTACGTGACCCATAAGTACAAAATAGTGAAGTCTGTTTCCAGCTGGAAAAAGCAGTCTTTCCCTGTGTGAGGTGGGAGAGGAAATGGCATTGAATGTTTTTTGATCATCGTTTCCTTGAAATCCTTCAGATGCAACATCCCCAGAGACCATTCTGCTGAGAGGAACAAGTATACAGTGACTTCCTAGGGGGAAAAAAATAAGCCAATGTGTCTGTCTTTGAGAAGATATACTGGAGTAAATATGCCTTCTTTCTGTCTCCTGTGTTTTCAAACTGCCTCCCAGGGCAGTGTTATGAAAATTTTAAAATATTTTTATGCTGCCTTCAGTAAATATAATTGCCCAAGATATTGAACTCCAAAGGATGTTATTAATCAGTAGAAATGATACATTTAATGCCAAAGAAAATTTGTTTTTCTTTTGTGTTCACATTTTTCTCTCTTAAAATGTAAGTTTTGTGGATCATCTGGGACAAAACTATTTCCCATTTGAGGCCACTTAAACTAATTATCACAAAGCCTTATTTTTGTAAATATTTTAAGTTTTTTTCTACACCAAAAATAACGAGATAAAAAAGTAAAAGGACACCAGTTGCCAGAAGCAATCATATTTTCTGCAACATTGCTAAAAGTCAAGGTGGTATATCCTGGTTTTGCCTACAGAAATAAGCATTTGTCTTTGGGCAAATATGTCTATAAATTCACTTTCTCATGTGTCATCATCCATCTCACCAGATTCCTACACGTCAGCCAAGGCATTGAGAGTCCTAGGGACATAGGGTGGAAAAATGAGAGCCAACAGTTTCAGAGACTGGAGAAGATGGGATCATGGTATTTGTTGAGAAGCAGGGATTAGAGGGAATATTCCAAAGCCCCTGTTCTTGTCTTGTTTTGTTTATTTGGTATTTGGGAGACCTGTTCTGTCAGACTCTGTTGCTTGCAAAGCACGGCTGATGGATTCCAAAAGGCAGCACCCGAGTGAGGTGAAGCAGACTGTGCCAGCCTGTGGGAGGTTTGGTGAAGCTGTCCTGGGCTGTCCAGGGGTATCGTTCTTGTGCTGCAGCTCTGTGTGAAGTGCACTGGTCTCTGAAACATGCACTTGCTCCCAACAAGGTCTGGATTTCTTGCAAGGCTGTTCCCAGGGCTGCCCAGGGGTGTGTGTCTGTGATGGGCCTGTTGCTGTGGGAACTAATGGAGTTCTAAAGTCAGCAGTAAGATTTTCTTCTGCTTTGATTCCCTGGAGAGGGTGAGCAAGTCCTTTTCAAATGCAGATCTTCAGTGTGCAGCCTTAGTAGAGGGAATAAAGATGGGAAGGAGAATAAATCTGTATTAAGCTTGAGGCATTTTCAAATTTCTTGTGCTACTGGTGCCCTTTTTTAACCTTTTTCTTTTTTTTTTTTCATTTCTGCAGAGCATTACCATGCACAAGCTCTGGTATGCTAAAATCAGTCTGATGTTTGGGAGTGATTTTTCTTCTCTGTTTGCAGGAAGTTGGTGGTTTTGGTGGGAGTCTACATTCTTCTCTCCACGATGATGGGGAAGTAGAAAGTTTCCTGCTCCCCCAAAATGATCATGTGCAATTTTTGACCTTTTCCTGTAATGCACATTGTGGGTTTTTTCTGTTTGTTGGTTGGTTTTTATGGAAGATTTTGGGTTTTTCCCCCCACAGGTAAATAGAAGCACAGGATGGGGCATGAAGGCAGAAATTCTGCCAATATCAATTGGTAGCTCTCTTCTAACTGGGCTCAGGGAGTTACCATTGTCCTTGTTCCCTTCTTTTCCTCTGCCTGTGACAGCCCCTACCTTATGGTTTCATCATTGCCTAATACTGGATTGCAGAGGATTAATTTTAGATTTCCTTTTTTGACTTGCAGAAATACTTTGTTCCACAACTTGTCATCAGTGCTAAGCTACTAATTACAAAGTACATTGTTCCAACATTCCTGAAGTATTTATTTCCTCAAAAGCCTGCAAAGTGTTCTGCACCTTTCCTGCAAGGACGTGCAGAAGCCTATAATTTGGGAACCAAACTATGTTCAGTAGATGTTTAATCAAAAGTTTAGACTAAAAGATGACTGTTGTTATTCGCAAAAAGATGTTGTCTGCTTGATGATTTGAAAGCTGCCTTCTCCCTGAAAGGCTTACAATTTACATGCTTTAGGGAAAATCTCCTAATGACTAGGCCAAGTTTTCTGCTGCAGTTGGAGACAAAGCACTTCAAGTGCTGCTTCTGTGTTCCCTTAACCTGGGACTGGCTGTCCAGTGAGCTCCTTGGACTAAATCAGCCTTTAGTACTCTCTGTTTCTGCCACCAGGACACTACAGGTCCTTGAACTGGAATCATGGGAAAGGGCAGTAACAGGTAAATGCAAGAGAGCACAGTGTTCCTGGGAAGTGTGATACCATTGAATGCTAGAGAATTCAGCCTGAGGGCAGGTACAGCTCAATAACACCTCCCTGAATCACCCAAAACCTCTCTGGATCACCCCAAAAATGGCTTGGATCAGTTTAAGGAGGAACAAATATTGTCTGTCTTGCAGATGGGGCAGTTTTGGTGTATCTATTCAAATGAATGATCAGTGAATCAAAATACAAGTTTTCCTTATTCAGTAATCATTATCAAGGCTATTCAGCAGTCTTAATTTGGGGGTACTATTAGGATTTCACTGCTGGAGTTCCATTGACTTCAATGGCATGACTTCTGCTTCTCAGGGGAACAGGAAAAGTAGCTGGAGTCATGTTTTCAAAGTTTCTTTTAATTCTAGTTACTAAGTAGGTCATGACTTTTGCTTACCATGTGTTTCCCATAAAAGCCCTGGCTGCCTTGAGTGCTATATGATAGGTTGTCTGGAAGCTGCAGACAAAGTGCATGCACTATGTTAGAAAGACTTTCTGAAATGTTTTGTGTACGGTAGCTGAGGCTGCCACATGCTGCTTGTGCTACAGTGTATGCATGTGGTCGCAGTTCCAGTCTTCACACTGCGGCATTCTCCAGAAAAATATCCAATGATGAAAGAGCTTCAGTGAATACAGGATGATGTAAAAAAACCCAAAAAATTAAAAATAGATCTGTACAACATCTAAGGAGAGGAAAAAGAGACTGTGCAGGAAAATCCGGGCCTGTGTTTTTGTGGACAGTGGAAGGGAAGGGAGAACTGAAAGTACATGTCAAAACAAATACATTGAAAGATATAATAAATATTCTCTCCTTCAAGATTTATCTTTTGTAACAGAAACCAAGATTGAGAGTTAAAACTAATCTCTGTGTTGTGTCAATGTAGAATAGCATGATCTTTAGCTTGTAGAAGAGAGGCTAAAGGGTGATCACTCAAAGCCAGCGCTTTACTGAGCTATTTTATTAAATATACCATTTATTTGGCATGTGGCAATACAAACTACCAGATTTTCATGCTGGGGGGGGGTGTGGGGAGGGTTGTTTTGGGGTTTATGTTGTCACTTTGCTAATCGTTATAAACTTTCAACTCTGGAAAACTGACCATTTGTGTGTAAAAATCACCTTCATGAAAGAAAAATATAAGTTTGCTAGTTTTTTTACTTTTATTCCTCTCTTGAAAGACTATGTTTTTTCAACCTTGCTGGATTCAATGAAAAATCTTCCATTTTCAGTTATCATAGGACACTATTTAATATTCACATCATCTCAGTCTTGTGGATAGGTGGTCTTGCAACAACTGCTGTGGTTTCCTTTCGTGGGACAGGCTGTGCTGCATACAAAAGAAATATCTGTGGGACAGCATAGCTGTCTTCAGTGGTATTCCAGTAGGGACACTGATGATTTGGTAATAGTTCTGGGAATGGAAGGAGAAAGGTTTGCAGAGACTATTGCCCGCAGTGTAGCTGAGCTGCAGAGCAGACGGATGAGCTGTGTGCTCCCCTTCAGCAAAGGCTCCGTGCCAAGGTGTGACATCATGGACTAATGGATCAGGCTGGTGCTTCAGGACTACTGCTTCTGTTTTAAAGAACAGTTTCCTGCAAAGGCCAAGGTAAACTTTGATGAAGGATACGGTCTAGGCAGATAAATTTTGGGCAGAATCCTGCAATTCACTGCTTCTGCAAAGCAGCAACTGAGTAGTCACAAATTCTGTGCTTTACCCTACACTGGTTAAAGTTTGTGGACTTTCTGCTGAAAAAAAAAATTGAAATTACCAATGCTGTTGGAATTCTTAATGGCTTTGAAAGACAAAGATTTAGAAGCCAACATTCTTGTACAAAACAAACAAATTAAAAGAGCAGAACTAATTCATGTCTGTGAGTGATCTCTTTTTTGTTAGTTCTGTACAAAGTTTTAATAAATTGCTCTGTAATTTAGGAGAAGGAGAAGAGAATAATCCCTGGCATGGAATAGAGGAATTCTGAATAAAGATGATGGCCATAAAATCTTTCTGTCTGTGCTCTAGTATGGCTTTCACCATCTGGCATATAGTTATGATAACTGAGGAAACTATGTGATGGTTTAAGTGCTTTTTGGAATAGGGAGCCTTTCCTGAACAGACAGAACCTTGGATGGATGGATCAGGAAAAAGGCAAATGTCTTGCTGAAAAAATCAGTCTTCTCTGCATCTAAATTAAGTTGGGACTGTAAGGCTTTTATGAGGAAAAGCTGATGATTAATTCTTTTCAGTGCACATAAGCATGTAATAAATCTGGATCTGAACTCTGCAATGTGACTGACTGTACAGCAGGGTGTATCTGAAAAGCTATAACTTTGAAATCTGTGGAAAGATTTTGCAGTCCATTCTCCAGTTCTGCACCTTGAATTAATCAGTTGCAATTTATACTTCTGTTTTGATTATGGAGCACTCAAGTAACTTACATTGCAGTACAGGAGCTAGATTTATAGTGGAAATGTATTAATCCTTGTGAGATAAATATCTAAAATCCTATTTGTAGTCTAAATAGAAGGAAAATATGTGGGAAGGTGAGAGGGATCTGGCTATGTATTTAGTCTTTAGCATCTGTTTAGCAGGGGTGTTCATAGATAAATAGGAGCAGTCTACTTTGTTGCAAGGAAAATTCTCACTGGGTTATATGAATTTCTTTGTTGTCCAGGTTTGTTCTGTAGAATTATTCTGATTTAGTCATCATCAGGTTTACCCTGACTAAATGAGGTCCAGCTTGTGTTTTCTGTAATACTGTGAATGTTAATAAATAGTCATGTTATGGCCAGGTATATAGGATCTGAATTCATTATGTTAGGTAAACTCATTTAGCAGCTATTACGAGCCTCAGGAAACTATTCAAGGGCATAAATGGCATCTTATTTTCTAGGTTTTGGTTAAGTATCATGAAAAACTTAGAAGTAAAGTTGAAGTAGCTCCTCTGCACACAGAGGGGCAAAAAACCAGGAAAGTTTGGAGGGTGGTTTAGTTTCTGTTTGGGATTTTTTTTTTAATTTCTTTGTTGTTCTGGTTTTGCTTTGTTCTGAATCTCTGTGTCAGAAGACTTAATTCAAAGGAGAGCTTGAATTCAAGACCTAAAAAGGAAGGAAGGCAGGATGCAATTCTCTATAATTTTCTGTTGTTATGTAACTAGGGGAAGAAAAATGGATGTTTTTTCAAAGATAAAAGGGTTTGTCTTGTTTTTCTTCTTCAAAGAGTTAGTTAGCCTCCTGCCATTGTCAACAAGTGAAAATAAAATATTTGGGTCTTACCTTGCTAAAGTGGCCCCGATTTTTCTTTTCCTGGATTGTTTGAACATTAATCAGGACTCTCTTCTGGAACAGTATCAAGAAACCCTGACGTATGTGTGGTAGTTTTCTGACAGATGTACATCATGATGTGAGGAATGAGTTGATTATACCTTTCTCTGTACTAAATTTCTCTTTACTCCTCTGCCTATGACTCAGACATTTTACCATTTCACTGTGGAAATGGAGGCCTGTCCACATTTGTCAAAGCTCTTAAAGCTGTCCCCATGTCATTGGTAAATGTGACATATCTGGTGTGTAGAAAAAATGAGCGTAAGGAGACAAGAAGGGGTGTGTCCCTTCCCATCTAAATCACAGCAAAATCTACCAAAAAATAACTTTATGGGCTAGCACATTTATACAAAGCAACTATTGTACCCATGTCACTGGTTCTTTTCTCAGTAGGTACCAAACATTCCCCTTCCTATAAATTACCGTGTGGAACTGAGGGTCCACATGAGGTGGAGCAGCGTGAGATGTTGTACAGTAATATCATTACTGAACTATAAATGCTAGTCAGAATGCTTTGTAGCTGTTGCACTTACCTGAAGGTAACTGAAAGATAAAATGTTACTTTTTTTTTTTTTTTTTGTGAGTGAAACATGCTGCTCTATCAGTCTTGATTGTACCTATTGGGTTCTGTGCACACATACATATATGGCTGATTATGCAAATAAGATATATGTGCTTCATTTTATTTTTGTGTTTGTCAGGATCAATTCTTTATGATTGTATTTATTCTTTAATTTATAATTAGTTTTCAGAAATTTACGTCTATCCTGAATAGATCTGTTAGCATTCTTGGGTTTGAATGTCCTTTAATTTGTCTTACTATCAAAAGAGGCTATACATAAGACAGAAATATTCATGTCTCATCTTCTTTCCTTTTCAGTTTAGGCTGCATCAGTTTTATTCTATTCACTCTTAGTAGTCTAAGGGCCATTGTAGAGCTGTGAATGCAGTTCTTTCAGCAAAAAAAATTAGCCTGAACTTTGGCTCTTTTTTTTTTTTGGTAGAAGTTTTTTTGTGAGGCCACTCAGAAGTGGAGTACTCTATTTATCTCTTTCAAAATGAACTTTGGCAACCTCCTTGCCCTCACCATACAAGTTTTAAAGGATTTTTTCTCCCCAAAGTGTCTTGCTACATAAACAAGACATAAACAGATGACCTACCTGTTTACCAGACTTATTCCTGGATATGAAATAAATTTCAGTGACTCAGTGCTTCCTATTAAGCAATATTACCTGTATTCAGAGGAAGGTGGTGGAATTTTCCATGCTCTCTGTGGCAAATTGTTTATTTCCAGCATGTCTGAAAGACTTACTGCAGATGCCTTTCTGATATTACTTCCTTTTAGAAACTGAATAGATATTTTTGGTATCTCAGGACCAGGTAATATATGAGTATTTACACATGAATAATATTACAGCAGTAATTGTTTCCCCAACTGTAAAATGAATGGAACAGCTACAAACAGATGGTTTTCAGATATGCCATAAGAAATGTGAACACAATGTGAGCAATTTTCTACAGTCACAATATGAAAGGCTGCTGCTACTTGTGGACCATTCCAAGGTACAGTTATTTTATTTGATCTTCTACAACACCATTCAGAAATTTGAGGTGGGTTCCTGCACTTACCTGTAAGGGATGACTTTGTTACTGCATAGATCCCCATGTGATTGTTGTCAAGGCTGTGACTACATGTGGCCATTTATGTGTCAAAAGTGGATCTGGGCATATAGGGAATCTTGAGCCCATGTGTTACCCATGAGTGCATTTTTGTTTCAAAGACTAAGAAATGAGTAAGATCCTATTCTGCCCTTTTGTGTCTGCCTAGGTTCTGCAGTTTCTTTTATCAACTTGAAAAAGAGGTCAAGAGCTCAGTAGGCAAGAAAGCTGAACTTTTAAGGTTTATTTTCCAGGATAAAGGCAAGCAGGAATGTAATATTTCTATCATCTCTATTGGTGAAGATTCCTCTGTCAGTCTTTCCTAAGCTGTGTGCTAAACCATTGGAAGGATATGGGTGTGTATGTGTTTTTTATGTGTGTACTTATGTGAACAAAAATGGATATTGAAAGATATTTCTAACATATTTTTTCTGTTTTGATAAAAATTGTACAGAGATCAATACTGGTTGGCTAATTCCCATGAATGCAGTTTGCAGAGGCTTCATACCTGGCTGAATGTAATGTTGGTGTAGAAAAAGAAATGCTAAATTAACTCCTTGGTTAAAAGATCTTACATGGTAATCAAATCCCTTCATATCAAACCTTTGCTTCAGGTGTGAGCTAGAACTTACCACACCCTAAGCTGGGAGCCGGTGAAGCTGGGTGAGTTTGCCCTAGCTAAGGTATCAGAACACCCCAGTTTGCATCACGTTGTGTATCATCTCCCAGTAGGGTCAGTATCGGGATTGGTTTGGGTGGAAGTCATAGATGTCCTACTGTAACTGTCCTCCTCTCTTTCAGCTCTTTCATGGCTCCACTGAAGTGTGAAAGACAGATCTCTTACATGATCTGCAGTGTAACTTGGAGTGATTTGCATGGCTGAGTCATTGATCTGACTTACAGTGACTGGAGGCTGTTCAGCAGTGAATGGAGAATCATTGAACAGAGGGCAGTGGCATGGGGTATAAAAAGGGATATGGAAGACTAATGAAGTCCTGGAAAGCAGAATGAATTGATATCTTGAAAAAAAATTACAAGGCTGAACAAATTCTTTTGAAAAACAATTTGGCTGAACTCATCCTATAAAAGTCTTGTGTGGCCATAGCCAAAAAAATGGTAATTCTTGTCTTGGCCGTGAGTTTACAGCGCAGTACTTTTAATGCTAAATATAGAGAGATATATTCAGCATGTATATATAACAGTAGCTTTGAATAATGTATTGTGCTATTATAGCTAAATGTTTCATCCAAAGATGAATTCACAATAGATTCGTTTTTCCTCTAAAGATTTTGATTGAACATCAACTTCGTAATGAGTAACAAAATACTTATTTGATAATTTACATCTGGAAAGTAGATCGCGAGTGTCAGACACTGATTTTAGTGGAGGGGGGTGCAATATTCTTGATAACTTTTACCTCTTTTCCTCTGTGTTTCCTTGTGTACACCTGACTTACTTGATCATCACCATATTTTTAACCTGTAGTTTTATAGGCATTGTCTGTATTTCAGTTAAGGGATTGGAGGGCTACAAAAGGCTCTGGAATGTTCCCTAATTTTATTTTATTATAAAATATTTAAGTGTAATGTTTCCATATGTGTTGCAGCATTCTGTATCCTAAATAACCTGAATGATAGGCAGCCATTATCATCATTATCATTTCTTCATGACTCATTTCCTTAAAGTGAAGCTGTGACCAGCTGGTCATTTATTTAAGGAGAAATACTGTTAATGTGTCAATTACGTCATGCTCTGAGACTGCATGAAATTCATTCTCCTTGCACCTACCTACGTACTTACTTAATATAATATATTTTTAAATCATGCTTGGGATTTTAGTGGATTATTTTGGTAGTTTACATTAAAAATTCACCAAAGCTGTAGGCTTTTTAAGCCCATAGTCTCTTTCAATCAGTGAGCTATATGCACTTCAATTTACTGAGCAGTTTATTTTCTTTTAATTTATTTGAAAGGCCACCTTACCTAATTTTAAAAGTAGAAATAAAGTTAATTTTATTTTCCATTGAAGGGTTGCAATTTCTTGTGAGCTGCTGCAATCTTTTTGCTCTGTTTCCAGGAAGACAACTTCAATAAATGTCAGGTGTAGAATGCCATGACATATAATGACATTGCTGCAGCAAAGCTTGTAGACTTGTCACATGTACCTTAGACCTTTGTCACCAAAACGATCTGAGGAAAAAAAATCCAGTGTGTTTTTCATTTCTTTTACTTTCTTTCCTCCCTAGAGTGATCCCTTCTAGACACCATGCCTAATTCTTCTCTCTAATATATTAAGGTGAAGAAGACTGAAACGATCAGTGTCATACCTGCAATAGTGCTGTCCTTGTTGAAGGAGAGAGGCTTTTGCCTGAGAATTGTGATGATTCAGCATTGGGTACTTATTCTGGAAGAGTCATTTTTCATTGATGCGTTTTTGTGGGTTTTTTTGTTTGCTTGTTTTCTTTGTTTTGCTTTTGCTTTGTGTGTGGTGGTGGTTTTGTTTGGCTTATTTGAATTTTTGCTGTATTGATACATCTAAGGTATTAATTCCATTTCTCTGTATTTAACGTTCTGAGAATGAGAATATTGTGTCTTCTCAAATTACATTAAAGTCTAGCATCAGTCACTTGGAACAAATCTCAATGATTTCTGTCTGGAGAAGCAGCACAGACATGGATCACATTTACTCCAACCTGTTGTGTATTCTGAGGTTATATATAAATGCCTTAAGAGTCAATTTGATCACTCATGAGGTTGTCAAAGGAACTTGAATGACAACAGCCACCATTTAAATATCACCAGCTGCCTCCAAACAGTTGCAGAGACATCCATCTAGTGCTGCTGTCCATGAATCTCTGTGCCTTCACTGTGGCCTGCTAATAGCCAAGGGACAAATTTAAGTGACACCTTTGCCTCCTAGCTTCGGGAAGGGGAGCTTCCACAGTGAGCTCATGCCTCATACTTCAGGAGAGGTGAAGGTTACAGTGGGCTGACCAACCAATCCTTTGGATAGAATAAGAGAGAAAGGGAGAGTTTGACCTCCTGCAGAGCACCTGATTGGGATATTTGCCAGTGTTTTAGGACATCAGTGTCCCACCTCAGGAGCTTTATAAAAATAAGGGTGTTGTCTACTCTGCAGGCAGGCTATAGAAAAGCATAAATGTAAGCATGTTTTAATTTTTGCATATTGGTACTACTACCTTGGTGCCAAGCTGGTGATCAGTCCCTGGGGTTCACTGCATCTCCTCCAGATGTTTTTTTGTTTGTTGTTTTTTTTTTGTTATATATATATATATGTGTGTGTGTATATATATATGTATATATCAAGTGTTCTACATTAATTTTACAGGCAGCTGTAGCACTTCTTCTACTGTGGAAAAATGAGCAGAACGTAAGGCTGGCTTTCCTGACATTTTTAACCATGACGTTACATGATTTCTCCCTGTAGAGTCACCATGGTAACACCTGTCTTTTAAAAAGTGATAATTGCATTTGCTAATAGTAGCTATACAGTCATTGACCTGCTAGCAGAGGGGAAACAAGTGCCTTCACTAAATAAAACCTTAGTTGCACAATCCACATGTTCAATAAAACCCAGTTTCCTATATAATTAACATTCCTTGCCTTTAGTAATTTTTCATTTGATTTATCCTACTAATTGTTTAAAATCCTGGTTTTTAACTTGTGCATCCTTGTTTCCAGAGCACCAGCAGTTTAAATGACTGTAAGAAGAGTCTGTTCTGTTTCTATCACACAAGAGGTAATGTCTCTTTCACTTTTTATATGTGCATTTTTAAGTGTGCATAACTTTAAAGAACTTGCTTGCAGTGCAGTGACAACTGCATGCTTACTCAGTAGTAAAATTTTTAGCTATTAATTATTTTAATTGTAAACGTTACCAAAAAATTAGTTGAGTTTTTTCATCAAACAAAATATATGGTATTCATTTCTAGTTTACTTTTAGGGATGGGTGATGCTGGAAAATTATGTAGAACAAGAATGTAGAATGTAGAATTAATATTCTTGTCATCTCCACAAATGAATGTGAGGTTTTCAAATTGTATAAGGTACCATGCTGGAGGGATTTTAATTCTTGATATCTATTTACTTGAGTTTCTGCATTGCACAGCTTAAGTGTCTTTTGTCCTTGGACTCTTCATGTTTATGTGTATAAATATCTTCCTGCAATGTTTACTGAAGCTTTGTATGGCAGCCACATTCATGTGGAGTAAGGGTGGCGTTTCTGCTGGGGATTTAATACAACTGTTTCTCAGTCCTTGAGAACTTTGTCATCCCTACTTGACTCGTTTGTCTTTTCGTCTCTCCTCTCCCTGCCACTAAAATAGATTGTTTATTTTAATTAAATATTATAAGTGAAATGTCATCAGCTCAGCTTAGAATATAAAAGAAAAGCATGTCCTGGTGGGCAAAACAGAGGCAGATCTCCATTGCACATTATCAGTTATGAGGAGGGGGTTACATATGGCTTGGAATTACAAATGAGTTTATGCATCTGTTTAATATAGTAAAGTATTTTAAAGAACAGGAAATAATGTGCAAATTTTAAAAAATAAAAGGGGTTCCCAGCCGATGGTGATCCTGTAGGAAAAAGTGGAAGTAAATATGAGAGAACAACAAGAAAACTAAGTAAAGAAATTTTTTAAAATTAATTTATAAATCCAAAGAACTGATGCTGAATCACAGAATAATTAGGATTAGAAGGGACCTCTGGAGCTCATCTGGTCCAAAGCCCCTGCCAAGACAGGGTCACCTCAAGCAGGTGACAGAGGAACTATTCCAGTTGGGTTTTAAACACCTCTAGAGAGGGAGACTCCACAACCTCCTGGGCAGCCTGGTCCAGTGCTCCGCCACCCTCAAAGTAAAGAAGTTCTTCCTCATCTTGAGGTGGAACTTCTAGTGGTCATTACTCCTTGTCCAGTCTGGGCACCACTGAAAAGAGTCTGGCAGCACTCTCTTGACACCTGCCTTTGAGATATTTAAGTGCATTGAGTCCCCTCTCAGTCTTGTTTTTTCTGAACAGGCCCAGCTCCTGCAGTCCCTCCTCATAAAGGAAATGCTTCGAACTTCCTCATCTTCCTTGAATTGCAGGGACCAGAGCTGGACACAGCACTCCAGATGTGGCCTCACTAGGGCTAAGTAGGTTGCAAGATCAATTCTCTTGACCTGATTGCTTCACTCTTCCCGATGTACCCAAGGGTCCCACTGGCCCTCCTGGCCCCAAGGGCACTGCTGGCTCATGGACAGCTTGTTGCTCACTAAGACTCTCAGCTCCTTCCCCACAGAGCTGTCTAGTAGGTCAGCCCCCAGTACCAGCCTGTGCTGCTGCTTGGGGTTACTCCTGCCAGGTGTGGGACCCTACACTTGCTCTCCAACCTACCAAGGTCCTGCTGAACGGCAGCACAGCCTTCGAGTGTTATCAGCTTCTCCCACTCAGTTTTTATCACTGGAAATTATTCTGAATTATCCTGTAAGGTATCAAAATACATTGATCTTGTGCCTCTGTAAAAAAATATTTTGTATTTTGTCGTGGAACAATAATTAAAAGCAAAATTGGTCTGAAAGGAAACAGCCAGAGGGAATTCTTTAAAACAAAGTATGCGAATGAACATTTGAGCCAGAGCTGCGCAACAATGAGTGCCAAGACTAACTATTGCTAAGTCTGTCAAATTTGGGAATGTAAATGTCATGCCAAAAATAAAAGAAACCTCCACAAAGAAGTAAGAAATTTCACTGTTGCCAGAACTACATAGTAGTTCATTTAGATGTTTTGCAAAATCTCACCAGGGTAATACATGGTGAGAGTTTAGAAAATGTGAGAGTTGTAACTGTTCAAACTATTGTAGAAAAATGATCATCTGAAGAGAATTCTTTCACTAAAGGCAATCTAATAACCAAGCAACTGAACATCAGTAAAGATTTTACCTTGAATATTTGACATGAAGTGACTTTTTATGGCTGATTTCCCAGATAGCTAGGAGTTAATAATGAGCTAGGAAGACAGCAGGGATGGGATGATATGAGTTTTTCATTTGTCTGCCTCGTGTGGGCTTGGGGATGGTGCTTGCGTCTGCTTCTCTGCTTTCACACTTTCACTCTGGAACCTGGAAGACTATCTTAGGCTTTAGGGAGGAAGGCAGGATGGTTATGCATGGCTGTGTTTAATTTTTCTCCTCTAAAAGACAGACATGACTTTTGAAATTCATGGAGGATTAGGGCAGGGAATTTGAAAAATTAAAACTTGAAATAACATGCAGGTAGAATTTCTGTCACGTGGTACAAATTTTACTCCACAGTGGATTTAATGTAATACATGAAAGAAACCACCATTGAAAAATACTATTATTGAGATTGTTCTTGATTCTTTATGGGATTGCTCAACCTCTTCAAGTCAAATTGTTTGTCCACAATCATAGCTCTTTTGACTGTAATACAGTATATATGTGACATTGTATAAAGATGACAACATGTGCATAATGGTAGTTGGTCTGGGTGTAAATACAACAGTGAAATACTGTGCTGTGCCTTTTGGTACCTTATAGCTCGTTTACACTGATACTGTAAATTTGTTGTTTTCCCACAACTGATTCTAGTACACTTAGACTATAATTTGGCTTTACAGAGAAATCTAGCATGAGGGAACAGGTAGAAGAGGGAGTACAAAACATAGCAGCACATTGGCAATTACTATATCTACTTCCCAGCTAATAATGAGTTTTCATTCTTCAGTGAACAGAGAGCAAGTGAACTTAAAAACTTTTCAACGCTTGAAAAACATGGCTGCATCCACTGAAGAATAAGATCAAAGGAGATGCTTGAACAGTCTCCCTCTGAAGGCTGTTCAGTCACAGCCTTGCTTGTGGAACACAGAGCTTTGAACCCCTGCTCAGTTCTGGCAGCTGGCAGCAGTTTATAAGGCTATGTTTTAACCCTCCATCTGCCTTCCCAATGCTATCTTTGGTCTGGTTCCATGGTATCTCAAGGATTAGCTGTGTGCATACTCCAACAGCTTTGCATGTCTCTTGGCAATATCCGGCTTTAAACTTAATACAGTAGGAGGTCATTCTTCCCATTGCTGTGCTTCTTATTTGTTTAGATTTCATGCAGTCACTGGATCTGCTGCAAGCTTTAAATTCTTGCACGATTGGTTGGCCAGCGAGAGCACGTGTATAACTTACTGATAAGTGACACATTTTTGTCATTGTTTCCAGACTGGTGTAGTTTCTTACGCCTGCCCTTTTGTGTTTAGTCGTAATCTCTTTCAGCTGTTGTATACTGACGTGTCTTAATAGACTATTGCTTCAGACAAAGTACCTGAATAATTTCATTATGCTTATATAAACAATTATCTTTGTTGTTTTAACATTTATCTTTCGAAGCAGAGATGTTAAGGCACAGCTGAGATGAGAAAGCGGTAAACCAGTTTTCAGGGCTCAGAGTTGTAGAGTGTGAATATGTGCCCACCACCTCCCTCACACCCATGCCCAGTGAGGATAATGGTACAAGAGTCACCTAAGGAAGCTCAGAGTTGACATTGCCTTAAAAATTTCCATTGTGTGAGGATGTCTGTGAAATTATATTTACTTGACTTTGTACTTACTAGAGAAAAAGCAGGTATTTGTCCAAAAAAAGGGAAAATATCTTTTGTGACACCCCTAGCTGCTATTACAAGGGGTGTAAGGACATCATCAGGAATTTTGACTCTGATCTAAGAAATAAAATATATAAGAATTGACTAGTAATAATATTCTGTTTCCGTTTCACTTTCTAGAAGTCCTATGAATGTAACACTGTAAAAAACTGTACTGAATATTATAAAATAATTTTGAATAGGCTGTTACTTAAGAAAAGCTCTGCTCTGACTCATATGGTACTTAATCAGGATGAAATGTGTCAAGAAGCTCTTAACTCTTGCTGATGTTGCCAATTGTTTTTCTAGACCATGATTCCTTGCTTTAAACTTGATGACTTCTTGAAGCAGTGTTACAGTTTTACTTTGTTCAAATTTATTTTAAGCCTGACAATGTCTCACTCTAATTTGGATTTCTTCTCCAATAACTTAACACTAAATAAATGTGTTTCAGTCCTCTAACGTTTAAGAATGGATAAACTAATCTTCCCTGCCTTGGAATAGCAGTTTTTGGTTTAATCCTGGACACGCACAGTCACACTTTGGAAATGCCACTCACCCACTGCTAGCTCTTTCCAGAATTAAACAAGAAATTTCATTCTGAGATTTCTGGAACCATTAGCCACTAGTATAATGCAACTGTATAAAAAAGAAAAAAAAAATGGTGTATAACCAAAACATTATGTGTTACTCAAAATTTGTATGCATCTCTATTTGAAATCCACACAGGGTTTCCCTGCGTTTTGCAGATTCTGTGGAGAATTTCCAGCTGTTGCCCGGCTGTCACACAGTGATGGCTCATGCCCCTGAGTACAGCAGGGAGGCTGGAGGGCAGGGATCACACCGTGCTGTTCGCTCTGGTGGCCACCGGGTGTCATTCTAGGAGCAGGCTTTGGCCAGCCCTGGAGCACGACTGTGGCAGCAGCGCTGGAGGCTTCACACTGTAAGTTGCTTTGCACCAAATCAGCTTCTAAAGCAATGATTATTTACCTTCTGTATCTATTTTTTAAAAAAACTAATTATTTTAAAGTATAAACAGTGTTATTAACTTCCATCTCTGCATTCAGAATGTGAAACTCTGGGATGTTACAAAGAATCGAAGGCATTTGTGTTAAGAGGTTCTGTAAATGCTACACTTGCAGCTAGGGAAAACTCTGCATCTACCCATCAAATTTGCGTGAGCTTTAATACAGTATTTGTGACGACGTTAATATGTATTTTCAATGACTATTTAGTGGGCAGCTGTTTTGAATCACATAAGTGACATTTTACAATTAAAGTTCAGGAGGAAGGAGGCGGCAGAATGACTTTTAGACACAAAAAATAATCTCTTTACAGTTTTTGGGTTTTTTTGGTTTTTTTTCCCCATGTCCAATAGACAGGGAAATCCTAAAAAAGGTCCATAACACCGTGTAAGGCACCAACATGGGCTTAGGTGAGTGTTACACTGAAGAAAACGTGCTGAATTCAGTGTGTAACATATTGTTAGGCTTGGTTTATGTAATTTTTAGGAGGGGTTCATCTGGAAGAATGAGCAAGAGGGTGCACTAGATGTCTTCAAGAACAGAAATGTTGGCATGAAAAGAGTATGTGAAGAAAAGGAGATGGAAGGTTTAATGAAGTGGAGTAAGGTCCATGGTACATAAAGCAATAAGGACAGATTTTGGTGGGGCAGAGAGTTAAGCTGCTTTAAAAGTGAAAATGTGAAACCTGAACTTAAAGCAGAAGTACACTGGAAGAAAACTGGGCTGCAATCAGGAGTAGGAGCTAGGATATTAGAGAGCACTTTCAATGTACTGTAATGAGGGAAAAAAAAAAGGGATTGTTTTGTCCTGTGTGTCCCTGTTTATCTTCAGCTTAAGGTGTCTGCTTCTTTAAGTGATAAAATACAATGAAGTTGAAAGCATTGGTGTCAATCCTAATGAATAGATCTGGAGACCCATGTAGAATGCTACTAAATTGCTGAGAAGTTTTTCAGGAAAATTGGGAATGGATTCATAGTGAGGCTTTTCAAGTAACATGTACCAGAATCTAAGGTAGTACTTGGAATCTAAGGAATTATTATTGCTCCATGTTGCATATGACCCTTACAAAAAAAAAAACCCAAACCCTTCCCCCACCACCCCCCATGAAATGTTAGTTCCCATTTATTCCATTTGGCATTTATTCCTCAACAAACATACTTGGTTTTTAAATTTTAAATATATTTGTATATAATGATATCAAAAGTCACATATTTAAATGTTTTTTTTCCTAGATGACACACAGAGAACTGTCAACTCCACCTTGACCTACCAAACTGAAACCATTGCCCCTTGTCCTGTCACTATCTGCCAGTTTAAAATTGCCTCTCTTCATAAAAGCCTTTAGGTACTGGAAAGCTGCATTGTGGCAATGGTTTCAAACTGAAAGAGGACAGGTTTAGATGAGATATTAGGAAGAAAATCTTTACTGTGAAGGTGGTGAGATGCTGGAACAGGTTGCCCAGGGAAATTGTGGCTGCCTCATCCCTGGAAGTGTTCCAGGCCAGGCTGGGGCCCTGAGCAACCTGATCTAGTAAATGGCATCCCTGCTTATGGCAGTGATGGGGGTGGGCTGGAACTAGGTGGTCTTTGAAGATCTTGTCCAACCCAAGCCATACTAATATTCTATGAATGCCCAGAGGCTCTTAGGGAGCAGATATTTTTGGTCTTGATAAGTGAGAGCAGGTTTTATGATGAGTTTATATGATGCAGGGGGTTTTAGGGTGTTGTTTGGAGAAAGGCAGACACATTTGTGGCAGCCCTGTAGAGGCTGATGCTCCTCCTGCCATCTTTGAGCTGAAATAGTTCTCATTCTCATGCTTAGAATTCCCAAATGCAGCTGGGTTGATGTAAAGATTTTTTCTGAAGCGGTTGGACGACTTGTGATTATCCAAAAACTTGTGAGTTAAGTGAAATACAAAGTCTGGGTTTTGGTTGGATCAGATAAAGGAGCATTAAATTTTTTGTCATTTCACTATGGTTGCATTTCTAGTAGTGTCTGATCTTGAAAACTTGCCCCCTTTTAAACCAATAGCTGCTTTAAAGACTCTCACGTCTACAGCCAGTAAGTTTTCCTCTGAAGGTACTTCCACAAAGAATATGGAGTAAGGCTCTCAAAGAACTTGGTTTCATTTGAGCTGTTTTAGAAAACAAGTACTTTTTAAAATCCACATTTCAAAAAAGGTTTGTGCCCCTGTTCTTTGTGCTTTGCACCGTTATTGTCTGTACCATGCTATCTGAACATCAGCTCATATTGGGTTAACCAAGATGACTACTCTCTCATGTGGTGCTTTTCTTTCTCTTCCCTCTTGCCTCCCAAGTTTCTCTCCAGGAAGAAAATGGTGTATATTATACTCTGTAAGTATGTTTGAAAGGCCTTACATACACATGCTACTGTGCAGGTGGTGGAAATGGCAAAACCAAAATGGCGTGTGAGTTTTATTCAGAAGAGACATTCCTTGCAATAGTTGCTGATGTGAGGGAATGCTGATTTTAATTCAGGTCAGAATCTGCTTTCTGGGGATTTTGAACATCTTATGTGTCAAGCTTTTGATGGTTTGTAGGAAAAATCAGGGGACTCAAAACCTGCTGGGTGGCAGCTGAAACAACTTGTCATCTCTCAACAGCTGAAAGTAGCCAAACTGATAAACACAGGAGTCAGGCAGGGTGTAACGTCAGTGGAACCTGAGGGAAGAGAGGGTGAACCAGCCAGGTGTGGCTGAGCAGTTTAAAACTTAATGGCACAGCACTGTGCTACCAGCTGCTCCAGAACTTTTCCTGTGCATGATAGCATATTCCCCTGCTTCAACTAGCTCGTTTTAATTAAGGTATGAAGTCATTTAAGTATTTCTTTGGCAAAAGCAATATGATCAGTGATTATGAATGATCTTACTGCTGCTATTTTCCAACTTTTAGCACTCCATTAAAAATTACTTTGTGTCACTTCTAATCACTGCTTTAAGGATTGTCACTTCTATTGCCAACGAAGTTGCTTACTGGAATAATGCCATCAAGAAAATATAAGCCACGTCCATTCAATGGCTACAGATAAGAGACTGGAGGTGGATTTCAGATTTTAAAGTGCATGGTGGCCTTCCTGTTCCTTCCAGGGTTTTTAACATTTTTAGTCTGCTGGATGCATGCCTCCTGTTTGGGAGTGAAAGCATTTGTCAGCTTCGTTTTGCCAGGGGTTATAATAATACACAGTTCACCCAGAACTGTTGGTGTGTCTCTCAACCACCTTTTCTTTGCAACAGAGTATTTATTGACTTATACCTGCCTGAGGGAGCTTCTTCCCAGAAGCTGTCATGGGCAGTACAATTCCCATCCAGACTCTTTGCAGGCTGATCCTTGCCAGGAAACACTCCTTAGCCCCTGGATGCTGGTAAGAACTTCAGTTGTCTTCTGATTAATCTCTCATCTTCCTCCTCCTCCCCACCCTAGCACTAGACAGGCTCAGCAATAAAACAAAAGGATCTATATATCAAATGTTTACAAACAGGATTTTAGGTTACAGATTGAAAATAAAGATGTTTGTGAAAATCTTTAAACTAGAATTTTGTTTTATAGCTCTGATTCATAGCTGCCTAACTTGCTTGATCTTCTTTCTACCCCAGCATCTGTGATAGGAATTCAGTGTTCTGTGACACCTTATTTCACAATGGTTGCAGTTACTTCTGAATTTTCTTCCTGTGCCTCTTTCTGCCTTAGTGGTAAATTTTAGGAAATAGATGAATTGCTATGAAAAAAAAATGACAGCTAGAAAGAGAAAAGCTGGATATTTTGCAGTGAATTCAGCTACCTCAACTGATATGCAGTTTACTGGGCCTTAAGTGAAGCACTTTTGACCAGATGGTTATTAAAGAGCTGCTCATGTTTTAGCCAGTTCAAGGGATTGCACAGCAGCTGTTCACTTTGACTTAGTAGTTTCATTTATATTAAATGTCACCACACACATAACACATATTCTATGAAATCTATGATTTTAAACAAACACTAAATTTGTCTTGTGAGTACATAAGGTCTTATTGACACATAATTGATGTAGTCACATGCTGTTGGCTTACACGTATCTATGAGATCTGGTCTTGTTTTAAAGTGTGTTCCCAGTGTGTCTTCTTAATCCTGTATTGGAAAAAAGGGTTTGTTTTTATTTTTCTATCTTTTATAACAAGTTATGCTGAACATTTTTGGGGGGGTTGCAACAGAACTAATTATACAATTGTGTTCTTAACGAGACAGAAAAATGGTATGTTGCATACCAGTAGTAATTACTGGAAGACTTAGAAGATATATTTGAAAAAAGATCCACTGGTAATGGCTTAAAATATTGTAGCTGCTGCAGCGTTTGGTTTTAATGTTAGGTTGGGTATATATTCATACACAATACATCTAGTTACCAAGTCTGACTTAACTAGTGGTTGTCTTGCTTATGATGTTGAACAAACAAAACAGAGAAAAAACCACAATTTTTTTGAGGTTTACTTTCAGTCTTGGATTTGTTTGTTTAGTTGGGTTTTTTTCTTCTTTTTAGAGGAATAATATTGTTGAAAATCTAAGAACTACAGGGTTTGAATGTGTTATCTTGAGCGGGGTACTGCCAAAGCTAAATTTCAACATCCCTCTATCCACCTTTTTCAATGTGGAACATCTTTAGGGGATGGAGTGGAGGGGAAATCTTGGTTTTACCAGAAGAGAATATTCTCCACAAATATCTGCCTATATAGCAGCACAGAGAGAAAAATCTGCTGCTTCCACAGTGATATCATCCTTTACTTGAATAGTTATGGACCACAAGGACCACAGAATAAGGGAGGGAGTTTAGACAGGCCCTGTTAAGACTTAATTGCCATGTTTAGGCACTGTTTTTTACTCATGAGCACTGAAAATTGAGTCTTACCTTCTGGCTCAAAAAAAAACTTCCTTGTGTCTTTCTGGTAATATGATTCTAAATTGAGACCTTGCATCTGTGCATGCTTGGCCTGATCTCTTCTTAAAATACAGAAGCTTGTGGGGTTTCCTCAACAGGAGAAAACTCTATTTGTAGTTGTTAATTGTTGCATGGGGTGGGATGCTTCTGGTAATCCAGTGTGCTGCAGTGTTTTGGGTATTGCCCACTTTTAACTCTGCTTAAATATATTTGGAAAAGAGAGTGTATATTCACATGTAACTTGAAGCATGAAAATGCTTGAATCCAATGATGACCACCTGTCTCTATTGGAAAAATAAGAATAATAAACATCAGAAAATTAGCTCTGTCCTTCTGCCTTATTATTTAGTGTCAGGCACAAATGAGAAACGGATAATTCTTATAGTAAGATCCGGTACTTGAGAGAAGGTAAAACAGAATTATTTCTCCTTCCTTTAGTTCGTAAGACAATGGGTCATGTAACTAGAGACTAAAGCATGGAAGTCTGTGCTTGTTGGGAAAACAGTGTGGTGAAAGTCTCTCCCTTCAAGCATAAATGAACTAAAAGTTAGCTGATGAACCTATGCAATAAAGTTCCATTCAGATAGTATATAAAATAGCTTCATTTAGTAATCATTAATACTGTGTAAATGTTCCCAACAGTTAACTAAGATATGAAAATATCTTTAATTTAAATATTACTTTGTATGGTCTTAGTTTGCTCGCTCCAAGGCTTTCATTTCTATCTCCAGCAAACAGCCAGAATCAATATGCACTCTAATATTGTTGGATCTGCACTTCCAACACAGAAATTTACTGCTGGTCTGATATGATTGTAGCAATAATAAGCAATCCATGTGCTTCATGGTTGTGCAGTTCATGCCTTTCATGGTTGATTCTGCCCTAATCATGCTAAGTGCTGTGCGATATTTGTAGGGAGTTACTGAGTGACAGGAAGGCAACAAGTTCAGTTCCATTTTGGAATTGATTTAGTTCTCTGAAGATATTAAGTGAAACTTTATTGAGGATAGTACAGATCTCCTTTGAGGGTTAATTTTTTAGCAGCATAGAAATTCTGAGTAGCACTCATTTTATTTTTTCTTTTAGAAGATTACAGATTCCTAATCATTTTGTCCCATCACCTTTTTCTGTTTCTATTGGAACAATTACTCTAGTTCATCATACTTACAAGCATGGAGTTTCATATTAGTTTCACTGACTGACTTTTCTCAAATACCTGTAAACAACCATACAAATTTTCTCAGAGTTGACAGTTTTTGCAACAATAATGGCACATCCACAAGGTCAGCTATAATATTTTGGAAATGAGGCCTGGAACATTTCTTTAAATTGTGTTGTAGAAGTCTACTAAGAAATAGCATGTCTTCTTACCAAATGTTTGAAGACTTGATTTTAGAGGCTGTAGTTGCAAATCATCACAATTTGTGTGTCTGAGGAGTGGTGGACCTAAATCTGATTCTAGAACCAGATGTTTTCTCCACACTCTTTTAGCAGACCACTGATTTTAAACTTCAGATACAAAGCAGTAAGGTAATATGTACCAGAGTGAGGGTGATAAAGAGAACTTGATCAACACCTACTCAGAAAGCTAGCTGCAGTTTATGACATTGAAAATAGCAAACCAAATACACAATAAAATAGGGTTGATCAAGATTTATTTCTTGAACCTCTTTGGGTTTTTTTTTAATTAAGTCACCACTGGAATGTAGGTTTTAGTATGCACTGCCATTTTGAGAAATTCTCTGAGACTTGAGTTGGAACCACAAATACCTGATTTGTTTAGTTTTTGTTTGGGTTTTTTTGTGTGTGTTTGTTTTCTTTGCTGTGATCACTTGTGACTGAGACAAAATGTGTCCTTCAACATCACTGATTGTTTTATTAAAATAATAATAAGCTAGGTATTGCTTTCTTCCATGTATTTTGCATCTGTGTATAACATGGTTTTCTGGTGTAGATCATAGGGCTGCTAAAATTCTAAGTCTTTGCTGAGGAAATCCCAAAATCAATGTTTTGGGAAAATAAGGATCAAGGAGTGGGTAGATGTAGAGATTCTTATTGGGGAAGACGGTAGATGCTGTGCGGGAGCAGAATTATTACCCTTTTATCTCTAGAAAGCTATTACATTTTCAAATAGCTTGATGCATGCTTTGACTACCTATGTATGTATTTTTGTAACATAGAATAGAAACCCACACAGTCATTTTTTACAATTAATTTTTGCAACTTCCCAGTGAGGCCAAAAACTTATTTTGTTTCTTTGCCAGGAGCTAAATAGATAATTCTGCAGATTAAACTTCTGTGGGTATACTGGAATAAAAACTGGCTTGGTTTAGATAGAAGTTGAACCATGCATTCCCCCTAGTCAGTGGGGACTTGATCTTTTTCTATAGTTGATGTAATTTGTATGACTGGTTGAAGAAACTTATGATATGACAATTTTGTTTATAGGGAATCTGGAGTTCAGTGACTTACGGCTTTCAAAGTAAAATACAGCTTTATAGAGTAATCCTCATTTCAAGGCACTAAACCAGATGTGGAACACTGAATTTGTCTATAGTTATTGCAAACATTTAATTGATGGGATGGGTAGTTCGTTCCTGCAGACTGCAGTACCAGCTGGCACCTGCAGAGAATGGCACTGACACTTGTGTAGGGACAGGTAATAACACTGATTACATTTTGTGCTCATACACAAATACCATACTATGTATAAAAAATTAAAAAGCTAAAACTCCCCCCAGGTCAAGTACCATTCTCTGTTAGTTCAGCTGTGTCCTTTTACTAGGTGTCTTTAGTGCTTTCATTGGTTGTGTTCTTAAAAGGCAAACACTGCTCCCTTTGGAGGCAGTTTCATAATCAATAGACTTCATTACAGGCAATGTTTTCCCTCACTTTGTTCTTTTTATTAACCCTAGATGACTCTTGCAATCTCTCAGGAATCTAATCCCTAACTCTCTTTGGATCACTTCCATTCCTCAGCCCCCACTCTTATCCCACATAGTTTGGAGATACCCCTCAATGCCTCCTAGCAAAAACTTTCAGGAATTAACTTCTCTTTGCACTGTTGAACAAAGAGTGCACTTAATTAGTCATCTGATATACTTGCCAAAACTATTGCTTTTTTTTTTTTTTTTCCTTAATGACTTTGTTTCCTATTCTCTTTTACTACCTGGTCCCATTAGGAACAAAAAATATCATTTTTTTGTTTTTTTCCAAATGTTTGGAAGAACAGAATTGTTCACAGGACTAGGTTTGGAGGATGTAACAGACATACAGCTATGAAGGAAGCTAGACTTCTGATTGCATTCCTAACCAGCACTTAAAATCTCTTGCAATGAGAGAGATACAAAGGCTATGCTGATGCAATGTAGTGGAACACTAATTAACCTTTTTCTTTTATATCCTTTTTTTGCATAATTTGATGGAATGGGTCCTTTTACAAGGACAAGACTAACAGGAAGTGATCCAATATTGGTATGAAGTGAGGGATTTTTGATTTTTTCCTCAGTAGTGTAGGAAATAGGGCACGTATGTGAGGATTAGCTCAGCCCAATGTCTCAGTTTATGAAATATCTTTAAAAGGTGAATCCTGAGGTAGTTTGACACAAAAGTGCTGTGAGGAAGGTGAACATTAAGCAATTTACTTTTCAATTAGAATATATTTGTTACTTACATGGGCCAAAATATTTACAAGAACATATTGAAATTCTTGTTCTTTCTCTAACTTGCCTTAAAAGCATATCTCAGTAAAATCTTATTCTTGACTTCTGTTTTTTAATAGCATTTTTAAACCAGAAGCCAGTATATCTTTTCAGATGGTGGGAAAGATGGTGTTTTCTATGGTAGAAAACAGCTAAAATCGGAAACTGGAATCCTTGAATGTTCACCAAGATGAAACAAATTATTACCCTCTCTTTATTTTGTAATTAGAATATAAACATTGAACCCCGTGAGAGATAAGAGCATGAGAAAATTAAAAACCAGATTTCTTTCATTCTACTTGCTTCTGATGAGGTCAGAAAGTGGCATAAGCTATTTGTGGCCTGGCAGAGTAGAGAAAAAAACCCAGTAAATGAACATGAAAAATTATTGATGGTGTCTGAAATACTGCATAGTTGCCACAGATGTATTAGGACATGTTTTCAGAAAAGGGGAAGCACCTGCCTTATTCAGTACTGCCAGACAGGGCCACACCCCATAAACTGTGCTGCTTAAAATAAGATTCTACAGCTTTTGACATAAAATTAGTAATGATTTTTGATTCTTGTAACTCTTTATATGGTTTCAAAATATAAATTGCATCAAAATACTGCAGAGGAATTAAAATAAACTCTCCCTGCTCACTCTGTATTCTGAAGTACCCAGTACCTGAAGGGATGATCAGCACAGGATTCTGCCTGTACTGTTCAGTGCCCTGAGGTTATGAATATTTATTAAGAACCAAGCCTATTTCATAATTTACTGCTTTCTCAATGAACAGATAAAAGTCTAGGAGCATAACCATAGTTAGTGTGATAAGGAGAATTATGACTACCAAGTTTCTACTATATTCCCAATTAACTCCCAATATTTCCTGCTAATTTCAGTTTTCCTCTTGCTTAGAAATATGGATAAGCCTTATCTTGCTCAGCTATTTTCTGATTTTTTTCATTTTATTTTCAATGGGCAGGAAAGGGAAAAGGTTAAGATATGCCTTTATTGTGGGATTTAATGCTTAGACCATTATTCCAAAAGTCACTTGTGACTTTTCCTTCAAAGACCAATCTGCCCCTCAGTGACTGAATTCAAAAGGTCACTCAAGATCCTGAAGTAAGTAAGCTGTGTGCATTGATCCAGTTCATAAACTCATACAAAATATGATTCAGTGTGCATGCTCCCATGAAATACATGATTAATTGTGTGGAAAGTCTTCACCTTGAAATTTGAACACTGCTGTGTGATGTAGGAAGGAACATTTTATATCTCTGTAGGCTAATCATTTATTTAGAACTTAGAGAAACATCTGTTTGAGGACAGCAGATGACCATGGCTCATCCACCCATGGGACATTAGCGTTTCTAAAGAGATGGAAGCAGTTTATATTCCAAAAAGAATATAAACCTTCAAGCTGTTCTGTGAATAAAAAACTGGTACCAGTTTTGGGTAGGTATTCCTCTTTCCTAATGTAGTCCTGGGAAGAACTTGAGCTTTTTAAATGGAGGAAAAAAAAAAAAAATGGGGAGATTGAGAGGAAGAAGTGCTTGTGCACAAATGGTGCTTCTGCTTGCTGATAGCAAAATTGAAGCAAAAGCTCTTGCAACACATGGGATTGAGTTACATGACTGAAAAACATCAGAGCAGCTTTACAGTTCAGTACACAAAGTGAGAGACCATGGGATATGATCCAAAAAACTTAGCTTGATTTTTTAAATTTAATACCCTTGGTTTACCTGCCTTTGTAACACCTTGTGTATGTTTAGGATTGCTAACGAATAGTTTCTTTTCCCAATCCCTTTATGTAAGGTTCCTTCAGGGTAAGAGTAATACACACAATTCTATTTTACTCAATGAGATGATAGAAAAACCAAACCAACCAACACCAAAGAAAAGGGAAATAATGGATAGTTGGATAACTTTTATAGAGATCTAAAAAAATTCTTGTTGTTATGCAGAAGAGGTTCCTTTGTGATGTTGGAAATACAAGTATGGGCATTCGTAAATAAATCTATGTCTGGGACATTTGTGGTGATCAGAAATATATTTGGCATAAATGGGAAGAACAATAAGATATTGTTTTCACATCTGAATTGCAGGAACAAAGAAAGATTTTTTAAGGTCTTTTTTGTTTGTTTTCAACACACCTTTAGCCAGACTATTATTTTTCTAGACTATTGCCTTACAGATAAGCCTGAGTTCCAGAAGGGACAATGATTTATTTCTTCTTGGCCCAGACATTGGGCTATCACACAAGCCTTCTAGAGACTGCAGCTGATCACTTGCCTAAGATTTATATCTCTTCTAAGGCTGCATTTATTCCACTCCAGAGGGAGTAAGGCACTCATCTGCAAGCTACTTCTTTAACAAGCACCTTCTCTAGACCATTTTGACAACTGTAGTATCAACTCTGTCCTTATAGCCCACCATTCTAATTGAATGCTTCATTATTGAAAGCAAGATGATAAGTATGCTGGTTGTAATGTTACAGCACTTCTGATTTCCTGCTTGTTGGTAGCTTGTTCTATTCCACCTGATGGAGAAAGAGGCAAAAAAACTTTAAACAGGCATGTTTTCAATCAAGTCACATCAGATTAAATAAATCCTGTTTTGAAGTTTATCATCTCTGGTGATGCTAGAAATGCAAACAAGTGCTCTGGCAAAGCTGATGAATGAGTCATGACTAGAAAGGTTTATTAGTTTGATGGGGGTTTTTTATAAGTATCAAGTATTTGTATTACTAGGACGTTGTTTTGATATCTCTATGCAGCCTGAGTCCCTGGTAAACAGTCAGACTGAGCTTTCAAAATACGTATTAAAGAACAAAGTGGGCTACATATAGGTATCTTACAGACCTATATCTCATCTCTCTGCTGTTTCCATGTAACTGTCACTGTCTGCACTACTCCTTGCTGCATCAGGTGGCCTGTGCATATTGGATATTTTCTTGGGGAAATAGCTGAAAATAATTCTATAATTGCAAGCTTAGAATGTGCCATCCACCCTCTGCCTTTGCTGTATGTGTGCATTATATTCCAATTTTCCCTTGACTGCCAGAGCAATTTCTGTTGTCACTATGAGCAATGCATTAATTTCTTGCTTTAGATGAATTACTAGACACTCCCACAGTAATGAGGGAAGGATATGAGTCTGTGCATCCACTAGGACTTGGGATCCCAAGATTTATATCACTATAAGAGGGAAGAAGGTATGTTTCTGTGAGAGGGCACAGCAGCAGGAGCTGCTATAATAGTTAAAAAAAGAAGTATTCATAACAGTGCTAGGTATAAGAGTCAAGCCAATAAAAAGCTGAGCCCTGGCTCTGGGTGCAGAGAACCTGCACCTGACACAGGAATTTCTGCCAGCAGCGCAATTTGGATTTCCTCTGTAGTCAGGAAGTTCAAGCAGCTGCATAATGATTGCCTTAAATGCACACACTCTGAGGTGTGGGCTACTGTTGGTTTTTCCTTTCAGGTGCATCCAAGTAGGAGAAGTCAGTATTTGGGCTTCTCTGTAGCCAAATTGTAGACCTGACACAATTTACTGTACATTTTTCTGCTTTGAAGGTAAATGCTGAACCCAAGAGCAGTGTGCATACTTTGGAAAATACTTGCACAATAAGGTTAGTACTCCCTAGTGAATATTTTGTTGGCCTATGTAGTAGGATGTCTGTGATTTTTCCTTTTTTTTCTCATTTGTGGTGGATTTTTTTAGTTTTGTTTAGTTTTTACACTCAAGAAATTATCCAGGCTAGTGGCTACTGCAACTGCCAAGCCCAGTCTGCCCTGAATGAGAAGAATGCAGAGCTCTTGAAATTTATAGATCTGACTGTATCAAAGGAGCTCTCACTGTAATATATGATTTTATATACGATGTATTAAAAGACAGCAAAATTTTTCTCCTTATTTCTTCTTACCATCACTAATTTTATCTGGTTTTATCAAGGATTAGCAAAATATGAAACTGGAAAGGATTACCTACCGCTTCGTTTTGAAAAGATTCCTCCTTAGGATAATACCTTAGAATTTTTTGCAGTCTGTAAAACCTACAGAAAATCATAAATTTTCTTTAGCACTCTTTTATTTGAACTGAAGGAAAGTAAAGTAAAGATAATGTAAATGGAAAAAAAAAAAAAAGAGACAAAATGGTGGTCTGATGTGGTTTAATGGAGAAAGCAGACTAAAATATTTGATTTGGTTTAGCTAAAATAGATTTCATGACTGTTCCTAAACAGCTGTCTACTTGTGCTCCTTTTTGGGAACTTTTTGCCTTCCAGATTGAATATTGCATATTTAAATGACTGTTTTAAAAAATGGAGCAGATTCAGAAATTCTTACCTTGAACAAACAGTCATAATTGGTTCCATTCTCTCTCATGTACTTACCAGCTTCTTTTCTCTTTTTTAGCTCTTAGATGACTAAGCTGCCAAATGTATGCACATAACATGTCCTGATTTTAGTTTTTTGACAGTTAAATTACACACAACTAATATTTTGGCAAATACTAGGTTTTAAAAGTTCTGCATGCATCACCCTAGTCTAATATCTAAGTTAGTTATACAAATGAAGAGAAATGGGGAACAGGGAGTAAAATCCTTTTCTTTTTTTTTTTATTTTGTAAGGCCATTTAATGTCTAAAAGCAATAAGCAACTATTCAGATTTCTGGTCTAGAAATGAAGGCACATCTTTTATTTCAGCTTTTGCTAGATTTTTACTACGTAAGTACATTAGCATTTATATTAGACTTTGACTTGTATTTCTTTCTATCTTGCAGTTCTCTTCTTCATGCCATGCTTTGGGCATCAGTTACAGTTAAGGATAAGAACTCTGCTGTATTGTGAGCATTCCTTTCACAATTATACTCTGCACTGAAGCTGTTAAAAAAGACAATAGTCATAGCAAACAGTTTGAGTTAAATATGGGTGTTAAATACATTGCATGTCCATTTTTTGGGGGTGACCATAAATTTTTTGTCAGACTAGGAAGATGACTTTAGAACTTGTCTTTTTTGAAACAGCATGAGGTCACTGGGAGTAGAAATGTTTACAAATGTTTGAATTGAAACAAAACTAAATACACAAATAGCTAAGCTTTGCATCTTCCCTTGTTATTACACCACCACAGAAAGTAAACCTCACTCTATGAAAACAAGCAGGAAAAACCCCTCTGTTTTGGGGGACAGTGGTTTGTTTGTTTCTTGGTTTGTTTAAATTTTATTTTATTAAATGGAAGAGAAAGAGCAGAAAGAAACTGTATTTCTGGTAGATGATGAGGTAGTTATGTTGACCTGTTGCTGGCAAGGACCCAAGGAGTGCAGAGGTGGTGGCTGTAGCAAAGGATTTTGCTTTAAAATTGTGTTAAAACTAGGGTTGTCTGGGGAGTTACTGCACCAGAATTGTTTGTCCTCACTCATCCAGATAAAGTTAGACCTTTTATCGACAGGAGATCGGACCATCTGTATGGTTAAGTTTCTAGGAAACCTGGAAAAAGCTTTATAGACAAGCTGTTCCAAACAGCCCAAAAAAACCCTGCCCTCATTTCTTGGAAGGAAGGATGATCATTTCTATGGTGAAAAATTTTTAATCTTGTAAGTTTTGAATTCAAATTTTGTAGAGATGTAGAACTCCAAACTTATGTTCATGTAAAAGCATTCTGATTTTGCTTCAGTTATGTTCTCACTGTATAAGTGGTTTTATATAAAATGACAACGTCCACAGCTCAATTTCATGTGTGTAGAATTGCGTCAACAGGATTTGGTGAATACTTTAATACATCCAAATATATGGTCTGCACTTGCTTTAGTCTGATAAGTGATAAAAGAGAGTCAGATCTGTTGTAATATAGGTAAGTACAGCACTGAAACCTATAGACCCAGACTTCTGCAGCATTAAAAAAGGATCACATCCCATGGGAACAATGTTGATAGCTCATCCTTCATCTTGAGGGTACTGGAGCATACTTTGTAGTCAGTCTAAAGGATTGCTTTAAGGACCCCACGGGGCCAAACACAGACACAGAAAAGGGATATTAATATCTGTTTTTTTGGACATCAGGCACTCAGCATTAAGCTGTGCAAAAATTGAGGCAGGGTGGGAAGAGAGAGGAACAAGATTTTACTACTGTATTTTTATATAAAAGGATACTGTTTACCGTTACACAACAACATAGTACTAAAGGGAGCCTTAAGGCTGGGCAACTGGTGAAAGAGGGATCATTTTCCTCTGCATATTTCCATGACTTTCCTGTTTCTGTGTCTCTGAATATAACAGTGCCAATTTAGCCAGTTTGCATGTCAAAAAGCATTTATTTTATTTCTCTGACATGGTAAATGTGTTCTCTGCAGTGAGAATCTAGATCCATATGAAATAGGGAAACGAGTTCTCATTGTCCTATTCCAGCTAGAGTCTTAAGTACCAGATGGTATACATTCTTTGTTACCTTTCTCTTTTATGAGACTCCAGCTCTGGTATGTCTGGGTATGAGGAACATCCCAGTAAAGCATAGGGAGCACACCTTACTCATGAGTCTCATCAGGACTTTCACAGATGTGGTCTGAAGGGTTTTCAAGGTATCCTAAAATATGGGGCACTAGCAGTACCTGGTCAGCTCCTCTGTGCTTAGATGGCATCTTGGAAGTGCCCTGGTCTTCCTTGAAAAGGTCTGTGGTGCCTGCATGGCAGAATCAGATCCCATGAGCTAGAAGTTAGTAGCATCTGCTGAGGACCTGAGCCTTGACATCTGTCGAAGAATAGTGCTGTGGCAGGGAAAGCTGTACGTGCATTCTGATATGGATTAAGTGGTAAAATTGATTGAAGGCTTCTGACAAGAATATTAGGGTGGATTCATTGCATGCTTCAATTCTATTGGAAAATGTTCATGAATCTCACCAAGACATGGGTCTGTTAGATTCCCTTCCTTGTTTGAAGTTTTGAGTTATTCTTGTTACTTCAGTCTGCATTTCCGCTGATGTTACCTTGCAAGCAAGTAATTCCAAAAGGTAACCTGAAGGGGTGAATGAATATTGAAAGACATAATCTATATAAACATGAACTCTTCAGCAGGTGACTAACAGGAAAATTCAAATCTAGCTCTTGACCTGAATTGAGAACTCTTTCTGTTGAAGCTGTTGAGGGACTGCTGCCATGTTTTCCATTGCTAACTTTGAGTAGAATTGAAATAAGTGCTTCAAGGATCTTTAGCAAAGATATTGCTATATATCAGGACACTATAATTCAATTAGTGTTTATGATATGGGATTTTGTAAGTTAGGTTTTTGACTACTGTGACTAGAGAGTCTTTCACCAGAAAACTGTATTGGAGATTTCACAACAGTTTTGATGTTGTTAAAATGTTTTTCAAAATGGAAAACCAGTTAGATTTTGTTTCAAAAAAGAAACATAAGAAAAAAGACCTGTTTAAACAGTCTCTGCAGTAAGAATTTCTTATGACTATGAAGAGCAATACAGACCTTGGAACTGAGAGAGGAAAAGGGCAAGCTTGAAAGATGGAAGGTTCCACGTCTCAAATGGATGGACCATATTTCATGGTTCTGGGAGTCACTGTAATAGGAAGTCTGTTTGTGAAAAGGAGGATGAGATATGGAAGAACAGGGCAGGAAAACCAGCTTCTTGTAAAAAGAATCTCAGCAGTAAAGGGAGAACAACTGACATCAATATTGCACTTGAAATAACCCAACAAGCTTGGAGTCTACTGCATAAAGACTTCTGGAACTGGCAAAATCCTTGCTTTGGATCACAGACTGTGTTCTGTGTTACTCAATGTACTTGCAGAGGACTACCTAAATCATCACCCCACCTTGCCAAGCCCCATGCTAAGTAGCAGATGTAGTACTAGAAATTAAAGAAAGAGTAATTTAGGTTCTGTAAGGGTGAGAAAGTGGGCTCCATGCAGCAGCAGCTGCCAGCTGTTTCAGTCTTGTAGGACAGTGGTTGTAGGGGTGGTTTTGTAGAGATTTATGATCAGGTTATAATTAGGAGAGGATGTTATGGATGGATTTGAGTGTGTTACGTCATATCTTCAGATTTGTAGCATGACATGCCCTAAATGAAATATGGTTGCTATAGGAGAACTAATATTTTTTACATATCTTTGTAATGTACTGCAAGATTCCATTCTTTTATCAGCAAAGATAACCCTAGTAGTGCTAAACATTGTGAACATGAGCAAGGAAATTTAATGGAAAGTTAATTTACCAGACATTTCAAAAACAGAAGAAAATGATGGTGACTGATGCAGATTTCTTCAGGATGCTACAGCATAAGTTATGAATTTTTCAGAAACCCAAAACCAGAGCATTTCTTTGTGTCCCTCCTGTTAAAAGATGTAAAGGAAGATTAAAAATGATGGACTGCAGTACTTCTGCAGTTAGCTCTGGACATATGCTGCAATTTCCTCAAGCCAATACACATACCCACAGTTTTTGATCTTATGCCTTTAGGCTTTGTATCAGAACAGGACCTGGCAAATTCAATTTTTCCAGGTCTGATTCAGCATCTTCATTTGGAAAATCTGCCTTGCTCATAATCTGAGTACATTATGGTTACATCCTAAACTATCCCAGTGTCTGTTTTTATCAGTTCAGTAACATAATGTACCAGCATCGATGTGTGTAGTTGAGGATGAGGATCCTCAGGCAAGGTAAGAGGTAGGCTTTTTTCTGCATATTATTGCATATGGCACTCCATCCCCCACAACATGCATAATTATATTTTTCTGTGAAGAAGGTAGTAGAAGAAAATGTCTAAATCTGCATTTAAATTTACAATTGAGTAAGAGATGCATATATCAGAGATGTTTATTAGCAATAAGCAGTTCTTGCTCAGCTTGCTAAATCTAAGCTCTGCAATCTCTGAAGTCAGTTTGCCCAAGCCCCTGCTCCCCTCCCTGGAGCCTAGCTCCCTGTCCCAGTCTTGCTTGGGACAGGTTTTTCTGCTGGAGATACAACTTTAACCACTTCCACTGAATTTGGTCATATCAGGGAGCTGTTTTTTCTCAAATCCTACTGCTTTCCATTCTGTAGAGTGTACTTGTCATCTGGAGTGAAACAGAAAAGCCATAGCATTTGGCTGCTGGATGTAGTGCCAAAAGAAAAGGAATTTGTAAGTAATTGTGACTGAAATCTGTTAATTGGTGAGAATAAATGGATAATGATGAATACAGGAAGGCAAGTGATTGTTGAAGCTTATGAATGTATAGGAAGTGTCAAATGATATAACATAGCACTGAAGGAGAAGCTGCATGAGCAAAGCTCTTTTGAGAAGCTTTGTATCTTTAGCCACTCACAGAAATAAGAATCATTTTGTGTAGAGTACAAAAAATGCTCCAGAGCTCTCCCCTTATGCTGCACAGCTCAGTCACACCCAAATTCTGTTTGACACAGCTTGTCTGTTTGACATAAGTCCTGGAGACCTAATACTTGGTATTTCTAAGTTGTGAAGCACATTGCAAGTCTGTCAAGGAACAGCTGTTTAACAAAATGAAAAATATAGATAACCCGGGTCTAGAAAAGTATTCTATTCTTAATATTTGGGTGATCATCAGATAAAAGTCTTTTTAGTCAGAAACGTTAGAGATTGTACTACATCAATCTACTTAAAAATGGAGAGGAAACAAATAACAGAATAACCTATTGTTATGTAACATCATGCAAGTAAGTTAGAATTTGGCACAAAATAATTACTACAAAAGATGTGAATAAGCATTGTCTGTTTGAGTCCTGTCCTGAGCTGCCTTAGCTGATTCATAAAACACAAATTTAACCATGGAATTGATTATTTTCTGCACATTTAGGTAACATTTACACAATAACTGGTCATGAAAATTCCTTTTGCTAATGATTTTTGTATCACTTGGTGTAGCTGTGTCTGTATATTACTATGCCTTTTTGCTTTAGGACATCCTGGATGTACCAAAGAAATGCTGACAAATCAGATCATTCAACTGTAAAGTTCTCCTTGTGATCCCTGCTTCTCCATTATGGCTTACATTACCACAGTACCTCTAATTCAAGCTCTCACATCTTTATAGAGGGGAGTAAGAAATATTGCTTTAATTATATAACCCAAGGAAAATTAGCATGGGATAAAGCAGGATCTAAGGCACATGACCACAACTGGTAATTATTTCTACACAAATAGCAGGTAGGCATGGATTAAGACCTCACCAGATAACTGTGAGGACAGCTACTTAATTGCTGTTAAATGCATCAAAAACTTTTAAAGTAAAGAAATATTTGAAAAAGTCCAACAGCTTGCTTTTTTTTTTTTTCCTTCCCCTGCTCCAACTCCTTTCAGGTAAGAGGAGAAAGGAGAATACAATCCAAGTGAAATAGTCCCATCATATCTGTAATACAAAGAGAGAAAAGAGGATTTTTATAGTTTTCCATTTTAAAGCATTTTTGTGGATTATTATAGTAATAGCAGATCTCCTGTTAGTTGTGTTTTGTGCCAAAAGCTTATACAGTCAGTACTACATAACCAACAATATAATTTCAATGTGTGCTATTAAATGTGAATAAGTGTGCATTGAGGACAACTCAAGACTAAATTTCACCAACGTTAATAAGAGCTTATAGAATATAGAAATAGAAACAACACTAGGAAAAGGAACATTTTCCTAGGATAAGGAGGCCTGTAAGGAGACAGTGCTGAAAATGCAGTATTTTCCTCTCTCCTTTCATTGATCTGACAAAAGCACTGGATGTGGTAAGTAGCTGTGCTCTTTGCAGCCTCACAGAAAATCCTTATCTGTTTAAGTCATTTGCAGTGGACTTCAGAACTGCTTCATATGAATACCAAATGAAGCTCAAGAGACTGATACTTTCCACAGGATAACTCAAAGAGTCCATCTTGTAGCTAGTCTTGCTCATGCTGTTCAGTACGGTGAGGTACATGACTGCTGCAACCTTCAAATGAGTATTTGGATTTTTTAAATTCACGAGTGTCACTTATTCTCTCCAAATAGTCTAAAAAAGCTAAATGAATGAGTTAAGAATTCTTGATTATAGGCACACATAGGTTATCCACTCCAATTTCTGACTTACAAGTGCTGGAACAGAAATTTATTCTTCTCCAGACAGCTTTTAATTTGGCTGTCAGACGAAGAACTAGGACACAAAAAAGAGTGTCTGTTGACCCTCTAAACTGAGCTCCTTGTCTGAAAGCTGCTTGTTATTTGGTATTTGCTGAGTAATAATGAATGCCTACCAAGAAATGGACCCAGAAAAAAAAAAGATATTTCTGACAGGCACTTTAAAGAAAACAGTAGTCTGGCATCAGGCTCTCCACCAGGTGTATTAAGGTTTTGAGCTTCATTTGTCATGCAGGATAACCCTTTGGGAGCTAGACATAAGATAAATCTGTGGAGTTCTGCTACGGAAACAACAGCTTTCCGCTCTCTGGAGGACACTATGCAATGAATTGATTAGTGGCAATGTTCAGACTTTATGTTCAGGAAGGTGTTACTGACTGAAGTCAAGCTGTGAGAGACCAGAGCAATTGTCCATTTGAACTAAATGGGAGTGCAGTGAGGTCAAATGAGTCAACAGGAAGCAGCACAGTTACTGCCAGAGGGGCTTCTGAAGCTGTAAGTGTGCTCCTGACTGCTTGCAACACAGCACAAAACTCTTCAAGATCCAAACCCCGTGTAAGGGTGTAAGCAGCCTGGCTTTTTGAGGGAGCACACGATCTATCCAAACTCTTTGACTGGAAAATCACTTAAGTCAAAGGATGCACCCAGCAGCAGGAGTGCCTTGGCCCACAGACTGAATGGCAGCATGGGTTATTTAATGCATGTGTACTCACCAGCCCTTGATTCACCATTGCCTCAAAATGCTCTCATCTTCAGCTTTGAGAATTTTCCTCTAGTGACATCAAGAATTATATTAACTATTATATTGTCCCTAGTTTTAAACGTGCATCAAATTGTAAATAATAAGCTTCTGACTACTTTAGTCAGGGGTGAACCTATTAAAACAACCATTTGCTTACAATCTAACTAGGATTAAAATTTTATTCTCCCTCATGAAATCTCTACAGAAATTTCAGGGTTGGGATGGAAATGTAAAAATTAGATGTGAATTACACAAGGTTCTCTGGTAGATGTGTGTGCAGCTTTTTGTGAGAGTTTAGTGGCGTGAATTAACTTTTTTTTTCCCCTTCAGGACAACACTGCACATGCTTATTTTAATATGGTAATTGACAATGTAAATGATAGACTTAAACTGACAGTGAATGTAGATGTGTGCTAAGATTAAACTATGCAAGACAGAAGTTTTTTGGGGTTTTTTTTATGTGGGTAGTTGTCTGCAGCAAAGGGACAGTATGAGGTGATTCAATAGCATCAGTGTTTTGAACTGTTATAGCCAAATCTGCCAAAATTACTTCTGTCTGACACCTAGGTCCCATAATTATTACTTTCTGTAAGTCCTGATATAGTACTTTTATACTTTAAACTTTTTTTCCCTAAGTTTGCAGCTAAAACCAAATTAAGTTTTGCAGACTTTCTCTAATAGAATGAGATTAAATTCTCCAATTATATGTTCATTAATATATTGTATTATGAGCTTGAAAGATGCTCACCATTGTTCAAACACGAGAAAAAGTTAGACTCCCTACGTTCAAGTGCTTACAATCTTTGGACCTTATCCCTCCTGAAGCAGAGTTCTGCAGTGGCCTGTAAAAGGTGCAGGACTCAACTCTAAATCATCCTAAAAAATATGAAGGCTCTATTAAATAAATGTATTTTTGCTAAGGAGCTGAAGAAAAAGCCACCAGTCTAACTTATTCCATATAACCAAGAGGGTGATTAAATGTTCCAAATATGCAGAAGTCAGATGTCCCATTTCTGCTTTAAATCTTTTCCTTTTATAGGCTGTGGGTTATACTCCCTGCTTTGAAAACCTGTGCTGTTTAGGAACAAGAATTTATTTACAGTTTTAAAAACTTGCAACTAATCTTGGATGAATAGTCTGAATTAACCTTTGGCAGAGAAGTTGTAATTTCTAAGCCAACACATAACTGTATTTTGCATTAGTTTAGGAATATTGGGTACTTTGAGGGGTTAAGAATGAAATATTTTCCATGATTCATATCTCTTTTAGCTTGAAAAGTCAACAACTCGATTCCAGTTTAGCCAAAAGGGGTTTTCAGTCCAAAAAGTCTCATTGCTTGCAATTAATTTGGGCTCTTGCAATTAGGGTTTTGTATCCCAATGCATTAATGCATGAAAGCAGCTGCACAATGAGTAGTGCCACATGTTTGAACTAAAAATAATCTGTGTATATTGTTGCTGTGCAAACAGTTGTACGTTTTGGTCGCTGAAGATAATCCCTGTGTTAGAACAGCAGAGACACATACGAGATGCAAATTGTACCACTGTGAGGGGACAATTGTGTCTGCCTGCTTGTGCCACTTACCCATGCCCTGTCCCTTTTTTGTCTTAGCAAGTATGCTGAATCCTCTTATTTAAATCCATGGAAAAGTATATCAAAACTTTTAGTGATAAACATACTTAGGCAAATGGAAACAACTTTATTTTTTATGAAATAAGGATTTTGGAGCTTAGACAACTGACATGGTGCTTTAGGGAGGGGGAAGGGGAAAGGCTGTGCTAGTTTAGAATTAATTCTGTCTTGCACATGTATCTATGGGAGAGGGAAAAAAACCCTCTCAGCTGAAAATGGCATGCTTTCCAACTTTCTGAGTTCAATCCTCTTCCACTGTGCTGGTTTTGGCTGGGGTAAATTCCTTCACAGTGTCTAGTCCAGGGCTGTGTTTTGGATTTGTGCTGAACACAGGGTTGATGATATAGAGATGTTTTTTGTTATTGCTGCACAGGGTTTACACAGAACCAGGGCCGTTCCTGCTTTTTGTACTGCCATGATGGCAAAGACATTGGGAGTGCATCAGAGGTTCAGAGGGGACACAGCCAGGACAGGTGACCCCAGGACACCAAAGGGGTATGCTAGACCATATAACATCATGGTCAGTATGTAAAGTGAAGGGAAGAAGGAGGAAGGGGGGACATTTGGAGTGATGGCATTTGTCTTCCCAAGTAACCACTACATGTGACAGGGTCCTGCTCTCCTGGAAATGGCTGAACACCTGCCAGCCTGTGGGAAGCAGTGAATTAATTTCTTGTTTTGCTTTGCTCATGTGTGTTGCTTTTCCTATGAAACTCTCTTTATCTTAACCCACTAGTTCTCTGGCTTTTACCCTTTCAATTCCCTCCTCAGTCCTGCTGGTTGGGGGGTGAATGAGTGGCTGGGTGGTGCCTGATTGCTGACTGGGGCTAAACCACAACATCCGCTTACAGGTCAGTGTTTTGTGGCACCACTGAAGAGTCTTTGCCTTTCAAGAAACTCCAGAAAATTTATTCTGATTGTCTTAACATTCATGAGTGCCTTGCCAGTGGGTGACTCCTTTATCCAAACTTAGAGTAACCTCTGGGTCTCAAAAGCACTTGCTTCTACTTCCAGTGTTGCACCTTAATCTCTGTTCCCCATTTCAAATTAAGTTATACAGAGAAAAGATTATGTCTAAGTTTTTTTTTTTCTTTTGTTTCACTTCTGCAGCCTACATTTTACACTATGTACACTGCTGGGTGTCCAGTGCAATACTGCACTAGACCAGAGCCTGGGTCTTCACACGTGCTGGGAACTGCTGGCAAAGTGCACCATGAGGAAGGAGACCATACCATGCTCCATTAAAAGATAACAGGACTGCCAGTTATCACTGCTTTGTTGGTAATAATGCCTTGGGCATGTTGTCTTTGTTTTCCAAGCTTCAGTACAGTGCAATGTGCTTGACTGCCAACAGCCATAACTGATAGACTTTGGCTGCTGCCTTTCAGCATGGAGCCCTGTCTCCAGTCAAACAGCTTGGATTATAAATTTCCAGTGGAAATTACGAAACTCCATTCCTGCAAGTAAGTAATGATCTTATCGATGGGATGCAGCTGCAGGTGGCTGTTGATCACCAAACAAAACCTGAACAGTCTGTGTGTGCCCTGTCTGAGCACAACAGAATGGCAATATTGGTGAAAAAACATGCCCAGTTATAGTACTAGCACATAATTTATAACAGAGGATAATATAATTAAGGTTTATAAACTAGGTGCTTTTAACCATTTACCTGTCATTAGATAAATAATGTTTTCAATAGTTCGCTTATGTCTGTTAAGTTAGGCTAATGACAATACATTATCAAGCTGATACATGCACTTTCTGGGTTTCTTTCTTCCAAAAATGCTGCATCAATTGAATATTGACAGTGGAGAAAGAGGGGCTGGGATCCTGCAGCTGAGCACACAAGAATGCAGCATAGAGACAGAGAAGTGTTTAGTTTCCCATTCAGAAGGAGTCAAGAGAGGAAGTTTTTAAGTGTTAGCTATAAAGAGACTTTGATTTGTGATTAAAGAAACTGATTGCTATTGCATCTATTCCTGAGAGAATGGGAAACAAAAAGGGATATATTCCCTCTTTACTAGGATTACAGCTAAACCTGGTTATTAACTACTTCTAAAGGTGAAAAGCTTGAGTATTTGGGCCAGAAAGAATGATGGTGTTTGAGTATCTCTCTCTCTTATTTCAGACATGGTCTCTGCTTTAAATTTTGTGTTCATTTGTTCCTTTAATTTTTTTTTCATTTTTCCCTTTTTGAGAATGAGACAAGAGTAATGTGTGCTCATGGAAGAATTTGCATTGTACAAGGGTTTCTGCTCTATGTTGGCAGACAAGTAGATGTGGTTCTGGCATCTCATCTGTACTCATTTGGGGTTGTTTACTGACAGTAAACAAACAAAAAAATAAAAACCTGTGGGATAGCAATTTTTTTACTTGGACTTTGCCAAGATGTACTTGTGTACTCTCTCTGTGCCAGGATTTTCAGTAACGATGGCATTAAACTGTATGCTCTTCTCCCCTTGGTCATAACAACTAAGCTCATTTATTTTTATTTAAATTGGCTATTTTAGAAATGCTCTTATCAGTTAAACCAGCTTCTCTTTTCTAGAATAATAACATGATTGTGTGATTAAATGAAAAGTTCATACTGCAAAAAAGATCTTGTAATGTAGAGCTAGAGAAAATGAGATATTAATTTCATAATGTATTAAAGATTTCTGTGTTTCTCCCTCTCTTTACCATAGTAGTTTGTTTGGACAAATTTTAAGGCAGGTTTGGCCCTAGAAATTTCAAGGTTCTCAACTCTGGATTTTTTTTTTTTTTTGGGAGGTTTAAAGACCCTCTATATCCAGCATTCCTTTACCTGAGTTTTGTTCTCAAACTTTAATTTATAGACCATGACAAAAGAAATTAAAATAATTGTAAACACAGGAAAAAATAAAAAGATTATTCAAGAATACCTAGAATTGCAGGTTGTGTGCCTTCCACAAAAATAAGTGGTAATTTATTAACCCATGAGAATTTCTCTGCTGGTTTAGGCAGAAGTTTTGAGAACTAGCCCTAGGCTTCAAAGCCTTCCTTCAAGACCATGGACACTGCGGGGAGTGCTTGGGAGGGTTTCATGACAAAAATGGAATCCAAACATTTACAAATTGTGTGTTTTGAAACAGACACCAAAATGTGTCCAGTTAATAAACTGTAAGCATTATTTTTTTTGCATCTAATCCTTCTCTTCACTTAGGTCTTGGTGTCTTCTTTTCATCAGAGTCCACATCCTAGAACCCACTCTTTGTAGATTGTGGAAAGAATAGAAATCTCTTTTGAATATAAAAGCCTCCTTGACTAGGCTGTCTGTCCAGCATGTCCAGCACACAGGGGAATTTCTTTCTCTGCTTGAAGAGATATAGAATCAGAAGGATGCAGGCTATCTTGGAAACTGGGCTCTCTGCCCCTCTCCCCCTTTATTTTTGTCAGAAGATGCACCGGCCTGAAGTGTGGGGATAAAAATGCATGGTCCAGCAAATCAGAGGGTGATCATCAGAAGGTATGTGACAATTTATTAGCTTATTGTTCATCATCTGTCTGGGATGGAGAATGGCCCAAGTATGTCAGTATTTAACATTAAATAGTAGCTAAAGAAATAATAACAAAATAACATTTAGTGTTGGGAGCAGGAGCTGAAAAGTAGTGCTCCCTACCTTTCCTGGACCATGGTTCATCACAGTTTCCTTTGCTGACTGCTCCTCAGGCTGTGTGTGTCTAACCTTCACTGCTGCAGACACACTCTGTCTCAACAGCAGAAACAGAATGTCCTCCCTCATCCTCATTTTTGTACAGCGATATCCATAGCCTGACCAAAGTCAAACTTTCAGGATTGTAGATTCAGTGAAAACTTGTTTGTGAATCCCAAGTTCCCTCATATACATTATAATCAAGAGAGTTTTCAGCTCAGTCCATGCATCAATGCTTTTGGCTATGCCTAACTATAGAATATTTTTAGGCTTCGTTTTAGCTTTGCTAGTAAATAAATAAAGGTGGGTGTTTACTCATAGGTGCTTAAGCATATGAGGTACTGTTCTTACATTTCCATTGTTTTTACTGCCTTGTACTTCAGTGCCTAGATGCTACCATCTGATTTGCTCTTTTTTTTTCTTTCCCCCATATCCTTGGAAAACTCAGCCTTAAGGAAAACTAGATTCACCTGGAAACATTCAAAAAATCAAAATTCAGACACAAACTTTGAAGAGGAGGGCTAACTACTAAGGCATTTCAGGTTCCAGGGTAAAGCAAGTAATACAAGGCTTTTAAAAATTTCAATTTTGGATTCAAATGCCTAAAATCCATTTCATGCCCACATTAGGCAGCTAAGTCTTGCTTTTTCTAACCAAATAATATGGGTTTTTAAACAAGTATTCTTTATAGATATACTCAAGTTCCTAGTATTGTAACTCTCTGTAAAATTGAACATAAAAATAATGTTGAAGAAAGGTAAAATCCCTTTTTAGGAAAGCATCAAAATGCCAAAACAAAATCTAGACCCCTAAAAAATCTTAATATCCATAATTTCTGGTGCATGAAATGAAGAACAGGACTGACTTAACTACCGGTTCTTTAGGCTTTCTAAAAGCTGTAGTGTTCTAATAAAAATACACATACTGTTTATAGAGACTTGCACTAAAATGGTGCTCGTGTAGTCCAACTGCTGTATGAGAGACTTTTCTCTCCCCTAAGAAAATGTGGATACCTAAATCCAGAACAGAGGATGAAGCTTGGCTGCTACAGACTAGCAGTTATTCCCCTCAGGGAAAGTGTTAGCTAACTTTTACTTTCTGAACATGAGCTGTGGCAAGAGGCAGAGGTGTGAGAAATCACAGGACGACAGTGGAAACCCACAACAGAGGAGACTGAATGATCAAAGAGGAGCTCTCAGAACTCCGTGAGTATAGTCCTGCATCCTGTGCTGAGCAGGAACAGAGGCAGGGTGCTGCAAGCTCCTGGTGACTTAGAACAAGTGGTGTTGCAGCAACAGGCTCAAATAATTAGCAATTCTGCTGTGTACTATTAAAATATGATTCAAGTAATGCAAGACTGTTCAAGCCAGTGTATCAGGTCTGAACTACCTGCATCTATCCCACTTCAGAAACTTGGGAGAGAAAAGAATGGAAAACAGCAGATGTAAGGAAATATTTAAAATGCATACAGCTATTTAAGTTTTTTTTCATTGAAAAAGTTTAATAAAAAATGAAACACTATCTGAACAATTTGTGATTGCGCTGAAGCTTTTATACTGCATTTTAGATGAGTCATGCTATCAAAAAAGGAAGTTAAAGTAATTTGTCTGAACCACCTAATACTGCTTAGAAGTATAAATTTGACTAAAAGTAAGAAAATTAGTCTTCCAAGACATGAAGGTCTCCCTAGGGGAAATAGGGCAACTAAAGATCAGTCTTGATTTCCAATGGCAGATAACTGTTTGATGAGTAGTATAGAAAGCTATTGATAGCCAATAGAAAAAAAGAAATCTATTTTTTTTGATTGTTCGAGTGAAATTAATTATTTAGAGGCAGTGGTTTTGCAGTAAATAAATTTGTTTCTATGTAAATGTAAAGAGCAGTCATTGCAGCAACTCTGCACAGAACATAATTTGGCAGAGGTTGTCTTGCTTTTGGTTGTTGTTTTGTTAGGTTTTTTTTTACTAGGAATCCCAAAGGAATCTAAATATAGAAAGCATGGATCTCAATCAAAGATAGTTTCCTTTCTGTTTGGTGAACTGACACACTGCAAACAATTTATGAAAGAAAAAAGGCAATTTAACTTTAAAATGTAGACTAGTCAGTCCAGTGAAAGCTGATTGAAAGAAGGACGAAAAGAAGCGTGGAATTCCTTTAGTAACAGTAACACACATTATGGGGGGAAGAACAGAATACTCTTATGTTGATTAGAAAAAGTACTTTATAATAATAATAATAGTAATAATAGAGAGTATTACTGGGTTGTTTACTTCAAAACTTGCAAAGATTAGTGCTTTGTACAAAGGTACTAGTGGCTGTCTCACGCAACACCTTGTTGCCTGAGCATGGTTTCGGTCCGCTGAGATTGTGCATTCCCTTCCAGGGGCTGGAGGCATGGGCTGCTCTTCTCCTTCCTTGTGGTCTCAACAAGTCACACTTCTGAACTCCAGCCTGACAGGCTCAAATGCTGTGTCACAAGGGTAGCAGGATAAAGGGTCTGTTTGTTCCTTTTTGTATTTGGGAAAGCAAATAAGGAAAATAAATAGTTTTATTAAGAAGACAAGAAATAAATGACCTTTTCCCACCAAAGCACAATAATGAGAGTGAGNCTCTGACCAGAACAAGAAGGGATAACCTTCTTGTCTGCAGAAATTATCTGGATGTGAACAGTGGCATATAGACTTAAAAANAGAGTATTACTGGGTTGTTTACTTCAAAACTTGCAAAGATTAGTGCTTTGTACAAAGGTACTAGTGGCTGTCTCACGCAACACCTTGTTGCCTGAGCATGGTTTCGGTCCGCTGAGATTGTGCATTCCCTTCCAGGGGCTGGAGGCATGGGCTGCTCTTCTCCTTCCTTGTGGTCTCAACAAGTCACACTTCTGAACTCCAGCCTGACAGGCTCAAATGCTGTGTCACAAGGGTAGCAGGATAAAGGGTCTGTTTGTTCCTTTTTGTATTTGGGAAAGCAAATAAGGAAAATAAATAGTTTTATTAAGAAGACAAGAAATAAATGACCTTTTCCCACCAAAGCACAATAATGAGAGTGAGTTGGAATGAAAAACAGGAGCTGGAAAAAATTTTTTTCCCTGTTTGGCCAGTCATCCCACATGCGAGTCCTTTCGCTAAAGAAATATTGTTCAATTTCTCCATTTTTTACATTCCCAGAGAATCTCTTTTAAAGAGAGGGGACCTACTCTCTGTGAAGTATAATGTCAGGGTCTAAGGGTACTGGAGCTTATGGTTCAGGGTGCATAGTGCTGTAAGATACTGAGGGAGAGAACCCTACATCCATCCTTTCCTGTACTTGGGAAACTTATTTACCTGGCTTCCTTGTCATATCCAGACCCAGTAATGGCCGTAGAAGAATAATAATCCCCATGATTGCTTTGCAGTAGAAGCTACACTAACCTTTTTACAAAAACAAAGCATTAGTTTTGAGGCAATAATTCCTCAGGTTTGCTTGTGCTTGAGTAGTATATTGTAAGGCAGCTTTTTTTCAACCTTATACTACTTCATCTTTTTTATATTATTATTATTATTATTATTATTATTTTAAATCTCTGACCAGAACAAGAAGGGATAACCTTCTTGTCTGCAGAAATTATCTGGATGTGAACAGTGGCATATAGACTTAAAAATAACAAGTAGGAATGGAACAGAACTTGTCCAGAGGAGACCCTAAGTCTTCTTCCCAGGAAAAAATAGTTGTCCTTTGCTTTTATGGCCATATGTATAGTAGATAAGATTATGCCATTGCTGATACTTCCACCAAATAATTTCTTAACAATGACATCTTTTTTAAATAACTTTGGAAATTACCTACAACTTACTATAATGTTTTAAATCACCATAATTACAATCCATTAGAGAGAATCTGTAGTTGATTTGGTTGGGGATTTTTTTCCCAAACAGAATTATTGCTCTTCCTCTTCTCTATTTCAATAATATGTAATAAAAACAGAAAACAGGAAAGCCAAATTTAACAACACTGCCACAATTACAAACGACCCAGTTTCATTGCAAGATGCAAAAATATCTGGAAAGTCTATTTTATGTTCAATATGGCTTCTGTCATTCTTAGAAGATGCAGCCATATCTGATAAAAATATTGTACTTAAATAGAGGCAGGCTTGTTCCAGTTCCACTAGTGGAGTCTACAAAGCTAGGAAAAAGCAAAAAGGACCAAGTTAACATGAAATATTACTTACCTGACAGAAATTGAGACACTTGTAGTGCATCAGGCTTGAGCCATTGGCACTAATTGGTATTTTCAAACACAATGTAAATTAATACTTCTCCAAATTTAGAAATCAGTGTTATGCAGGCCAGGTGCAGATTTCTTCTGTCTGTTTCCTCACCAACCTACAAAGAGAAGGGCAGGGGCTTGAACAAGTCTGTAAAGGCAATGTTCTATTAGCCAGGACACCTCATATCCTACCACGCATTGCTCCAGGTAAGTGTGCCTGAGAAGTCAACTGACTTTTGGAAAAATTATCTATGGTGGAACTACTACTACATATTTTAAAAATAAATTTCTATTTTGCTTAGGAAAAAGTAGGTGTCTGAGAAATGCAGTTTTGTTGTCAAAAATTAGGTGAGCACAGAATAATTCTTCATCATAGGTACAGCCTTTCTATGTATTAAATTTTTAGTAAAATAAGTGGTAATTAAACATTAAAATTCCAAACTCTATCTCGCTTACAAATTTAGGTCTGGCATATGGGTTTGGAAGTGACAAGGCAAAGTATATCTACAGAACCAGTACAGACTGTTCCATCTGAGGCTTCACTGCCATCCTCTGTGGCAGGGTAGGCTTGGCTGTGTAGGTATTCTTAGTATTCTGTTTAGCTGTCCACAAAGAGTACAAATAAACAGAAATCTTACATGTTATTCTGAAGTCCCTTTTAGAAATACACCTAATCAATTCCTAGTATTAATTATAAATACATGACTATACCATGAATATATGTATTATTTCATATTAACTCCCTTCTCAATATCATACTGAACAATGTGAAAATGAAGGTAGGTCATAGTTCAGTGAAAGGATAAAATAGGAGCAGTTTCAAGAGGGTAATTATTATAACTAACAGCAATTGCCCTTTTTTTAAATATCCTTGCTGATATTGAAATACAAAGCTCAGATTATTCAAATGAGAATAATGGGACTAAATGTAGAGGACACTGACCCTTTAGGGATGGTAGTTAAAGCGAAATACTAAAAGAAATTATCACATAAAGATTTGGTTTATAAGTCTTGCTACAGACTGATATTTCAGTCCTTTGTGTGCTCCATCCTTTCAAACAGTATTTGTGTTGGCACTCCATTGTCCTTTCCCACAGGGCCTCACTAGGGTTTTTGGGAACTGATGCTATTTGGGAAGATTTTTTCTTTAAATATCTTCCTCTCTAACAAAGTTTGTAACGTAAGGAAAGGCCAAGCCAAGAACACTAATATAGTTAGGAAAGAAGCAGGGTAGCCACAGCCAGTACACACTGGCTATGGTATGTGAGCTACTTTTCCTTTTGAGAGGTTTTGTGGATTTGAGCAGATCAAGTGGAACAAGCCTCTATAATGAGACTGTGAAAAAAATATAGAAATCCATTGTGGTGCACCTTTCTCAACTAGGTGCTTAACTATCGGAGGGAAAGTATAAAAAAGAATTTAAAACTATAACTTTGACTGTACACATTACACAGACAGGAGAATATTAGACTAAAGAAAACCCTGACCTTATGGAAATCACTAAATAAATGTTTCCTTCACAGGGAAACATCTACTTATTGCTTTGAACACTAAATTTTTTTAAAAATCAAGCTTTTATTCTGGTTGCAAAGGAAAAAAAAATAATATGGGAAGGTTTATCCATCAAAAAACTGCCAGTGATATCACTAGTACTCTGTCATCCTCAACATAATTATTTTCATTATGTTCTTTGCAAGCATGGAGAACAAATTATAAGACCATCTGTTACTGTGTAGTTCTACACCTGCTTAGTTGTCTTCTGGTGTACAATCTAAAAAATTAAATGTCATCATTGGTATTGCAAATGCCACAGCAAAAATAATAAACACCTGAAATGAAGGTTGTGCTGAAGCTTTAATCTACAAGTAAAACACAAAGTTTTCTTCCGGAAACTGATTGGGAGTTTTTCTCAGCTAGAGACCTCAGACCTTGCTCTAAAACCTCTAACCATTCAAATAATTCCTGCTTTGGTGACCTGTGAGTTCTTTTGCTGTAATGCTACAGAGTAAATAATAATGGCTTCATTTTTGGGGTGTTGTATAGTTTAAAACAGCCTTTATAGGGAATTAAAAATGAAGTAGTAATATTGAACATCTGCTGTATCAAAGCATATCACATAAAATGAGCATCTCAACATCACTAACTTGCAATGAGGTGCTCTCACAATCCGTAGCTTCTCCCACCCCAAACTTCATTTAAAATGGCTGAAAAGAAGTCACTGTTCTTTCCAAATTCAGTCAGAAAGCCACACAATGAGAAAGGGCTGCTCCTGGTCACACTGAGAACCTCTTACATTGCATTAGTATGGCCCATGGCAAGGAAAGATCAGGGAGCCATCCACATAGGAAAATACTTAGACTATGGGATATACCTTAGACTACTTTCCTGAGAAAATATGTGAAAACAGTAGAAATGTCTATAATCTGGCAGAAATAAATAACATAATAATTTACACATATACTATGTTTAGAGTCTGTTTTAATATACCTTTTAGCAACACAACACAAAATAATGTTTAGATGTGAGGTGTAAGATTCTATGATAGACATTTTTTGTCTGATATTGTTATTTCTATGGATAATGCTTCTGTCATTAGAACACACATCCACAGGGCTGTTTCACATGCTAGCAGATAGATTGGAAAAAATATACCTACTCACTGATACACTTTTTACAAGTGTTAATCACCTCTTTCATCTTAATAGACAGAAAAATATCTTTCCACTCTGTGAACATGTGTCAGGTAGGATTATAAATGTTCCATTATTATCCTCATAGTAAAAGACTGCATTAAAAAAATATCAGTTTTTAACAATGTTCCCTTTTTCCTGCTCTTTCCTTTGCCATTTCCTACCTCATTTGTTGGTTTTGGCTACAAATGCAAACCCTGAACTTTTATTTCACCACATACAACAGGACAGATTTTGGTGACAGAAGCCTCCTGAGTGCCCAAAATGAAATTAAAAACTGCATTTGGCATGAAACTGTTAAGTCTTTGGTTTAGAGCTAGGTAATGCCACAATGCCCAGGGAAGGATGTCCATTTAGTGTCTTCCTTCCCAGTCCTCCTTTTTGGCAGAAAAGATTTGTTACCAGCAGCCTTAGGGGCTTCCTCTTATAGGGCAACCACTGGTCAGGCAGGTGTGAGTGCCAGGAACAGTGACTGTCAGGGCTGGAAAGGGATTGAAGTGTGGCACACTGAGTGTACTCAGTGCCAGACACATCCAGGCAAGAAAAGTGGAAGCACATCAAACAAAGCTTCGCACCCCACCCACACAACCAGCTTTTGCTCAGATCCTTTAAGAATTACTAGATTCTTATTCAGTCTTTGAATTGACTTTTAATTTTCTGAAGGACAGAATTAGTTCCATGGGAAGTCATACTTCCAGGAGGCATAGGCTAGAACAGACCAGTTCACTGCTCCTGAGGCACTAAGGAAACTCTGCATGCACATACAAATCCCAAGATCCATCTCCCTCATCACTGAAAAAATACTGAAGGGGAAAAAAGGTGAATACTGAAGGAAAAAAGAAAATAAAAAAGATAATGCAAAGGGTTTAATCTCTCATGCCACAAATATGACATTATTTCCCTGATGTGAAAGGGCTTGAGAGGAGTGAAGCTGCATCTACCACATCTTACCTTTAACATTGTACCCCTTGGTGTTAGCAGAGAAGGCAGAACAAGATTCCCATTCAATACAGATAAGACTTATTGCCACATGCATTTTCTAAAACCTAGAATGGCAAAGTTAGAAAATACATTTGGATTTTATGCTGATGCTGCTGAAATGCTTTGCTAGGTCTGAGTTGAGCTTCTTCACTCCCCTGTGGCTCCAGCCAAAAAGAACCTCTAGTTTTGCACAAGTCCTGATTGTGGTACACCTTCTTTCCTATTATTAATCAGTCAAACAACAGAAAATTAAGTAAATCTACTGCGTGATGATGAGACCCTCTGATCTACTGCTCCAGTATGGGAGTGCTAGAGCCCCTTGCCCTATAGCCACGAAGGGCCTTTACACCATGAATGAAAAACAAATTAATAGAACCCTTTGATATCCTTCCAATAAAGCCTCACCACATTCAAAGTCTCATAAATTCCATTACTTGAAAAGCAACAGAACATACTCATACTGCTTTCAGTAGAGGAGCTGCTGGAAAGGGCTTTCTTGTTTCAAGAACCTCTGTAGAAGGAGTTATAAAAACAATGGTAAATCTTCCTTTCACATCCATTAAACACCAGAGTACAAACCACTGGTATCTGATTTCAGTCAATACAATGGTATTGAAGTGAAGATGGTGAAAGCAGCAAGGTAGTAGGGGAAAAAAAAAATCACTCTCCTGAACAACCCTGAATGTAGAAACATGCAAGATTTGAGGTTTGACAGAATCATAGAATCATTAAGGTTGGAGAAGACACCCATGATTGTCCAGTCCAGCCTTTGACAGAGCACCATCATATCAACAAAACCATAGTGCTAAGTGCCACATCCAGTCATTTCTTGAACACTGCCAGAGATGCTGACTCCACCACTTCACTGGAAGTGTGGTTAAGCAATGGAGAAGGCTGTCCAGGGAAGAAATTCTTCCAGAGGTCCAACCTGAACCTCCCCCAGCAGAACTTGAGGCCATTTCCTCTTGTCCTGTTGCTGTCCTGGGAGGAGAGACTGTTCCCCCCCAGCTACAAGTTCCTTTCAGGCAGTTGTAGAGCATGATGAGGTCTCCCCTGAGCCTCCTTTTTACCAGGCTGATTCTGAGCTAAGCATAATATGGGAAACCATTTAGAATGCTGCTCTCATCTTGCTCCGCACTTCAGGAAAGAAATCTCATTCACTGTACCCAAGTCCTTTTTTCATATACCCAACAGAGAACTTGGTGTCCCTCTGCTACTACCAGAGAGCCTGTTGTTACCTCTGGATAACTGGAAGTATATCATAACTTTGTTTTCTACTGTCTTTTATATTTACTGAAAAAACTGCGACATCTTTTGGGGTATAGAAAATGTTAAAGAAAAGTGAACTCCACTACTTAAAGTAACATTTGAAAAACAGCAATCAAAGCAACCCAAAAGCTTCACAAACCCAGAAGCATGTGAATTTCCTTACATAATTTCACTGTTATGTCTTTTGACACAGCAAATGCACAAAGCTATTTTAATGATATCTATAATAATATCTGAATATTAATATTCTTATAATATGCTTTTTTCAAACCACCACTTTTAGAGACTTTTACAGTTAAATACATGAGATGAAAAGCAATTCAGAAAATGTCTTTTTTCAGCTTTAAATATCAAACAAACTACTCAGGAGGTAGATTTACCTTCTGAACCAAGACACAAGAGAACTAGATATAACAGAGGATTGATAGCGAAAGGATCTTCAAGAAGTCATAAATAGAATTTTTTTTTTTCTCTACATCTTTCACTGTTTCTTTTGTGGACAGACTCCCAGACTTGGGGACTTGCTAATGTATCACCCCTACTCTTCAGGCAAAGCTTTCATTCACAAAGAAATTAATACCTGACAATATGCATCAGCTTTTGCTAATGAACTCTGTAAATCAAAGTTCACTACAAAAATAAATATCTTTCTGACATTACAGCCATTACCTATACTTGATACATTTGTGCTCATCCACAGGTGCACATGACAAAATGAAGTATAACACTTCTACCAATTTTTAGTGTTGGAATAAAAAAGAAGTCTGTTTCCATAATTTATTTTGTAAAACATTATTAAACAGTAACCACTTAATTATTTTCATTAGAGAACAGAAAGTTTTCTGAGATCTAATTATACATTCAGTCTGCATAATTGGGGAGATAGTTAATGATTTCTCATGTGCAGACAGAAATATATATATCCACGTACCACACCTACAGCTGAGCATATCACCTACAGCTCAACAGCAGCACCTCCATGATGTGTTTACAACCTATTGCTCATATAGTTTATACCACTGGAGATCTAAGACAAGCCTTGAAAAAAGCATTTTTAAAAGAAAATAAAATCATAAATTCAAGATGTAAAAAAAAAAAAAAAAAGGGAAGGTAATTTAAGGGAACTTAGCAAGAGAAGCTGGACTGCCTGGTGTTACTTAACTCGATTGCAATATTCATGAGTGACACAGTAAAAGGGCAGTGGTTCTTAACATGGCAAAGACAAAATAAAGACATTTAAATTTTCTCAGTCCAACCACCAACCACCACTTGGGACTGCAGTGTACCAGAACACAGACAGAATCCCAAGTTCCACTTCTGACTCAGAATTTCACCTGATTGATGGCACCCTGTCTGCTAACCTGATGCTTGTCTGAGGTAAAAATTGCTTTTCAGGCCTGCTTACTCTTTGGTTCACATACCACAAATGTCCCTGTAGACCATATTTTATACAGTGGGCCTTTATGCAGCTTTGTGTAAGGTTCCAAAGACACGGCTATAAGATTTTTTTCCCTTTCCTTAAATTTATTTTGTTCAGGTTAATCTTTAAAGTTTACTTTGTTCCAAAGTGTCTGTAAGGATGAATGTTTGATTGCAATGTCTGAAAGCTCTTAACCATTTCCTTGTTTGCACAGTAGAAGAAAAAAAGAAAACGGAAGAAAATTTCTTTTAATGAGACCATTCCCCATGATGAGAATATTTTGAAGGGTTGCAGACCAGACATTACTGTAACAGTGGTCTAAGTCAAACCATACACCAAATGATTCACAATTTGTAGTTTCCTTTGCTAAGCATAATACCTTATTCTGTCTGGGGTTCAAAACACTTTCCTAAGATGTTAAGCCACTTCCCACAAACTTCACTCTCAGGAAGTTTGAATTGGCTGCTTTTCCAAAGAGGTTTGAAGGATGCCAGTGTTCTCAGCTTTGTAAACTCAAAATGAACTTGTATTTATGTTTCAGATCAAATGAATGGCTTGAGTTTTACGTTTTATTTTTTAATCACTGTGGTGGCACTTTGGAATCAAAATATCCAATTCTCCTTTTATTTTTTTTCTTTGTAAGCATTTGCACTCATATTTTGCCTAGTCTGTTTGACAGAACCATTAGCTTCAGACCTTACACAGCAAAAATACGCAAACACAGGTACTGTAATTCTAAATTAGAGGCTGAGGGAGAACTCCAAAAGGCTCCAAGAAAATAAAATAATAATCAAATGAAACAGATGATACACAGTGGTCTCAATACACCTGAAAATAGCCACTGAAACCATGTCTCAAATTTATTTTCTTTTTTTTAGATTATGCTTATTAAATTAATAAACCTTAGGCATTTTGATTTAAATTATATATTAAGTAACAGTGATAAGAGCACTAGCAGCAATACACTTTTTCTTAGCTCTGGAGGAAAACAAACCAAACCAACCAAATCAAAGAAAAAAAAACAACTCAGTAGTTATCCCAAGTACTTCAAGAGTCAAAAAGTCAAAAGCAAATTTTGAGATACAGCTGCTCATGGATATAACACAAGAGAATTTTTACAAGTAACCCACACAAACAGTGAGCAAAAATGAAACTAGTAATACAAAAGAAAACACACTTGAAAGTTTTTGGCATAAAAGTCTTGGGTTCAAATTCTATCACAGCCTTATGGACTCCTACCCTGTCTGTAGAGTTAAGAGAGGGTTGTCTCAAGGCCCAGCCAAGGACAATCTATTCTGAAGGCATGTAGGCTTGTCAGCCAAGGGGCCATTGTCAGCACAGAAATAATGTGAAGCAGTCACTGTTCCTATTTTCAGCCATGAACTAACTGAAGACGAGGATATTTAATGTCTCTAAGCACTTCCTGGATTGCCTTGCACCAGTTTTTTCTTCCACAAGAGCAGAGTCATGAATTTCACCCTCCTTTCAGATCTGCTCCTCTCCTACTTGTTGAGTGTTCTCACTTTTTGAAAGAAAAAAAAACAACCAAAAAAAAAACCAGAATGAATCAACTGTCAGGTGTGGATTTAAGAGACTACAGGATTTCCATTCAGTCACTAGATAGGATTATTTAAAATAAGGGGTGGAAGACAGAATGGAAAAAGCACAGGGAGGCAATGCTGCTGCCTATTGATTGTCAGCTGGTGCCCTTTGCACTTTTGGAGGCAGCCTAACAAACTCCTCTTCGTGACTGGAAGGATGTGCAGCTAAGCTGAATATATTGATTTTACCTACATTCCTCATGTGCACCAGACACCACCCTGACCCAGACAGAGCCTGGGTCCTTCTGAAACATACTTGGATTCAGCAAATTTATTACAGTTGATAGCAACAACTCTCAGTACCTAGAAATTGGATAGAAAGCTTTCCAGAAGCTCAAAGTGTCTCCTAAATTATTGAAAGAACTGTAGGGGTTAATGTTTTACACATTTTTCATGTTTATTCATTTGAAGGGTTAAATGTTTGGGTGCTTAAAAGAAAAAAAAAAGTTTTAGAAGAAATGAAAAGGAAACCCTAGAAGTCTTCAAAGAAGCACAGCTACTACTAAACATAAACCAGCACTATAAAACAGTCACAGCCACATCATTCAAAAATTATTTTTCATGTAACTGAGCTGCACTAGAATAAATATTCTGGACAGTAGATGTCCTAATTGTAACTTGGCAACACCTTTTGGCTGCACCAACATATTTAAATAAAGTGTCAGACAGTTATTGAGTAAAATCCACATTATAAGACAAAGAAAATACTTCAATTTGAGAGGTGCAATAAGCAGCAAACACATACTACTAGGTTTTGCTTTAGAGATAAAATAAACATACAAAATGTGAATCTGATAAAAGTTCCACAGCTGTTGGGTTAATGTCTTTTGAAAAAAATATTCGTGACGTTTTCCTTGTCTTAATGATATGGACACGTAGAACAATCCCTGAACTGTGTTCATGTGATTTTCCCAGCCAGGGAATTTCTCAATAAAACTGGTGAATTTATTCACAAGATAAAAGTAACAAGATCAAAGATAACTTCCATTGCCGATCAGTGTTGGAAAGGCAAGTCCATCACACTATGCTAACACAAAGGTCAGATAAGCCCTTTTTTATATAAACGATAGGCAAAAGTGTTCTGAGACTCTGAGAGCCCATAAATCTGAGACAATATATAAAAATTGATTCAGATTGTCTCCAGGTACCATCCAGCCAATCAATCCTACTCTCCAGACTCAAGTTTTGTTGGCCAAATAAAAGCAAACAATTTTATTTACTCTACTGTAAGGAAGAAAAAGGTAAAACATGAGGAAATTCTACAACTCACAGTATGAAGTATAAATAGCTTTAGGTTTTAGAAAATATAAGCCAGGGAACTGAGTCTTTCTGGATAACAAGTACAAGGGCTCATTTTAGACAAATGCGCGCAGAAAGTCTTAAAATAACTGACAGTCTTACTTTGTTGTTCTACTTCACTGTTTTTCCAAGCTGTTTTGGAAACCTTTGAAATCTGTCTTTTCTGTGGAGAATAAATTTCAGTTGCAAGAAAAAACTTTTTCCACCATTGCATAGGTTTTTTAATAGCAAGAGACAAGCTGCAGTGTATTCAGAGTACTAGTTTATCATTGTCTACAATTATCCAATATAGCCAAGAGAATTTAAGTCTATTAAAGATACCACAGAACTAAACAATCGCTCAAAGTTTGAGAACTTCTTGCTTCTGGAAAATGCCAGAAATGCCAAAACACCTTTACACAGGTCAGAAGCAAAAATTCAACAAATTTTTTCTTGACACAGACACAGTAACAAAGAAAGAGTCAGATTTCTGGAAGATGGATTCCAGAAGTACAGGGAAACAAAAGGTATTTGAATATAGACCATCAAATTATGTTAGAAAAAATACTGATGAAAATAATATAAATTGAAATAAAATACGTCAAAGTTGGTACTAGAGTTCAGACAAAGATTTGAGGGACAGGACAACAGTGAGGGTAAGACATTTCATGTGTTTATCTGCACCGACCACGCAAAGCGGATTCACCTCTGAGCCATTTCCAGTTACAAATATAACTCCAGTCTAAAGCTCACAGCAAATGCACAGTGGTCAGCACATGTTAAATGAAAAGGTTTCTGCTCTATACATCGAACCAACTACATCCCTCCATCCAAACACCTGCAAGAGTTGTTAAATAAAGCAAAGCATGCCCTGAAAAAGGAAGTGTTCCTAGATCTGAGCAAGGCCACTGGGATCTTTTGTTTTGAATCCAACCTAAATTAAACCATACAAGTGGACCATTATGATGTTCATTTCAAATACCTACAGATTCTAGATGTTAATTCAGAATACAATCCATTACAGAAGAAGATAGTAAAGCATGAGGCTTTTGGCTGTACATGCTTTTATTGCCAGGTTATACTCCGTATTTGAAGCTATTAAGCCTTATCAGCTGAGATAAACAGGATCAGGGGGACTGGGGGTGGTAGGAAAAGGTCTGTGATGAGCTTTTCCCTTCCTAACCACTCTGGTCATGTTTTTACAGCTAAACAACTCTCTCTTTCAGTAAGTCACATGACAGATGTTAGCTGTTAACCCAATTTAAACTATTTTTCTTTCCTTTCCAGTACATTCCAATCAGCAGCATGAACCACAAAGAGTGCCCAGCAATTGGTGCATGGCAGATGCCCGAATACCACGTATTTCATCTCCTTTCAATATCCTTGACTCATGCATCCTGTCTGAGCTAATGTTAGTTTCCTGATTGCAGTGTGTCTGTACCCTTGGACTCTAAACAAGGGCCTGAACCATCCCAGATGCTCACTCTTCCTTGCTAGACTTCAGCTTCCCTGTGCTGACTTTATTTGACCTCTGAGAAGAAAATCAGCTGCCACCACCAAGAGTTATACTCACCATACTCCCATTATTACATTATCATACTCCTCCACTTGAATAAAATGCCCCCAAAACTGATATGAACCAGAAAAAAACATTCCTTGTTTGCAATGTATTTGTACCTTTCTTTGCCCAATACTCTGAAATTCTCCAAGTTACTGTCATGTTCTAGATACTGTAGCAGTGATTTCACACTACTTAATGTTATTTAAAATTTCTGTGAGTATGAAGATGAAGTGCAATGATGCCTAGTCCAAGAACCTGAGCTTTTAAAGTAAAAGGATGCCAGCTAAAATAGAAGACAGAATGGGGGAAAAAAAAAGACAAGAAAAAAAGCCTTATTTTTAGCTCTGATTCAGGAATATCATCCAAGAACAGAAAGAAAAGAACAGAATTTCCAAGTACCAAATTTTCTTAAGTACCCTAGCTGTGATTAAGGTACAAAGAGTTATAGTTCTGTAGCAAACTCATTAATAGCATTAACTAAGGATGGAAAACAGTTGTCTTTTTTCATCCTTTCATACCACAAAGTTAATACAAAACTCAAATTAGGGTAATTGCCTTTATTTTTACATGCTACAGCAGTGGGCCTTATAGACTATATGACAGATTTGGACAAATCCTAATTTTAGAGTGCTAATTTTTAAGATACTAATCTCAAACTTCAGCTGCATGTACTTCCATGTTCAGTTATTTACCATGAAGTCTTTTTTCTTTACCATCAGGAACTTCTTAGTTAAGGAAACTTCTTAAGGAACTTTCCTTAACATTAAAAATATTTCCCCCTGACCTTGTGACAGGGAAATATTCTTACCTCTATTTTACAGAAGGAACCAAGGTACAAGGTCCATATAGGAAGTCTATGGCCCAGCCAAGACTCCAGATTTCCTGAGACTCACTCCAAAACTTTCTCCTCTGTAGCCTTTTGATCTTTTCTTTCTTTCATGAATGACTAATCTATAAAAGATCTCTGTCTGAAGAATAGGCTTTAAGAACAAATACACACTTCAGATTATTTACAAAAACAAATCAAACAAGCATTTTAAACAAGGCTTGAGTCTTACCCAGCTCCAACTAGATATTCAACACGGGCAAGCTTATATGAAACTGTAGGCATCTGAAGTTGTAAACCTGTTCAAAAGTTTCAGTAAATCTGAATTCATGGCAAATGAATTGTGCTCAAAGAGCTCACTAAAAAAAACACACAGCCACCTTTAGTTTGCAGAAGATCAATACATGTATGTTATTTGGGCAATGAGACAACATACAAGGTCAGAAGCCTACAGAGTTCCATTTCAAATGTATTTACTCAAGTAATAGACTGTACATCTAAGCAACAATTGCCTCAATAATTAGTGGGTGAAGGACAGGGTCTCACCTTAAACTATGACAACAAAGGAAGAAATAGTAACAACAGCAGCAGCTGCATAGTCTAGAACTTTGATCAAAAACTTTAGGCAACAGATACAGTTTTGTTTCATCAGTCAGGTTTTTAAAATCAAGAATAATGCTATTTGCAATGCTGTCCCCCCAAAAGAAACAAACTCAAAAGCTGAGGAAAGTGAAGGCAGGAAGTGGCAAAGCATGTTTTTCAAGGTATAAAATCATACCTTACATCTTCATAGACTTCTAGTTGGGAAAGAAATTATCATATTTTCTTTTTTTCCCTGGGCTATTTTCTGCTGATTACTCGAAGTGTTTATTCTCCCTACCAAAGGGCTGGGAAGGCATTAGCCACTCTAATGGCTAATTAGAGTGGCTAATGGAAGACCAGGCAGAGTGGTCATGCACAGAGCAGAATCCCACTGAGGGGTTCTGGTTGAACAAGACTTTCTTCTGAACCAAAATAATCCAGTAGCAATGCTAACATTGAGACATTCAAAATAATCTCCTACTGATGCTATAATGACCATGATAGGTAGATTTTCATCATTTCTGTTTTAAAGCACCGGGCGCTCTCCTTTATTTGTGAAAACAAACAAGCACACAACCAACCCAAACCCAGCTTTCAAATAATGTAATTTGTTTCTGATTGCACTACCTTTATAAAATAAAAGTACAGATTATACAGTTCACTTTACAATAATGCAGTTCAACACTGATGAAATGTTGAGCAGAGTAAGATGCTAAGTATCACAATCATGTTCACCCCAAGAAACTGTATAAATTGTGCAATGCACAGCAGATTTCTATTGTGATTTTCACATTCCCGTTAAAAAGACAGTGAAAAAACCCGAATGAGTGGGCATTCTGGTTTTTTCTGATTTAAAATTGTTCAGAAAAGTCTAACTGGAATCCATCCTGTGAATCTGCATTATTCAGATGGCACTTAATTTCTCAGTTTGTGGAAGGGAACGATAGATCATAGCACTCTTGATAGCTGCAAGGAAGCTACCAAAGATATAGGAGAATGAACTCACTATATTCCTCACAGTATTTTTAAACTTCCCTATTCTTGAATCAAAGCACAGACTGCTCTTCAGTATCTGTTCAGCTCATTTATAATGCATACTGTGCAGATTAAGACAAAAAAAATCTCTTCTTCCTGGCTGTGCAAGCATTGATCACAATAGCAGTCCCCAAGACCCATAATTTTCAGCCTCATTCACAATTTTTTTCCAAGCTGTATTTACAGATCTCATAGTTATACACGTCAAAAGTTGATTCTTTCCCCTCTGAAAAGAGAACAGCATGGAAGTGATGTGCAGGCAGAGAAGTCTTCCTAAAATAAGCATAAAAAAAAAAGTATCTTAACTGAGAAGTAACTATAAAGTTAAATTTATAAAACATGCTTTAACATCAAGGTGTCTATCTAAATATCTTATTGTATAGGTTTACCATGATAGGTGTAATACCAAAATGGATACAAAACCTACAAAAGTGAAATATCTTCCCCAGGTTTTGGGGGGTTTTTGTTGGTTTGGTTTTTTTTTTTTTTTTTTTGGTATGGATGTGTAGAGTTGGTTTGGTTGGTTCATTTTTGCCTCTACTGATTGTAGACCTTATTGTTACACTACCTTGACAAATCTTTGCTGAAGATGTCCTTTGTATGTAGAAGTGTTTTGAAAGGTTTCATGACTAAGAACATCACAGTTTTAGTTCTTGGACATATCTGGCAATCATATTTCTTCAAATCAAAAGTCAATAGTTTCTTCTTGGAAGCTGTTTACAGTCCAGTGCAGAGTTTTCCAGGAACTGATTTGCACAGATATTATAGAGATATACAATATCCACATACAATGTGACTTACTAAGAACTCTATTCAAGTATTTTGCTGTTGCAAGTGCAAAATTGCACAATGTGACAGAAGCGTGACATTTGACACAAGCTGAACGCACAACTGAAAACAGAGCACATCTGAAATTATTCTGAAATAGCCTGAATGTTGGAACTGACCACAGTTATTTGTATTACCACTATCTTTTTAAGGTCTATTTTATCTTCTATTTTATCAGAGAATGCAAATATACAAAGATACAGAATGCCCACATTCGTGATATCTAAAGAGATTACAGTCTATATTTCTGTGGGTGGTTATGAAATATTTGTACATTGCCACACAAAGCTGATCTGATTGTTGTTAGTGAGTTGTATTGATAAAGTCGTGGGAGACTGATGGCAGTAGCACATGTCAGACTGAGGAAAGGTTACTGTATTTACATCATACTGTATGCAGCACTAATTTAATCAGGAATAACCCAAGCAGGCCTGAATACAAACTACTGTCTTCAACTTAGTCTCAAGAATGTAAAGAATTTAATTTTTAAGATTTATACCTCGTTCTTGTCCAGAGGGAGCAGGAGCCTTAGCCATCTATTGCTCTGGATTCCAAGATTCCTCTCCTATCATCTTATTAATAAAACTGTCAGCCACAAGAATGATCTTACTTTTTTTTTTTGGTAGATTTCTTTATTTTACTATGGCAAGAAGCTCACAAAGACTATTAATTGTTTTTAATTGATCACCTACTCTATTAAAATGAAACTATATCTGTCTAAGGGAAAAGCACATTTAAAATCAAGTTATATCTTAAAATGCTGCTTGGAAAAAAACATGAAGTGGTTTGAGACAGTGAGTTTCTACCAGGTGGAAGACTAATGTATGCTTGGTATCTGATATACATTCTTCATTGCTTATCACCAAATTCACTCAAATCTATGCAGAGATCTCCTTTTTTTTTTTTCTGTTTTGCATAGACTTACTGAATTTGAAGAAACCTAAATTTCCCCTATTATTGCCGTATCCTCTCACCTCAGATATTTTATAACCAATTCACCCATTATTTTATTTCCTTCAAAACAACATTCATAAAGTTTTAATTGAGCTAAATAAAATCAATTGGTATAGACAACAGCACAGAAAACCGAAGACATTTATTAGGGCAAGAAAAGTATTAGAGAATGCAATAGTATATATCCCTTTTTAAAAATGTCCAAGTGATTCAACTAAGTTAAGCCAGCAAGGTATCCAAATTTTAATACAGTAACAAACTTATAGGCAATAATGTGCATTTGTTACGTGTCCTCCCTCTTACACAGCTGGTACATAGACTTAAAAGTGTAACAGCAGATTTGAGTTTAATAGGACAACATTTGGTCTATTCTCTATGTTCTGAGCTATCTTGTCTTCCACATCTTCTACCCACAAGGTTTACAAATCACTCCATCAGAACCGGTCTCATTCTGAGGGGAAAGGGGAGGGGCAAATGGGAGGATAAGGAAGATGTTTAAGGAGGTGTCCTTGTGTGAATTATCTGTATCTCACTTGACTTGCTCGTGAATTTGGCTTGTGAGACTGAAGCAACTCCTGCTCCCCCTTTCCCACACAGGAGTGACTGCCTCCTTTCCCTGCTCTCTGTATGTATATGCAGTTTCACAGCTGCTCTTTGTACACAACCAAGCTGAGGTTCATGACTTCAAGGCTTCAGCAACATCCACTGAATAGTCCAAACTCCAGAAGTACATGCAATTATCCTTCAACTACTGCGAGGAAGAGACAGAAGATTCAATTCACCATAATTTATGAATTTTTCAAGACTGCATGATGAAGTTACACAGACATCTTGGACTAATTTTCATTGGGGGTGAGTGCAGAACTTCCTTAGAAAGGGGTAGGCAAATTCTTAGGGATTGGGAATTACCAGCTAGATTGCTCCTATACCTATTCTTTCAAAGAAAAACATTTTTTTTGTTTTTTTTTTTCATGGGTGGATGAGCACAGAGATCTAAGCACATTTAGAAGCTTACCCCCAGCATTCCAAGATTTGTTCTGAGTACTGGTTATCTACTGGGGGTTTTTTATGAGAAGAAATAGCATCATTACATATGATGAGGAAAGGAAATCTGCCTAGCTTAAAAATAGTTTTTAACCCAATAGGTACATGAAAATATTCTGTAAATGTGATTAGGAAACATATGTCCTGACTTGTTATTTATATCTGCTGGGTTTAAGTCATACTTTTTCCTTTCAAGCCTTAAAGACAGTGTCAGTGCCAAAATGCTTTTGTGTTGCTTAAGAAAGAATTCAACCATTTACTCCCTTAATAATACATTGCTACTATCCTGCATAAACTGAATTTCAATTTGAAACCAACTGTGGATGCTATTTTTTCAGTCTAGTGCTGACACAAGCAATTAATCCATTCCTGTTCTTTTTTATTTCCGTTCTTACCAAAGCTCCCAATATCCTGACTATAGACTTGGAGTAATTTGTTATTGAAAGACTGCTTCTTATGCTGTTCCTGTGACTTCTGTGAAAAAGACACATTAGGAGTTTCTGGGGAAGAACTGACCCTAAAAGCAGTGCCTATTCTAATTCTTAAAGTGGGCTGCACCAGCATTATCAGAATCTGGCTAACAACAAAGTCTAAACAAACCTTCAAGGGAATAATATAATTATACCAAAACTATCTACAACATTTTCTGTGGAGCAGCCAAATTACTATCCTAGTAAGACATGTCTATAACACTTGCTACATCTTCCAATTATCATCGTGTTGGGTATTTTTTTTTGTCTTGTGTACTTTTGTAACCATATGTTTTTTATTTCCAGGGGAAACTGTAAAAACTTATACATATAAAGTACAGATTATCAGCAAATAATAGAAACTACGAATTCCAGTGAAGCAATATTCATTAGAAAGGATTCTGTCCTTTTAGCTCAGTCTATATACTGTAACTGAAATCAGAGTATAACACAATTTGAAGCAATGGAGGTTTTATATACAATCTTCTCTTAATATGTTGTCAGTCTGAAATATTCCTTATGACAAATATAATGATTCCTATGCTATTCTTTTTTATATGCTTTAATTTTGAGCTCTAAACATTAATCTTTCCAGCCAGTCTGCAGTTTCTTGCAGTTATTTTGCTGCACATAACTTGTATCTTTAAAGTCTCAAGCCTTCAGCCACAACAAATCATCAAAACTGGCAAGACTACTGTTAATCCCACACATCTGGAAACCATAGCTTCAGGACAAAAAAAACAAAACACAGCAAAACCCAAACAAAACGTAACAAACAAAAAACCACACAAAATACCACCCCACCAAAACCAACCAGAAATTCCCACTGCCAATTTTATTTGGTCGTACATAACATATGTTTAAGTAGTTTTATATATCAGCATTGCACTGCTAACTTTGCAGTCCATTTCCACTTTTTATGTAGTATGCATAATACTGATTTAAACTGTCTCTCTATTAAGCAAACTAAAAAACTCAAACAATTTTCTGTCAGAAAAAAGGTGTTTGCTGCAACTAAAACAGGCTTTAACTCACTATAAGAATTATGATTTTTAGTGATTCTTTACAAACTTACTATTTTCACCAAACTTATAAACAACAGATTAGAAAAGAACTCAGACAGTTCCCGTATTCTTTTTTGGTATTGTTTCGGAGTATGTTATAGTCCTAGACTCTAAGATTAGGACGGCAAGAACATTTAAATTTTCATTGGCAAATGCTATCACTGAGGAGGAAGGACACTGATCATCAGATGAAAGCCTTGCTTGTAATCCTTCAGCATTCTGCATTTCATGTCCACAAATCACTGGTCAAACATCTATAGCAGTTTGGATTTGATTAAGTACGTTTCTGTGGAGTGTTCTGATATACCATGGAGAGATGGATGCTTGTGCATAGTCTGGCATATGCTGGCCCATAAATAACTCTAAAATAGAGTTCCAATAGATGCTGTAACCTGATCTGTCCAGAAAATATACACAAGCAGATATTTCTGTATTTTGTACTAAATAAACAAGCAGTTGATTAGCTCCTGACACCCCAATGCTTGGTAGAAGTACAAGCGGAAGTAGTCTCTGCCACCAAAAAACATATATCTAGCTTATCATATGGGGCAGGAGCCAACCTCCAAAACTAGTCAGCTTCCCCTCACTGTATTTATTCAGTAATAACATCAGCCCAGTATTTGAGCTGGGAGCCTCTGCTGTGGCAGCAATCATGAATCCTTAAACAAGTCAGGCAAGGTTAATTACCAGTGTGTTTATGTATAAAGACGATTTGTGACAAGAAAGATTAAATACAGATAAAACACCAGGTTGTTTGTTTAAATTTTCATAGCTGTAGAAGTAATTTTGTATCTCATGATCACACCTATCAGAGCACAGCTCTTTATTTTGTTTAAGAAGCTGATTCACTCAATGTTACTTTATTTGATCAAAAATCAGTATCCACACAACACATATTTTCTCCCTCATAGGCTCTCTATGTTGCTAGGTTGGGCAGTAACTGAACAGCTCTCACATGCAGATGTATTGCAGACCTATAAGACATTACCACAATTTACTGAGCCTGGTGAAGATGCTTTTGTTATAGCTTTTGTTTTAAATCCAGTACTGTGTCTGCCTCCTAGGGCCATGAAGTAAGTCTCTTTAAAAAGAGCTACAGATTTATTCTTCCACTTTGAATAAGTGAAAATGTGTTTTGTTGAAACCTCCTGAGAATAAATGGATTTCCTATAGAATCCCCTTTTGTTTATGGCTTTGATGAAAGCATTTGGCACTTGATGGTTCCCAGGCTATCCCCCGTTTAAAAAAGAAGAAATCAAGTGTGCTGAGTGTTAAAATGTTTTCAACTAACCTCAAAGCAAATGTAATATAAAGACTTGCATCAGGTATCAAATTAGTATGGAAGGGTAATGCTTCCTGTCTTGCCTCTTCAACATTTATACTCAGTATACTGTCTCATTTTGTTCTTAAAGCAGAGCTAAGGGCTGAACCTAGTCAGGCAGCTACATGAAATCCAAACCTTTTCCTTCAGTTTTATCATCTACTACTTCTTCCACTTCAATTTCTTCTCAAAACTATGCAGAAATTGTTGGGATTGCAGGCAGGTGCTAACTGCACCCACAACCAGCCCTTTGACAGAAAGGACTGAAGACTGAAAGTTACTTGAAGACAATGAACTTCCATTAGATTATTAAACTCCTCATAAGAGATTGTTTTATGTTCCACTAGCAAAGTGGTTCAGAATAAAATTTCTAACAGAGAGCTATTTACACTGTAAGTACACAGAGGACACAATAAATTGACACTTTTAAAAAGCCTTGTGTAGGATTGGTTAACAGCGATCCCAGGTTTTGGTGAGTAAACATTATTTACACTGAAGCAGAAAAAAAGAAAAAATAAAACAGATTAAACAAATCTACTTCAACTTTTGGGACAATAATATTTTTTCATAATAAATTATCATGAATCAGCAAGCTCTTTTACACATAATACATCACGTGCAAATCTCAGAACTACCTATTCCCATTTGGAATAGTCAGGACTTTTTCCATTAGTTATATTGAGAAAACAAATACTTATAATTCTAATCTAATTCATTGTAATTATAACATTGAACTTAGCTTGCCTCTTGCTTCATTGAACTTTTTATTACTGTTCTTATAAATAGAGATGATGCAGTCCTGGCAAAGCCATCCTAACTAGCAAACATCCACCTGATTGAATCAACTGTCACTGACCAGTCAAAACAGCATAGTTCAAAGTCATTGGTTTTACAGTCATTGGCAAAAGTGCCACAGGTTTATCATCTCTTATCTGAGGTAAGTTTCTATACTTCAGTTATCCCCTGCTCTATGTCTAAAATAACTTCACCTTTCATGTGCTTTGAGACACAGCAACACAACTGAGCTCAAAATAACTGCTAAACGTCAAGAAATAAGCAAATTAAGCATAATTTCTAGTTCATGTGATCTCATTTCACTCTCATATCTCCTATGATATGTCCTGCCCAGAGACCACTAGCAGCCCCCAATTTACGTGTAAGAGATGTGCAAATAATAATCACAGATGCAGTGTTATGGGCCCAGTTGATAATCAAAAGGACTTCATCCTTCCCTTCAGAGTGCTTGGGTTCCCATTGCTCCCTTCTGTGAATCACTTAGTCAGATATTGTGTAGAATAACTATTTCTTCAGCTTAGTTTCTGGTACTACCAAGCAAAATCAGCTCACAGGAAGGGCCAATTCCAACACAGGCAAGTGATGTAAGTAGCATTTCCTATTTACAGTGCAGTGAAAATGGTCCATAGTATAATTCTGTAAGATGTAGAAAGAGAAGAAAAGCAAGCCAGCATCTTAAAGGTACAGTGAATAACCCTATGAAGATATCAGGTCAGTGTAAACATGCCTACATTTTCATTTTGAAGCATAACTACAAGGGAAGCACAATAGTCTGAATAGTAGAATTTCTAAGTGATAAAGTGAATGCAACAGGGATTTTCCGTATTTATTTCCATACAAGAAATGAATAAATCAATTGTTTTCATCCTGGCAAGGACAACATTGAAGAGTAATGTGGCAAAGGCTCATAAAACCCCCTGTACTGTGACAAAATGAGGTGAAAAAAAATTCCCTGCCTGTTTTAAAATAAGGGTTAAAGAAAGATGAGACTAGGGTCAGAGTAGTCAAAACAAACCAATGAGGCTTCTTCTTACAGTACAATGTATAGTTAAGCTTGATGCCACCAAACTGTAACTACTCACATGTATGTTTATTGTTGTACTTTATTGTTTGTTTGGTTTTTATTTGGTGATTTTTTGGTGGGTTTTCAGTTGTTTGAGTTGGTTTTTTTCTATAATAATCTGTGCAAAAAAATGGATTCAATCCAAAACCACTCCCTCTGCTTTGGTCTGAACCATGTATTTAGCTAATCTGTAAGAGTATTCAAAGAAATACCACCTCCACCACCACTATGCTCTGCTCTGATACTTTTCCACAGTAAAATTATTAGGGAGAGCTAAGCACAGCTTAGCACAGCTAAAAAAGCTTAGCACAGCTCTGAAACATCTGAAACATCACTCACTGTTGGCAGACCTATGCAGAAAAAAGTGCACTTTCACTGGAGAACATCCCCAAATCTGAAAATCAACATGCTAAAAATTACTTACTGAAGCAAAGCTCTTATGGAACATTACTTATTTGCATCATCTTAACAAAATCTTATTAATAATGGCTCCTTTTTTCTTCTTTGTTTTCTATTACCATTTGCTCTTAATCATCAAAAAAAGATGTTCTCTTCCTACTGCAACTTGGAATAAGGGGCATAGTAGATGCCTAGATGACATTTCTCACTTTGATGTGCTTGGAATCTATTCTATATGTTTGCAGACCACTCCCTCTCCCACCCTTCCCCTCCATAATTTAACCCAAACTGGCGACAATCCAGAGATTTGCTTCAAAAGCACATCCATGGTTTGAAATGCTAGTGCAGTCCAATTTGCCATCAGCATCAGGACCATTAAAAGATAAGACTGTAAAAAAAATAAGAAAATAATTCAGAGGATACAAAACTGGATTTTTAAAATAATAATTGGACTTTAATAGTTGGACTTTTAAATAACAACTTAGATACCCAAGAAAACACTGTCACTTCTGTTCTGTTGCCTTGTTTTTACATTTTATGTTCAGTCACGAAGCAGAACCAGGAGCAGGCATATTCTGGGGATGCATGAAAATATGTCAGCAAACAAAGTTGGAAATACAAGCACTGCCCCCTTAGGAATCCTCTTACCTGTGGTAGCAAAGGAGTGCAAGCAGGCACCTGCCTCTCACTCACTTGTCCTAATGTCACAGAGGACACAGACAAGCATAAACACAAGGTGAACTTTTCAGTTCATCTGTTCTTTTATGTTTTGCATTAAGGTTAATGTTTTAAAGAAAATGGAATAGAAATGGTTTTTTTCTGTACTTTAAACCAGTACTGAGTAATATTTCAATCTTTGTACCTCTTAACCATGGTCTGAAAGTATCTGTCAGTATAGCTTTAAACAGTGTTTAACAGATATTGCCTTCATGAATCAGGCTCATAGCCAGAATATTTTATCTACTGCTGACTAAAATTGGATATTTCTGAGGAAGGAACAAACTGGATACTTACAGAATAGTATGTTCACAAGACAACTTTCCCTGGGCCCCATTAACATTTCAGCACTTAAAATCTAATCCATTTCTGTTCTATGCCCCTTTGCCAAGTACCTCTGGCACTTTCATACTTGAGTGTGAGCTAAAGCAAAACTACTGGCTACTTTCTGGATTGTGTTTCCAGTCTCTAAGGAAAATATTAGTGGGGAAAAACTGCAAGAAATGCTTGCAAGTAACTCTTAGTTTGTTGCACTAGCAGCACATCTGCTTGGGAAGCAGCAGCCATCAGCCCAAATTAGTCTTTTTTGGCATCCCATCTCTTCTGCCTCCTTTTTGCTGTTGCTTTTTCCAACCTAAGGAGAGTGCTGTATCAGCCTAACTTAAAAAACTAAATCCCGTTATATCTTCTTGCCCTTCATGCTGTTCCTGTCTCCTCTTTCTCCATTTGGTTCTGGATATCAACATGACAAAGCAGCAGCTGCATACATTAACTGAAAACATTTCAGTTGTAATTGATCTGAGACATAATAACTATACTAATGTTCTCATTTGCACTGCTCTCATCAGAGCTGCAGACACAAAAAGATTTTTATAGCTTTACAGATGAATTCCTTTCAATCTTGGTGTAACTTGGTGTAAGTGGTGTAAGTGGTTTCTGAGAAGTCAGTCTGTACATTCACTGAGGTGAGTCCTAGTACATAGCAGTAGTCATACGGGAAGCAGAATCATCAAAACAAAGACAGGAGAAAAATGAACACAGATATCCCATATGGCAGGAATTGTCCTTTCCAATACAAAGACACAGACAAAGCATGATAACTACAAGTTTTAACAGTCCCAAAATGTAAATTGCTGTTTGCAATCAACTTCCTGCTCACTGATATAAGGCTTTCCAGGCAGTTTGTAATCAACTTCCTGCTCACTGATATAAGGCTTTCCAGGCAGTTCTTAGGTTTTGATTGTCATCCTGGGCCTACTACACGTGTAAGACATATTAAAGCAATTTTCTCCTAAAATCACTCCAGTGAATTTAATACATTCTTTATTTTGTTACATTTATCATTAAACACAGGTACTGCTCATCCTGTGTGGGCACTTACCCTCTTAAAAATATTATAGCTACAGGCTAATTACCAGACTACTTCTGTATCACTCAAGTCTGCAGTCATTACACACAGTTGTCATGGCAGAACAAGTTCAAGACATTAAGTGTGGTGGTATTATTCATGTTCACTTCTACCAGAATACAAAGTCCAGCCAACAGAAATGCCTGCAGTTTTGGGAAATTATAGAGAATCAGTAGGAAAATCTTCCCCCATGCTCAGCAGTGGCAGCAAAGCCCCTGTTTTCTCTATTTTGGAGGACTCCCATCTGTCCCTCTGACTGTGCACATCACAATCCTACCTGAAGGCACTAACGGGATGGCCAGAGACAGCCCCACTGATGAAGACATTCCCTTCAGCAACACTGAATCAGTTCCACTGTCAAAGAAAATGGACCGGGTTCCCTCTCAGAAAACCTACACCAGTGCCTAGGCCTCCTTGTCCAGACATGAAAGAGAAGTGCCACAGCTGGTTAAATAATTCTGCTCAGAAGATTAAGTATGTAAGGCAGGCTGTCATGCTTCCCGTTGCCCTGATAGCCATGCACTTTACAAAAGATGCCAAGTGCTATTGCAAACACAGTTTGTACTTCCATGACAGTAAGTGCTTCTCAGTGTCTTTTCATTGCCACAGACCAGTGCTTTTGATCCATCAGCAGTTCTCAGGGTACATTCCCAAGGGAAATTCTTTGAAATGTACCTTCATTTTGATCACTGACCTCAAGCTGGTCCACACTGTGAGCACTAGTGCAAAGAGCTGCAGTTGCTTTATGCAGAACTTTATCTGATTACCAGATTTCAAAGAAGCTAAACCCAGGCTAATCCACCACATAAAAGAGTCAAACTATTTTTAATGCACGTTTTCTCTTTTAAACCTAACAAGCGACCTAAAATTCAGACCACAGTTTAGCACAGCTTTTTTTTGTCCCAGAGCCAGTCTGCTACACTTTACCACAGAAGATTATGCTGTATTAAAAATATTATTCTAGAGATAATAGAGCATTAGAAATACTTAGGAAAATCAAACATACATACAGATCCAAGAAATAAGCCCCCAAAAACACATGAAAATGAATATGTAACAGCTTAATCTATTCATAAACAACTAGCTGTTATTACTTTATTCTGATACTACTAATATATCTTGCAAAGACATCAGGGTTTTATATTTTGCTCAAATTAATGACTAACAAAGACTCCATGTGAAGACTAATTCATTTGTCTACTACATTTGACACAAGAGTTGCTTCATAGTAAGTTCTGTGAATTTTTTTCCACATAACATCTGCAACACTTAAGAAAATGCTTATAATATACTGAGAGCCCCAGCTGTTGTGGGAATGAAGAAATCCTAATGATATCAGAAAGCAGGAATTATATTTCATTCATCCTTTTTGCCATGGTGAAAAGTCAGTCAACATGATCCAGATGTTTGTTCTGGGTGTTAGAGAATGTCTATGTGGTAATTATTGTGTGAGACATGAGCTCTTTCTTTATAGTGCTGAAATAATTGATTTAACCCAGAAGTAAAGAATTCAGAAATACAGCAGCCCTCTTCCATTATTTTTCAGAGTAGAGGACATGGTTTAACATATTTTTCATATTTTGATACTTAACATGAAGTCTCATGAAATTTTCCAGTGGCCAAAAAAATCAAAAGGATAATGATATAAGTAAATAATGAAGTATTAGAATGACAAGTTACATTTCCTAAAAAGTTGAATTAAACTCTGGTTTTTGGTAATATATGCCATTTGTCACTAAAGATACAACAATTTTTTGTAATTTTTTCAGTTTTATGTGACAATCATTTTACTTGCATTGCATTTTTTAATGGGAAGAAAAATTGAAGTTTGGAGTGCAAAGCATATGCCAACTATCCAATTTTTTTTTTTTTGTTTTAAACCCTGTGCATTTACTTGCATCAAATTCACTATATCTGAGCTCATAAATTCCCAATTCCAGCCCCACAAGTGTTTATGAATAGGGAGGAATAGAGCACCAAGGGAGAAGAGAGCTCTGTCACCACAGACCCAACACACAAGACCACTGAGGTGATGAGCTGTGAAAGCATGCTGCTCCTCTAGGCCAGCTTAGGCTTTTGTAAATACACAAAACAGAATCAGAAATTTAAATCAGCCATCAGTATCGACATTTAGGCTGACAGAGATTTAACACTACTACTCTAAGAAGCATCAGGTGAAGTGACAATCATTCCTGTGTACCAGAAAAGAGAGGAGCAGTACTAGCACTTGCATACAAGTTTCCATCATTACATTTTAGTAGATTGACAGAGTGTATGTTTACACCACATTCCCTTTCTTAATGTTTTACAATACCAGCAGTGAGGAAAAAAAATTTTTTTTCTATTCTAACATTTTCTATTGATTTCCCCAGCTAATGAACAATGCCTCTGTGACACTGACAACCATCACATTGCACAGCCCATGCAAAGTCAACAGCAGCATAAAAACAATTATACTTGCAAAATTATTTGAGCTCTTGAGGCAGGAGAAAACACAGTACTGCAACAGGCCTGCTTCCTCTTGAGCAGGATTAGGATAAAATGGAACTTATTCAACTTCAGGAGCCAGACAAATCTACTAAGAGATGCACCCAGGGAATCATCTGTGCCTTGCCTCTTTTATGCTTTAATCTCCTTGCGGTTACCTTAACATCATGGGCATAAATTAAAAGCCTTTTTATTATTATTATTTATTTAAATGAAAGTGGCAATGATAACCACAAAACTATCCTGTCCCCCCATAGTGGAAAATTTGCTATGATGTTTATTAAGTCTTCTCAACTCATAGCATAGCGACAACACAGTGCAAATAATCAACACAACCCACCAGGCTGATGCCAATCTTATGTGCAACACCAGAATTTGAAGACTACACCCGTGGGGAAAAATGTGAGCCATAAAATGAAGAAATTTATGACTGCAGTTAACTGAGTATTTATTGACAAATCCTATTTGCTCCTTGTGCACCTTCATTATGCACCAATAGCAATTAGTCAGAAATGCTGGTTTTGGATCCTACTTAAGTCCTTGCTGGTCTTTGGATCCTACATAAGAACATGTTTGCATTGGCTGTTTATTTTGTAATGCATAATTTATTGCCAAATGCTTCAGATCCAAAAAAGCTGCAATGGTGTTTTCTCACATCCAACTTACAGTATTGGAATTAATCACATTTCTGAAAAGCTAGACACATACCTGGATTCCTCTGGAGAGAGGTAGCATACATAGTACAAAACTTAAAAGCCACTCAAACAGGTCCTGCTGAAACTTCCTGAGGTGATCAGGAAACTACACAAACTACAGCAAAGCTTTAATCTCTATCAGCCACCACATTCATGTACTAGCAGTGAAAGGAGCTCTCCAAGGAAGATAGACAATATAGAGAATTATATTCTGGCCTCTTTTTTGGTACCAAAAATTTGTAACACTAGATTTCCAACACTAGATTTCTGTAACACCAAAATTCCATTTTGGAATGAACCAAAAATACTGATGCCACACTCAGGAAGCTGGCTGGAGGTTCACAACTCAGCTAAGATGCAGAACATTTCAGGAAAATAGCTAAAACATGGATGAAATTCAAGCAATAAATTTCATTAAGAAGTTGGAACAACAATTTCCTTTGCAAAAAAAGTTCTTGAATAAACTTCCATAAAGGAAAGACAGGCAAATAAAACATATTAGAGTTAAATACTATTTATTTTTGAGGTGTTCAAGAAAATGTTGAACTGTTCCTTGATTAATGATTTCTTCAGAGCTTCTTAGATGAGGAAAACTTTGGGTTAAATTTCTTGTTATTTACATTTAAAAAAAAAACTTAAAATCCAGTCAGTAACAGCCTGTGCATATGTATAAGATAAAGAATTAAGGGGGAAAAACCAAAAAGAATGCAAACAAAGCCCAATATCTAAAACTACTTAAATTACTAAATTCCAGATTATTCTAGCCGTTTCTAATATTTTTATGGAGAATGAAAACAACGAGACCATGTCAGTTGGCTAGAAGAGTGAAATTTCTAAATAAATTATTTATGTAAATACTTTACTTCCAGGTGTAGCAGCTAACATATCAAGACAAACTTCTCGGTCTTGATAAAATACCAATATCATATTTATTTATTTATTTACCTAAGTGTTAAAGTAACAGTGAAGGACCCTGGGTGGCTACAACTGTGTCAACAAATGTACCTGTCTTGTTTTGAAATAATCACTCTTTACAGACAACAGAAAGAAATATTTCTGGGTAATTAATTTTTTTTTTCCATCTTGAACAGGTTGGAAGAATCACACCCTAAAGCTTTCTCTTTCTTTTCAAAGATTTTTGCAAGAACTTGATTAGAATTTAAGGGGCAGGAACCTATATCAGGAAATTCCTCTGCCCTGTTTCTGACAAAGCCTCTAGGGTTACAGTCACCCCAGCTCTTAGGTGCAAGGTTCAAACTATTATCATTTTGGGTTTTTTTTTTTCCCAATATACATACAAGCCCTTTCTGTGCCACTACAAACACCTCATACCCTGTTTCTCTCCCCGTAATTGGAAAAAATAAAAAGCTCAAAAAAGTAGAGCATGACAAGTTTGTTCAGAGCATTTTACAACAGAATAAAAACTTCCCAGAGAAATAGGACTCTCATATTGCTTCCTCCCTGTTAAAAGATCCACAGTAACCTTCAATTATTCTGTCACTACAGTTATCTGGAAGTTTAGAGAACTGTATGTATTGCAAAATGAGATTCTGTTTCAGCACATAAAACCATCTCTGGAATGAAAGAGGTTAGGCATCTACTTATGTTAATGAAATTCCCCAAACGAATATTCACACGAGTGAAGATAAGTCTTCATACATGTTTAGCTTTGCCGGAGCCTGGGGAAAAAGAGAGGCATGTTTTTTGCCAAACTAAAGACATCGCATTGTGTTTCTGTGGAAATCTTCTCCCAGATTCCCCATCCTGACTGCTAATATAGGGCCTACATATTTTGGCCAGGAAGAGAAGGCAAGGAAAGAAAATAAGTGACATTTAGGCTCAAAGTGCAGCAAGTCGCTTTTTCACTTCAATGGAACTGAAATTCATCAGGATCATTATTCTTGTGTCTCATATTCTTGAGGCTACCAACAGACAAACCACATTTTCCTTGTTCAGTTTAATTATTCAGCACCTCCTATAGACCAGCAGGAACACGAGAAATCGAGGAAACTACATGGTCACAATGAGCTGAGTCTTTGTGAATCCAGAGCTATCATTATGTTCAGCATAGCTGTGAAGGTCACGTACCACAGCCTGACAGTTTGGACCATGGAACATGGATGGAAACCACCATCCTAGCCCTTCATTATAAACACCACAGTTATCAAATATAGCCAGCACTGAAGTTCACAACAAACCACAAAATGATCGTTTCTGCAAAAGTCATAGCAGCCCTCCATTTCCACTCACACCTGGTTTTCATCAAAATGTTTGCATGGATTTTTGGCTACTTGAAGCCACGTACTGGAGATGATACTATACACAGCTCCCAGTCCTGGAACAGGGGACCACAGAAGCAGCAGCCCTGCCAGGACTGCGCTCCCCAGCTAATTTCCCATACTCCTAGCTTTCTGCTGATACACAGGATTTTTTCCTTCCATCATTCACATAGGTAAAGGCAAGGAATTCTGCATTTAAAAGTCCAAGGAATACTGGGTCATGACAACAAGTCAACTGTCAAGGACAGTATCATGCAGGTTACTATTAAAAATCAAGCATCTGATTAACAAAGGAAAAGAAATACTAAATAATAAGAAAGTGAAATAAGCTGGGATCAAATAAGTCAACTCACTAAAATCTAAACATGTTTGCTACAAATATATTTTAACATTGCTTTTGTGCTTTTATGTTTTTGCTGTGCACAGACAGATCCTTCAGGGGGATTCATTCAAAAAAGGTGCATCTTTGTTCTTACAAAATGTGGTTGGAACACAGATGGCACCAGCAGTAGTGTAAGAAAAAGAGGAGAAGGAGAAAGGAGGGAAGCAAAACTCTGAACTATTACTGAAGTCAGGAGAATTCTCTACTGCCAGCATAACTTGGGTCAAACAGCAAAGGGTTCTTCAGTTGCTGACACAGAAGAAGCCTGAGGCCAAGGTGATAGAAGTGTCAAGGTTACCTGAGGCCTGTAAGCACTTTCTCATGGCTGTTGACTAATTTCAGGACCTTGGCAACCTCTGTCCTGCCAAGGCACTGGTTCTTTTCCCACCTAATGACCTGGTTGGTCTTGAGCTTCATGGGTGACCATAGGTCTTGTTGTGACTTAGTCACACAGAAAAATAATCTGCATTTTCACCTCTGTCCATCCACTGTTTGTATGTTGAGTGGACAGTGCCAAATGCTTACATCCAGAAGAGGACAGCATTAGACACATTAGCTGACCTCAACACTATTTTAAAAGTTAGAAGCTCAGTAGTGTTTTCTCTCGTATGCATTTTGACACTTCCTAATTAAAGGAAGGTAAAATAAGTAAAAAGAAATTGAAACTACCCCTGGTGGTTTTCAAACTGTGTCCTATCTTACTGTTGCAAAAGCTTTTGAAGTTTGATTGCCAATGACATACATCACTGACTCCTGCAACAGTTTCTAAAATAAGACAAAGAATTTCTCTTTTTCAAGACTAATAAAAATTATAATAGTGTCACATAGGATTGCAGATGACTTTTCATACAAATTATTGGAAAGCTGATTTTGGCTCCACAGAATATATAGCCATATCATTATAATCTACTAGAGCAATGGAGGTAGAGGGCAAATCATACCCCACTTCATCACTCTGTTTTTTCAATGGGTTAAACTTTTTTTTTTAAATCCCTTTGATAGGAAAAGCAATAGAAGGCAAGTATAAAAGCATCTCTATACAAGAGGGAAGATGCTTGCTAGAGAAGCAGATTGAACAAGCTTAGTTCTAATATTCTTCTCAATAAAATACCCATATATGTAGCTACTCTGCAGCTGATGTTAAAAACAGGAAAAAAAAAATCCATAGTTCTGAACCTGGAAATAACATCTCAGACAATTACAATCTTACTAATGTACAGGTTGGTTGAAATGATAGTGAGAAGTACTAACTCAGTAAAACTCAATGCTCTCTCCATTTACTTAGAAATAGGAGATATCTTTATTGCCCACCATTAAAAAATCCCCCCAAATGCCTTATGAATTGACTCTTTGTAATTTGATTAAGTTTGAAGTGTTTTCTTTTGTATTCCTCCCAATTTTGATATTAAACAATTAAAACATTTTCCTCAATTAAAAACATTTTTTGCCAATTTGTCTCATTTAAATAGTATTGAAGCAATGCTTGTAAATAGTTTTCCTTGGCATCCTTGTACATATTTTACATACAGTGTATGGCAATGGTGTTGAAAATGTAATGACATTTTGCAACTTTAAAAAAGGAATTTATTTTGCCTAATACGTGAGTCAGTAGATAAATCTGAAGACAACAATTGAAATGACTGAACTTGAACAAGAAACCATTTGCAGTTTCAACTGTGATTTATTGCTTACTTCTGAAATACTGTCAGACAAATCATTCCAAGTACCTGACACTGTCCATAACGTGACACATCAAATCTGTGGAGGTAGAAATCCTTTCTTGGTAGGAGTACCTTAGAAATATTCATGCATTTAACAGGCTCTAAACCATTATGCTTGTTCCTATGCTCAACCAGTAACTCACACAAAAAAAATCCCTATTGAGCAGTAAAAGGCTCCTGGCAGTAGTAAAGGAGCAAAGGTTTGCAGAAATACTGTTTTACTCACACACTTGTTTGCATTTACCTCATTTTAGAAAGCCAGAGTTAGTGGTACCAGTTTAAAAGCAGCATAAAGATATTCAGGCAACTTGACCACATCAGTCTGAAAGTTTCATAGTCAGAAATCTCATTTGGCTCCTACCTTCCTCTGTGATACCTGTATATCTTGAAAGGGTTAAAGAGGTGGCTGAAATTCTTTCTGCACAAAGGGAAAGATCTTCTGGGCTTGCCTGTAACTGCCCAAACCTTGGCAAAGCTACACAAAGAGCATAGACCCAAGCCCTGCCAAGAAGTCTGAAGGTGATCACCTTCCTTGCCAGATTTTCTCAACCTATGATTGTTCTTTTTTCCCTTATCATTCTCATTTGCATTCTTCAAAAAAAACCCCCACCAATTCTCTACCTAAATCCCACATATCTGGAGAGAAGAGAGGGGCATTCTCTACACCAGAAGCACCTCACTGGAACACCTGGCCAAGGAAAAAACATGGCTTTAAATTCCCATCTCTGCTGAAGGTGATAGAACAGGAAAAGTAAACTCTGTGGGTTTACAGGGGTCTCAGGCATCTTTCTCCACAGAAGTAGCTCTTGTGTGGAAAAAGTACTTCATTGAAAGTGAAAAAGAAAGACATTGTAAGTCATTTTATACTCAATGACTCAATGTCAGAAAATTGGGTCCACAGAGAGCAAATGTACTGGCACAACCTAAGAATCAGAACATTTATTCAGGATAGGGATAGCTGGCCAACCACTTTGTATTTTATATTACATTTGCCATTATTTAAATGGCTAATTGAACAATTCCACAAGCAAAACTGAGAGTGCTTTATCACAGAATACTTTTCCACTCCACAGCTTAAAGCATTCCCACTGGAGAGTTAAGTAGGGGTCAAACCTTGCCATTAAAGAAGGAATTTCAGCCTTAGCTTTCCAGAACCTGATAAAATATTTCAGCTTCTTCCTAGATTTTTAGTTTCTTTTTAAAGGTGTATTGTCCAAACAATGTTTTCTTTCTGAGAAGCTTATTAAGGGTACAAGCTGCTGATGGATATACTGCAGTCACATTTTGTGGGAATAATTAGTTTGTTCTTTTAAAACACCCATCTGTGGTTTGTGTCTTGGGAACAAAACTGAATTTAAAGACAGCTTAGTATCCCACTAAGTATCTGATTGGCTGTACTTGCCAGATTATCGCATTCACTGACATTGGATTTATTAAATTTGATGAAATGAAATAGAGGAGATTGGAAAAGGAGTGCCAGAAAACAGTACCTATCTGTGTCTTACAGTGCTTCTTCCTTAAGGGCAACCGGAGGTTGCTGCAGTTTCAAAATTGACATTTCAAAACCTTCTGGATCCTAGCCACAGAACATTCTTTTCAAAATTGCCACAGACACAGATCACTCAGATACGGGACACACAGAGACAAAGCAAAAAGCCAGAGAGATACAGAGCCACACACAAGCAGCTGCTGACTTTTGATGCAGGGCATATGTGGATTTTCCTACAGGCCTAACAATAATATTCCTTGCCTCTCATCCGCCATTAGAAATAAAAAACTACAAAAGCATTAAATCACCTCTTAATTTTCTCAAAGGCTACTTTAAAATACTTTAAAACCTCTGTATTCTACTGGTATTTTTTTTTCCCTAGACTTCTCAAACTGCATATTTTCTTAACATAAAGTGTACTCTTACCCTTTGTGACAATGAAGATCCCAGGTCAGCAACTTGTTTCTTCAAAACAAGAATCCCTCACTGCCACAGGAATCCAAATGAGTAGAGGAATGCAAACTTCTCAGTGCTGCATCTGCTGAAGATCTTCATGCTGGTGCAAGTACAGGAAAATGCAACGCTGAGGGCTTTGCAGGAGCAGGAAGCACAACAGGTGTTTGCAATTTCTATCAGCTGAAGAGCAGCAGCAAAATGTAATTGCACCCAATAGCTAAATAACAGTTCTAGGAACAATTTTGTTTAATAATCAATAACAAAAAAAGGGCATATATGTCCTCCTAAGCTGAGATTTTGTCAGTACTTGCAGGCACTCCTTGTGTGCATGTGGAACAGGTCAGCAGGATTGCTGGGAGCCATGTAGCCTGTGCCCAGAATTTGGAGAAGATGAAGATGCTTTGCTAAAATCCCCCAGACAAGGTCAGCCCAGCCCTGCATAGTAATGAACTGCAGGGCCCTAAGAAACACCTGGGGGGAGTGCACAGGTGTTGCAAATTTGAGTTTAGATGCAGAAAAAGAGGATTTTTTAACATTTTGATAAATACTTTTAACATCTTTAATCTTTCTAAGACCTCCTCTGGAGTGGACCACAGTTAGAGAACTTGATGTGACTTTATTGTTTTTCAATTGATAAAGGTAAAGGGGAAATATGAACTGCAGAAAATAAATATACAAACATTCTTACCTGTCACAGATATGACAGGAAATATCCATTATTCTTTTTTACTACACAGAAAACCAAATTATTTACACAATACTTACAATGTTTTCTTATCTTGAAAATCCTGATACATAACAAGCAATTCTTAAAATTAGATTTGTGAAAGGGGGAATTCTGTTTCACAAGCAAATCATTGACAGAAATACAAATATTTCATATAATGCTGTTACATTCCATTTTTTAAACTTTTAGCAAACAGCATTACTATATCTGTCCTCCAATTTCAGACCATTTATATTTAGGTCTTTATGTGCGGTCACTAGGTATGCCTGTTTTAAGAGTCCAATGAAATCTTGAGCCATTCACATATTAGAAAATGCCAGACTGCCAACTTTCAGAAAATGAATGTATCTATGACTTAGTATTACAGCACCTTAAATAGTGATGAGTTTCAGATCCATCAAGTTTTATATCATATATTAACTAGCAATTGTAAAGCAAATAGGTGAGTTTTCAACTTAGAAGTTGTGGAATTCATAACAGTTAGTTATGAATTCCACAACTTCCACAAGTTTTGCAAGTGCTTAGAAGCGCAGAAGATGCATATTTTTGTGACAAATTTTTGACATTGATTGATGGCTCAATTTTCCATTTGAAAAATATAGTTGTAGAAATATAGTTTAAATTACACTATTCTGCATCTTCAAATTTTTCTAAATTAACCTACTTTGTTACTCTTTTGAAAACTGTAAGCTTACACAATTTTGCAAACTTAAACATCTGATACTGGAAAAATTCTACTTCATCACGATGAAATAGTAAAATGAAACAATAAAGCTGATTTTCAATAATAATTGAAAAATTAGTTTGTATAAAGATCAGTTGTTCTAACTTTTTAAAGTATTGATGAAAGAAGCAAAATCACAACCCAGGACTTTTATTGTATAGTGTAAGTGTATTTCATATTGCTACTGTATGTTGACAAAAAGAACAAGAGATTAATTTGGTTGATTTTTTTTTTCTTACAATAATTTCTGTGATATTAAGAATATGCGTAGTTTCTAACTTTTGCTTTAGATTTTCAAGATTTTTTTTCTTTTTATTTCTTTAATCTTACTCTACCAATGAATTTCTGTTTAGCACAAGTGAGCAGCAGGATTTAGTTTTGATCACAGGATCTTGGCCTTTTCTCACCTCTTATTCAATAAGCCAAACTGGACACACAGTAAACCATGTGCTGAACACAATTATGCATTTCTGAAATCCTTCTTCTATAAACTAGTGGAGTAAACCCAGCCAGTAGCGTAATTATTTTCAATGATGGGAAAAAATCTGAGGTCATTGAATCAGTGGAAATTTCTTTGCCTTTTTAATAGGCCGGTATCCAAATTCAAAAAGACAATGCAGAATCTTGCAGAACTAAACAGAAAGTTTGAGTAGCCCTGGCAGTAAAGCATGGCAATGGCAGTGTCAAGATTTATCAAGCAAAAAACTGAGATCAATAACTGATCCAGCTCAGGGACTGCTATTTTTAAGGAAAAAAAATTTAAAATCTCTGTTGTCATTATAGCTCTCTGTGAGCCACTGATTCAGAAATTGATTGTATTGGTTGGGATTGTAATATGTGTCCCTCTCTGCATAGGAAGTGGATCAACACAAACAGGTGGCCTTTGCATTCTCTACTGCAAGAGCAAGATATTAGTATTATTTTGAGATTGTATATCTTGCTGTTCAGTAAAAAATGAAGGCAAATTTATTTTTAAAACAATCTTAAACTCACACCACAACTTCTTAGAGGAATAACCACAGTTTGCTGAAGAAACAGCACAAACAAATCAAGTCTATTTTTAGATTTGTAATTTTTCATTTTTAAATTTGTGTGATGTTCTATTTGAATTGTCAAAGCATTAGGAAGTCAAGTAGAAAGTTTCTTTCCAGTTGTCCTTGATGATAAAGCATTTGTCTGGGTTTTTTTGAATGGCATGCTGAGAGAGAAAACTTGTACTTCTGAAACATACAGAAAGATATGCAGCATCCTTGCCTCTGAAAAAGCTTAATTGGTTTTCTGACAAATCAAAAATACTATTCATTGAAATAATAGTTCACCAGATGTCCTGTATGAGCCAGGAAAAAAGCATGAAGCAGCAGAAAAATATAAACTACAGTTTATGTGTTGATTCAAGAAAAAGATGGAGAAGGTTAAAAATAGAATGCCCATTTACATGTAAAAGAGTGGGAGTATCTTACTCCAGAGGCAGTGACTGGCAGTAGATGGAACTGTTCCAGAGAGTACAATTGCTGGTGAAGTAAATTCAGACTATTTTGAGTGACAGACAAACAAATCCTGCAGGTTGGGGTAGCATAGGTGGAAATGTGGCCTGACATGGTGGCAAGGGATGCAGTGTGACACATGGACCCTCACACATTCACTGTCGTCTATTCTACAGCCCTGCTGTGGTCAGTGGGGGACACAGAAGGACCACAGGGACCACTGTTGCTGGCTCCTGTCTCAGCACGCACAGAGCACTGCTTGTGCAAAGGCAGGGACAGCGTGCGAGGAGACACCTCTGCCTCTGCCCGGGATCATGTTACAGCCTAAAGCACCAGGTTCAGTGCCCCTTACCCAGCCCTGGTAACCCTTACACATTTTCCATGTGCTTCTTTGTATGAATGAGTACAATGGAGTAAACAGAGAAATACCCACTCTGTGCTACCAAAAAGAACTTGAATGAGTTCTCCTAACAGGAAATCTGTTACCTGACATGTCTTGCACGGCACTTGATTAAACTCAACCAACTTGGGCACAGATTCTTAGTTGCAACGTGGCTGGCTTTAACCACCCTGCACTGGTGCACTTCTCGCCAATGATTGCAATCAAGGAGAATTTTAAACAAGCCTAAATCAGGGCAGTCCTCAGGTTGTTTTATAGCTTGTGGAAGGCAGCCCAGTCTGCAGGGGACCACAGAGCTGGAGAAATACAGGAAGTGAAAAAATAGGCCAGTGTTAAAAAAATCGGCAATTCTGAGCATGTACAAGAATAATTGCAAGCTGCCTTAACCTGGAACCATCTATCTTCACATATCCATTTGAAGAAATAAGGAATTTAAGGCATCTTTCAAAGTAGCGAAGAACTTGAGTTTTTTCCCCGGGCCTTCATAGTAAGTAGCTCTGATGATGGGAGCTCCATTCCTTCACACTTATGGTGGTACAAGTAAGGAAGCAATGGAGGCTGGCTTCCTGCCTCATTTTATTTGCATTCCAGAAACCATTTTTGTACCATCTGTGATCCTATTGCAATATCTACATGGGGAATATAGATTACCTTCAGACTTCTTTGTAGATAAGAACACACATGGCAGAAGGCATGAAGAACGAGCTCCCTGGGGCCTTATTCACAGATGTGGCTAAATCTCCTCCTCTTACAGGTAACTAGATGGTCAGCTGCTGTAAGGCCAGCTCCCCCAGTTCCTGCTCCCCACATAACTGGGGGCTGGGGATGTGCTTATTTTCCCCTACTGAGAGAGGAACTTTTTATGGTCAGCCTTCTGTAATACATGAATAGCCCTCCACACTCTCAGAAGAGAGATAATTTGGCTATACAGCCATTTTGCTCTGGACCAGAACAACACAATAAATCACAATGCTTTGTCAGGGATGGGGATGTGAACTGTGGTGCCTGGTTCAGGTGTTTCTCAGCAGCTTTCAATACAATCTGCAAAGAAAATGCCTGCCTGGAGCTGCCTCTACAAAGCCATTCAGTGCATTGCCCATGGGAAGCACGTACTTCTCACATCACCCTTCTTCCCCTCACAGTGCTTTGATTTTAGTAGTATGGCAAAACACCAGACCTATCTATATTCAGGCACAGCTTTTGCATGGAAATCTCTGTATAGTGGGCAGCTTTCTGGCTTATTTTCCATCACAAATCTTACAGGAGAAGAGCAGCAGTTTCAAAGACTTTTACAAGGAAGCCTCAGGGCTTCTTTGCCAGACTTCAATGGATATGTTTAGAGCATGGTATATGGAGGTTGAACTGCCTGACTCTCATTAACATTAATAGAGTCAGAAGGCTAAATGCCTGCGCACCATTCTGGTGACGTATCCGCAGCATCTGGCAAGTAGCCTGCTGCCATTTCTAAGTCCTTTTGGATATGATGTTTCCTTCTTCGGTATCAGGGTGGCAAAGTAAACCAGAGAGGGACTTTCCTTCAGCTAAGACATTCTGAAAAGTAAAACAACTGTGAGGGCTCTACCTGATTTTTAACACAGGACCTTCCACTTGCACATGAACTTATGTGAACTAGCAGCCTTACAAAAACTAAATTTAAAACCCCATATCAAAGAGACAACAAACTGCTGTTTACCTATTTGTTTAATACGAAAGAGTAGGCTAGCAGCTACACAGGATTCATGGTCTCATGAAAATTCTAGGATGTTTGGATTACATGTGCTCTTTGAAAATTATAGATAAAGGAGGTACCTTTCAAACACAAGGCTGTTGCGCAGCTGAAGCAAGTAGCTTATTTTAAATTTAACCTGTATTAATATAAAAAATCCTTCATTCCCTGTTTATGAACACCTGCAGTTTTTATCACACACGTTTTCACTGGAAACAATCTGTTAAAACTGTAAAATTATTATAGTGTAGTCCCATAGCATGTCTCACTGGCAGCACCTTTGATCTCAGCCCCTGGGAAACATTTTTTCATGTGGGCAGCAGCAGCAGCTGTAAATACAATGTTAATACTGTTGAAGTATTAAATTTCTCTTTTATTTGCTGGCCGAAGTCTGAGTGCTTATGCAGTACTACACTTCCCATATAACTTGCTTTCAAGTTTCTGAAATTTCAAGATAATCTAGTGTCTGAGATAATGCACTGTCTTAGATACTTTTATAATGGTGTTACAAGTAAAAAAAAAGGACCTCTCAGTTTCTTTAAAATCTGGGAAAATACACTTTGGTGATAAATCTTAACCTCTCAACATCTTGATCCCCTCCTTAGCTGCTGGACAATTCCCAGCTTTTCTGCTTTCACCTGATTAGAAACAACCTGTTAGCTAAATTACTTTGTTACAACCTACCTATTACTTCATGGTTTTTCTCACGTGTTCAGTCATACTTTAACAAAAAATGTCTCTTTTTAAAATGCTCTCTGCATCCCTGGTGACTGTGTTATCACAACACTACAACACTAGATCTTGTATGGACTTTGCCATACTCAAAGAGCATAAGGATCTGCCCTTAGCCTGCCGTCATCAGCCACCACACACCCATCCCAACCACTCCTGAAGCCAATGGTATAAAGACTGGATAATGCCCTGAACAGTGTAAAAAATAGCTTGAGCTAGATGAATGCTAGTCTAACCCCTACAATTTTATCCTGATTGGGTTGTTTTGCAATGATATCACTCGTTCAAGTTTTATATGGGGAAAATTATACAGATTGGGCACTTTTATTTTTCATGTACTGAGTGCACATCTTCAGTAAGACTATTTCTTTAACAACATTTTAATAAAGCAAACAGCACACACATTCTTTTAAGTGAAAATTTATACACATATTAGTGTTTTAAGTGCTTTATGCCTTTCAAGGACACTTGCATTAAAATGTCTTAGGAAAAGCAATTCTACCAAATAACGTGCAAACAATCTTGTGTCAAAATTATCTTGATTTAGCCTCTCCTATTCACTGCTTTTGATTCTGAATGAACACACAAGCCACAAGGCTTGTTCTACTTTGTATGCTCTGTACACACTGCCATCAAAAGTGCATAATAATATGCATTTTTGTTCATTTTCAAATACCACTGTAATAGTCAGTTGTATGCACACAAAGCTTTTTAAATGCATACACTGTGGTTTTGTGCCTTAAGGCAAATCTCATTTCATGCTTCTTGGTACCAATATAGCTTGGAAATGCAAGGACTGAAGCCTATATTCAGGGTCTAAATCCAGAAAAGATATAAAAGACCTGTTAGAAGGAGGTGGGGTTGGAGAGAGGGTGGAAGAGAGACAAGCTGTAGAGTACATTTCCTACCAAGGCAGGTACCTCTCTTTCCTCTTCAACCTCTGAGTAGAATTAGGCATCCATTTGAGACTTAGAATAACCAGGAGGCTAATGTCCATGGGTTTTTTTGTTAATCAGGCATCAGGTAAAGCTTTTAAATAACCACTTGCAAGGACTGGAAGACAGCCTTCCCCTTTTCCCAAGCAAGAGTTCTAACTGCCCTAGGACACCTAAATAACATGACTATTTTGGCACCAATTCTGTGTGGACTCTCCCCCACCTCCTCCCACTAATAAAAATAAGTATTCTTTTTATTCCTGCATATTCATTTTAAATGCAGAGCTTTTCACATATTAGAATAGCTTTTACATGGAAGATTGGGGTGAAAGATGGAACTAAACCCCTTCTTCCAGGCAAAGATTGCATCCACATTGCATACTCATACTCCTGAATGCATGGAGACTCCCATCACCTGCTGCTGCTGCTGCTGCTGTGCTTCATGCACAGCCTGCACCATTAGTCATGCTCAGAGGATGCCAGCTGGATAGAGCCCCTCAGGTGAAACAGACTGAGGAATGCCTTGCTTATGAATTCAGATTAGGTTAAATGTAAATTATGGCTGGGTCACTCCACACTAAGCTGGTTTGGGGATGTCCAGGAAAAAAGAATTTAAAGCCTTCAGGAAATACAGGGATTTTGACATGAACGGGTGGCTAAAGACAGGTTCAGTCTGCACTCCTCCACCCCAGCTCTAGCTAAGCCTGCTCCATTTGAGAAGCTGGGCAGTCATGTCAGTGTGAAGGCTCAGAAAAATGCATGGCAACTAAAGAATTCAGGTGGCTCCAAATTTATGTGACCCCTTTATGACTTCAAGGACTCATAAAGGCTGCAGTTTGGAACACAGAGCCTTAAAGCAAGTGTTCGGCAGCTTTGTTCTTTCATACTCATCCTGTCTTGATTTTCTTCAGATTATTTATATGGTGGAAAATCCTAGTAAAAGAAATTCAAAATTTTAGGGAGGAAAATTTCACATGACTTTAAATGGCTTGATGGAAAGGTTACACAACCATGCTGCAAAAGATGGGTGCTGTGTAAAAGAATAACCACAACCTGTTAGATGTGAGCCAAAAATGGAAAAGGAGGACAACCTACTTGACTTAGATATGCAGGTACCAGCCCTTGTTTAAGGGCGAGGCTTCCAATCACCTGTTCCATAAAAATCACATCACATAAGGGGCTCAGTATGACTATCACAGCCTCCAGTGGCCCAAATCTGTTTGTCTGCACTGACAAAGCTGCTTCTTGGGCCGCTCTTTGCAGCCTGGTTCTGGGTCACAACTGCAAGTGCCTTTAGCTGTGGTGGCGAAGAAAATTGTGCAAGGATGAAGATGCTTCCTGAAGTCTAACAGGAGTGCACATCTGTGCATCCTTGACACCAAATCAGTCAGGGATGGCACCCATCAAGACGTTAGGGAGGAAAGATGTCTCTATAGCTTGGAAAACCCATCTTGCCTCATATTAAATACTCTAAGTCTCCCACCTCAGAAACTGCTAAGGTATTTCCCAAGCAAAAACTCCTATTCCCTGGCCACTTTTGTTTTGCACACACCTATACAGTTTCATAGACTACTAGAGGAATGAAATAAATATATTTTAATAGAAATCATTCTCAAAAAAGCTGTGATCAGTGACAAAATTATGCATTTGTTATGGTAGATTTAAACTACGATAAGAACCTGTTCTTTGAGTAGTTCTGATATTTCTCATTCCTGTTGCTATATTAGATAGAAAGAGAAGAAACTATTCTATTTACTGTATAGAATAGTATTATGTGTATTTTACTGTATTATGTGTAATTTACAAAAACACACTGTATTATGTGTAATTTACAAAAACATAAAACTGCTTTTGTCAGAGTAAATATTTATAAAACCATGACTTTAAAATATTGCAGTGTTGTTTAGTAAAGAACTTTTTCTGCAGTTTAGAAATATGAATTCTGGTCAAAAAAGTATCAGGAGGTACCTTTTCCTTTCCCACAACATCCTGGTATCTGAATAGGAACATTATGGGTGGTGGATCTGGATGGGTGGCCTACTAGATGGGTGAAAACCTGCCTGGGCCCCGAGGCCAAAAAGGTGGGTAGTTAATGGCACACGCTCTACCTGGAGGCCAGTTGTGATTTTTTCAAGACCTCTCTTGTCTAACACTTTTTACAGTGATCTGGAGGAAAGGTCAGAGTTCATTTTCACTGAACTTTCAGGAGACACCTAGCTGGTGCATGCAGCCAATCTGCTCGAAGCCATGGCCACTTCCAGGAGCACCAGGCAGGCTGGAGGGATGGGTTGGCAGGAACCCTAAGTAACAAAACAAGGACAATTGCAAAGTTGTACCCCTTGAATGTATGAAACTCGTGCAGTGGTCTTCTCCACAGAGCTGTGGAGCAGCTCTGTGGAGAAGACAGCGGTGGATCTAAAGATGAACATGCTGTGGCAGTAAGGCTGGGTAGCAGCATGTGGGGCTGTATAATCAGGAATGTCCACAGTGGCAAAGGAGAAGTCTGTGCCCTTTAATTTGACCTGTCAACCCTATCTAGGAGACTGTGTCTGGTTTGAGGTCTCTTGAGCAGCAAAGGAAGGCATTGTTAATGCAGCAGGCTCCGTGGAGGACTGCCAAGATGGCTGGGACTGCAGCAGGAGTGCAGGCATCCTGTAAGGAGAGGCTGAGGCTGCTTCATCTGGGAGAAGGAATGGTGGTTCAGGGGACCCAATGGAGCCCCAGTGCTTAGGGTAAATTTTGGCAATATGGTAAGTGAAGACAGGGTCCACCACAGTCCCTGTCAGGAGGGTGAGACAACAGATATAAACTGAAATGGGGGAGGTCCCACTGAAAACAGAATGCTCTTTTTCTCTGGTGGCAGTCCATCAGTGGAACAGGCTGCCCAAGGAGGCTGTGCAGCCTCCAGCCTTGGAGGCTTTCAAGACCTAACCAGATTAAACCCTGAGCAGCCTGAGCTGACCTCAGGACTGATTCTGCTTTGAGTGGCAAGTTGGACTAGAGATCTTCTGGGGCCTTTTCCAACCTGGATTAATCTATGATTCATTAAATGTTTTAAGACCTTTCCTGGAGCTTTTTAATCACTACCTTCTTTAACTTTCTTTTGCTTTGGCATGAAAATCTTCTGAACTATTTCTAAAAGTACATCTAAAAGAACATCCCTCAAAATAACTGTTCTATTTTAGGTAAGTACTGTCATTATATATATATATATATGTGTGTGTGTGTGTATATATATATATTTTAAGTTCTGAATACTGCAGCTTATTTTGAAGGGCTCTTCATGAAATAATGAAAGAAAGGGCAAGCTTTTAAAAATTTAATCTAGATGAGCTATGTAGGAATGAATTATGCCTAAGGATATGCTATTTAAATGTAGAAAGGTATAATTACAAGTGCTACAAGTACGAAACAGAGCTTCTTAGAGAAATTAGGACTTCTTTAAGAAAAATAAAAGGAATTGAAAATGTCTGTGTGTCTTAAGTTTTCTTCTTTTGTTACTATGACAACAATAAAGAATTACCAAAGGAGAGAATTGGATTGGTACAGTATTAAAGATTTGGAGTGCTAATTAGTATTCTCCTTCTATTACTCTGATAGCCACATAATCCAGAGCCATTTATTCTAAATCACTTAACTCTGAATGCTTTTCAGCATTGTTTTAAAAGTAAATGCCAACTTTATTTATTACACATTTGTCTGTATTTAAAGAAAGACTCAGTTCAATTAACATATTTTTGAAGTCTAGACTTCTTCATTTTTAAATACTCCAGACAACCATTTATTCTCAACTTTTAAAGGATTTTTTTTTTTTTGTGCAACTGTATTACACAGTATATTTTCTTTGATATATAATCATTTATGCAGTGCCTCTATACTTTTGGCCACACATAACTGTACATGTATTTGAACATAAGATATCTCTATCCCAAAAATAACCCTTTTAAACTGAAACATATTTAGGTTTTATACCATTTTAATTGCACATCCTAATATTTTTCTAACACTATATAGATATCTTTAAAACCTGTCTATTGTGTATTTAAAAGCTGTCTATTGTGTATTTAAAAACTTTCAGGCTGCTTTTTAAATCTGAGTACTTACATTTCTGTCTCATTTTGTAATCTAAGTTTGCAAGATGTACATACACAAATTAACCAAAAGCATATAAAATTGTTTGCAAATAAAAATAAAAGAGAGAAAGAAATAAGGTACTTTACGTGGGCACAATTCAAATGTTAAACCAGCTAGTGAAAAATACCACTAAATACAAAAATCAAGTGAAGAGTTTTTTCTATGTGTTAGGCACTGATTTTGATTCAGATTTTGATTCATTCTTGGCTCTGTCTCAGACTTGATAAGGGACAAGCTATCTAATCTCCTTCCTGCCTGAGGTGGTGGATCCTGGTGTTAATCTGACTGCTGGCTGCTACAGCCCTGCCATTCTCCCTGTCTCAGCTCTGACCCTGGCTAAGGCATTTCAGTTTGAAAAGCAGTATGAAAGGGTTTTGCTCTCCCCTCCCTGCTTTCCACTGCTTTTTATAGCTTTAGGGCACAGAAACAGCCAAAATCAAGGCTGGACAGACATTAGAGTTAGTGTGAAGAGAGGATTGCTGGTTTGCCAGAAAAGACAAACTGCTCTAAGTGAGACAGTTACGCTGCTTGGGATACCAGCTTCATTTTCTATGTCTCTAACATTGGTTTAGTGTTGATTCCCTTTTTCTTTTCTCCTTATTTATCTTAATTTGTAACCTGTAATCTGTTTTATTTTAGCAGTGAGACATATTTGGGAGCACTTACTATCTATACATAAAGAACAAAAACATATGCATAGAAGTTCTAAAGGAAAGATGGTGAAAGAAGTAAAAGGAAGCAACAAATGGATTTCTGCCAATAATGTAATTAAAGGCTTCTCGGAAGGCATTTCAGCAGATGTGTAAGAGTATGATAAATATTTGAAAGCACTGGAGGACAGTTATAGTCTTCATCATTACCAATAATAGGTATTTTAATAGATGCATTAATAGCACAATCTGCAGTAATAAGATCATCAAACCACTGGGCCTTCCTTGAAAACTTCACTGACCCAAAGACAGAACTAGGGGTCACCAATGTTTGGCCATGTTTTCATCACAAAGTAATTTTTTCACTGTTATGTCTGGTCTAGAAAAGATATTCTCCTGCAGGCATGGTAAATTTGACAAGATTACTACTCACTATTTGAGCAGACAATGATTTTGTCTGTCTAGGTGACAATAATTTTTTTTCCAAGGCAAAAGGAACAATTGAAGACTTTACTGGAAGTAGGGGAAGACTGTCTTAGAGTCAGTTAAGGGTTAGAAAACTTATGGAGGGGAAAGAATTGGAAAATATTTACATTTGAACAAAATCTCACTGGTTCCCGAGAAATAATGGGACAGAAGATACTCTTATTTTTTCCTTTTTTCAAACAGTCTGTGAATACCAGGTATGAGGGAGGACAGTGCTACCGTTCATGTGTGTTAGCACAATGTTAGCTTTTTAATACAGGGTGGATAGGTCTGATTACCTAAAAATCCCAAACCTATGGACACGGAAGTCCTCAGTATGTGTGACCTGAGCACAGTTCTTAACAAAGCCACCAACCTTGCAGAGCTCACTGAGATATCTCAACAGCAAGGAGGTATCACCTCACTCATCTGCACGAGTGGACAAGACAAAGATCCATGAGAAAGAGCACACAGATAACACAGGGCTCTGGGTACCTTCCAGGAAACAACATGAGCCATATAAAATCTCCCCAACAGCAGCAGCCCTTGGAAAGTTCAATGTTGTGTATAAAAACACGTATATTTAAAGAATTTTTAAGTAACCCTCTTCAAAAGCTTGTACAGGCACTTCATGCACATTGAAGAGGTCTCATTGACTGTAGTAGGACTACTTGTGTGTGTTGACCTGAGCCCATCTCTAAGCCTTTGTAGAAGAAAGCCCTTGGCAAGCACATGAAATGTGCCAGTGACAATGACCTGCTGACAGTGAAGTTCTCTAAGAAACCCATGTCAAAACCGAGCTTTAGTAGAAATTCACTGGGGAAAGGACTGGATCAAATGCCACACCACCCAGTTGCTACCAACAGATGGGTAGCAGTCCTGGCACACTGAGCAGCTCTCATAATGGTATAGTGAGAACTGGGCAGGAAAGATGGTACAGGAAGCAAAAACATGGAAGCAGAGTGGCTGGGGAGGTTGCTATGATTTTTTGCATAAACAGCAATGACCTCATATGAGAGATGTTTTTTCATTCCTTCACAATTTGCTAGGTACTAGAAGACACAGAAAAAAAGCCAACACTTGGTACAAAAGACAGGTCTTTGGCAGCTACTTCTGTAGGGTCGATTGCTCAGCATGCAGACTGAAGTATCAAAACAGAATGACACGGAGTGGACAACCCTATAAATATATTCTTCCATTAATAAAGGCTTTGTACCGTTAACATAGCTGCAAGAAGTCTGCCATACAAAAAGGTTCACCAAAACCAATACATAGTCCTTATAAGGAACTTAAAAAACAGACCTGGGAAGTTTGACCTCTGGCAATTTTGAATCTCCTCCACCTCAGGATAAGCAGATATAGAATCTTTGAAGAAAAGCAGTAAATATATTAGTAAAGCACTAGAACTGAGATCCTTAGGGAGACTATACAACAAAGCAAGGTGGATTAATTGTCAGTAGCACCACCATCAATACTCTTGTGTGCAGGCGATGAAGCACAGCTTCTGTCAGAGGACAACAGGCAGATCTAGACTTGATCTCTTTTGAAAACATTTCACACCCTTCTTTGAACAAGCCTTGCCAATATCAGTGATGCACACAATTACAGTACTACATTTAATACCTCCATGTGACAACCCCACCTCCCTGCCCTAGCAAAACAAAGAAAATGTAAAAAGTAGCATTCTGGAACTGTCAAAATATTTGAATTATTTTAAGGTCCACATTAGGCTTTCCTATTAATTTTGTGTGCAGGACACTCAGGGGTTAGAGAGACTATCTACAATGAAAAACGCAACTGTCACATGTAAACTTAATTTCAGTGGTTTACAAAAACCAATACCATCACCACCCTAACACAAATTATACTAATAAATTTCAAAGTATAAAATAGATGTAAAAACACAAGGATGTTATGACTCACCCAATGACACATCACATCTTAAAGGGGCATGCATAATCATTATTTCAACAATCAAGCATTCAATCTTAATTTTATGCTATTGTTGGGAATGAAATGACATGCAAGAAGAAACATAGTAATTGCTATGTGGCATTAATTATTTATACCACATATTGATGTTCTCTCCAACAGAATTACAAGAAACTGCACTGCAGGTTCCGTGCTTTCCATCCAATTTCTTCTAACCCATGTAAATCTGTAAATTCTTCACTGCAGGTAAAGTATTCACATCCAAGGTGTGCTGTTCATGGCTATCAATGAGTCAGGAATTCTCCTAAGTCTTTGGTGTAGGTGGGATTATCCGTGCCTGGGTTGCATATTGAAACACTGCAGTGGGAAGAAATCTGTTGTCTGGTATAATCACTTTGATAGGAAAAAGGCATTGGCATGACACTGATGTATCATGTAGGTGCAGCAGAATCTAATTATAACTCAGAACAATTAAAGCGTTTTTTTACTCCTGAAGCTAAAAGTTCTATAATTAGGATTTTCTGTTCTCTAAATGTATTTTCTCCTAAGAAGTGACGAAAACAAGTCTGAGAAGAAAATAAAAAGATCCGTCATAGATTCTTATCAAATTTGTGTTTGCAAATAGAGTTTTCATAATTCCAATCTCTTCATAACATAATTGAATGAATATTGACTCATAAAAAAAAAAAAGTATCACAATTTCCTCCATTTCCCTTAGGTCTTATTTCTGAGTAATTTTCCATTTTAAATAGAGAAAAATATATTACATGCATTAATAAGCAAATAAAAGTTAAATGTAAAGAAATAAAATAGAAATACTAAACGCTTTATTTCATGATCACAATTACTACATAAATAAGGTGCATGATTTTCAGGACTGATCTATTCTGATATCTGACCTATCTTACCATAGGAATTCCACTTTTTTGGACATATGATTTTGAGTGAGAGAAACTTCTACAGACCACATTCACATGCATGTATACCTAAATAATCCATTCAGCTATTGCCTTACTGAATATCTCTTATTAGCTTACTGAATACCTAAAAATTCCTCAAGTTCACTGATTATATAAGTCATTAATATGTAATACACATGCATAGAATTTCTCCTATATATTTTCCTGTCATTTAACATTTCTCTCAGTTTCTCTGAGAGAATGAATCTCCTCTGTCCCCTCAACTCATTATCTGTTCCAAATAAGGCAAATATAAATAGAAAGAGAATCTGACGTATGCATTATTCAGTCAGCTTTCTGTGTTATTTTTCCCTTGAAGTGGTTCACTGAAATATGCTCCACAGGGCATATGAAGGTTATAGCACCTAGTCAAAGGAAATACATTTCATAATAACTATTATTTCTTTCCTTAACTTCCCACTGAGACCTTTCTTCACCTGAAATAGTTTGCACGTCTAGATTCTTTTTAGTCTGATTGCCTATAAATTTCCTGAAATACAGACAGATGAACAATCAGTCTTAAGAAGTCTGACGGTATAGCACTTGGACAGAACACAGACACAAGACATCAACGACACAGACTCAGAAGAGGCTGATTGTCAGTAGTTTGAAGGGTACCATTATAATTTCCCTGTATTTATTAACAAACTGAATACATCAATTGGAAACACTGTGTGACCTTCAAGCTTTAGCACACGTTAAGCCAAGACTCTACATATTTTACTACTGTTCCCTGAAATTTCAGGACTACAATATCAGCAGTTGAAATAGAGAATGTTCACAAGTGCCCATGGAAATATACTTACTGGATATTCTGATGGTTATTATTTCTTCACAGTGCAGTCATGTCATTCATGTTACTTATGGTGTACTTTCATTGTTCAGTTTCTGTACCTGTGCACATAAATGGGAAAGGGATGTGTATTATGGGATAGTGAAAGGAATACTGTAGTTGCCAATTTGAACAAATACAAGAGCTACTCAGTGAGCTAAGGGTGGCCTGCATGTACCACTCATAAATTGTCAGCTATTTGTTCCTAATTAAATACAGCCAGCTCTCACAGCTTGGAGTTGAAGGCTTGACCTGCTTCAGTATCAGACCAGTCATCTAAACACACACACCTTCTTCTATCAGCCCCTCTTCTTCTATTGGAGAAGGAAAAGAACACTATTTATAGCTCAGGACTTCCTAAGTCGTTTCCTCCAATAACTGCTAAAGAGGAGATGCTGGGAAGTAAATGCAGCAAGCAGACTTCTCATTGAAGAGAGAAACTTATTATGGTCTTACTCAGGATAGTAGCTTGTTCCACTGTCACTCAGTGCTGCATTTAGCATCACACCTCCCCTTGTCTTCTGATAGGGTTGTCAGCACAGCCATAACATACTTTTAGGTCCATTAAAGAACGTCCAAACAGTTCCTCAGACTTAATATCTTGTCTTGTCCACCTGATATATGTGATTCCATGCAGATGTTTGAATAAGTTCAAGGACACCCAATACTTCCAGAAGAGTTGGTGTTTTTGTGATGTGTACATCTTAAATTCACAGTTTCTTAACAGGAATTTCATGCATAACTAAATACCCATACAAGAACATTAAAAACCTGTCTGCCTGCATCTTTCTGCTGGTATTTGTAAGAAGCCTGAGGATTTTTTAACTTCTTTTTTTTTGTGAATATTCAGGCTATTTTATAGAAATATGTATATATACAATATGGCACAATACAATAAAATACAACCTCTCCTCTAGGCTGCTGCAGTCTGACAACCAAAATGAATCTACAGAAAAATATGGGGGAATCAAAATATTCTGTTCAGTCTCTTTCCTGTAATGCAAAGTGTAGCATACCTTTTGTATGTTAATTAATGTCTCCTATGATTTTATGCAAATGCAGACAAGATAAGAATAAGAAGTGGTTACTTCTAGCAGTGACTGATACAAAACACAAGGAATTAAAGGTGTACATGGGGCTAAGGTGTGGGAGTTGCTTCTACACATAGAGAAATTCTTTGTGGGTGAAAATGCATGTGAACCCCTCAACAAGGTGGTGCATCATGATTTATATAAGACAGCTCACACATCTCACCTATTGAATTCAGAAAATAATAAAATATTAGAAACATCACACATTTGTGAGATGGGAAAAAAGGTGCTATTCAGAGAAGACTGTTGTATCTTTTTTTTCCCAGATAACTAACCATTATCATATATAACTAATATATTATATATATTAGTTATATATGTTATATATATCATATATAACTAATCATATTATATAAAATTGATTTTCTTTTCCAAACAAAGACAACTTCAAACAAATCAAGTTATACTGAAGTTCCACTGTCTGGAGAAAAGGAAAATATTCCTGGAAAAAAAAAAGTAACGCTTTGTTATTATTATTATTATATGCTACTTTTAATTAATAACTGTGAGGAGCTTCTGTGATAGTCTAGTAATTCTTGACTTCATTTTCTTTCCAGAGACTCCACAGTCTATAAAAGGACTGGAAACTCTTATAATGAACACTATAATAGAATTTATTATGCCAGCAGAATGAAGCCTGTGTCAACACTTCCATTATAAAATCTTGGTTTTAAGAGTTTGTAACTTATCTCTATAAATACCACATGCTCCATTGTATAAGTCAAACTATTATTTTCCCACAGCATAAAATTATTGCAATGATATCACTGATTTTGGCTGAACAAAGGTCTTGATTACCAAAGGTGAAAAAGAGAAAATAACCTTATTGCTTTATCCATTAAGTGTTTATTTTTGCAACAGTGTGTCTGAATTTTAAAACATTCAACACTGGTCCATAATTGGGGTAACTAGACTGGGGATAGGAAGCAGCTTTCCTGTTGTCACTGAGTGTAAGTGTAAAATATGAAGCACTGAATACTTTCCTTTCCCTGTAATTTTCACTCTTTATCACTCATTCTTTTGTCAATATTATGGGGTTTTGTTTGCATGAAACTGCCACCATGACAGGAATGACAACATAACAAATTAATTTTATATATATATATATATAACAAGAATATTATTACATATATATGCATTGTAAGAAGACAAAGCAAATTTCATATAAAAGGTAAGAGCCAAAACAGACACACATGCAATCAGGGATGTTTCCATGCAAAGTCTAGCCTATGAATGCACAAATAAGGAAACACGCATGTATATATATATAGAAAGACATAGCACTTTTAATTTTGAAACATTAATACTATACCACAGAGATTTCCAACAATCCAGTGCCTATGTGGAGCCACATGTTATATTTAAGCTCCACAGTTTTTGGCGCTTTTTTAAAGTACATTAATTTAGATACTCAGTCTCAAATTTTATATTCTTGCTTATAAGTTTTTACATTTGTAGCTGCCAAAAGAAGTATAAATTTGAATTTCTTTCAATCTCAAGGAGTGAGAAAAAAGAAAAAGTTCTTCAGCAAGTCATTTGAATACTGTAAGATGTTTTAGGTTAGAGTGAAGCATTTGCCATGACTATAAAGAAGATTAAGACATGTAAAATTCTCCCAGTTACATCAGAAATGGTCCCTAAAAACAGGAATAAATACCATTAGCAAATTCATCCAGAAATTAAAATGATTGTTAGTGACATATTAAACAGGGATTTCTGATCTGTTGCATACATGATAAAGGAAAAGAAAATCTGACCTGATGAAAACAAATTTATTTCAATCCCATTTATGCTCATGTGTCCAAATAATCCATAGAAATTAAAATTATTTCCATATTATCCTTCAAGTTATAGGTGATAAGAAAAAGCTGCAGGGAAGACAGAATCACTGAAGAAACAACTATTCCTGAATTCCTGACTTTTCAGGTAATTCACACTTCAATTAAATTTAATTTTCCAGGCTAGAGTGTGTCTGAAGCAGAGCAGACACACACCAACCCACAAACTGTGGAATCCATTGCAACCTCTAAAGGGTGCAACACTAGTTCTGCTGATATGGGAAAAAAGTTGTACTAATGAAGATGTGCTAAAAAAATCCAATTAAAACAAAAAGGTACCACACTTCTATTTTAATGCATGCCTGGGTTACTGTGAGAAAGCAGAAGTTTCCAAATTATGAATGCTGCATGCAGCATCTCAGCACCTTGTGAAATAATTGCCTGGGGAAATCACTGTCCTCCCCTTACATGGCAATTCAATTACGTGACAAAAACTTCTGCAGTTCCATTTTTTTTCATTCTGTATGCCCCTGGGTTCCTCTACGTGGTGTTACTCCAAACCAACTTATAACAAATAAAGTTGCATTTAGCATGGCATTTGCATATTCAGAATTAAAAGTTCCTTGTAAAAAGAAGGTACCATCACCTACATCCAAAAGGGTAAATTAAGGAAAGGACAGGGACTTGCTCAGCAACTCACCAGGCATCAGTGGCAGCACCAAGAACGTAATGCTGTTTTCCAGTCTGAAAGGTTACCAGCTTGAAGGCAGAGGAGGAGGAGATGATGTTATTACATTAAACCTGGAAGCACAATCTTTGCTTATAGAAGCACAGAATCTGTAGTTCAGAATCACAGTCTCAATTTCTCTGTTTTCTTGTAATGCAAGAAATGTTTAATGTTCTGGTCTGGAAAAGAGAGAAACTTTCCCATGCAAACTGAAAGGGTAATTCATTACTATGTAATCTGCCAGTTCATTAAATGTATTTATGGAATATCACAAGAGAGAAAATAGGCACACACTTTAGAATGTGTCTTTGTCATCTAATAAAATTTGATTTTAAAATCACTTGGAGCTCATAACAATCTAACTACAACCTTGGCAGAGAGTACATTAAGAAAAAATCAGCATTCATTTGGACAATTTTTACTTTTTTATGCTAGTAAAAAAAAGAGTACCATTAAGAGGATCTCTCTGTGACAAATATTCAGACTGGTAGCCTTCCAACGTTTGTGCACATTCATTCATTTGTGAAGGAGCTATACAGGTGTACAGTGGGATCTGCTGTCCACAACCTGTGTGTTTAAGTATTTACATGCATTCCTGCTTCAAAAGGGCCCTCCTGCTCTATACACCGTGCAGACAGAAGACCGTGCAGGGAAGACTGTTTGATGGGCCCCCATCCACTTCTTAAAATGAAGAAAATAAGATGGTTTCAATATCTGCACATTAGGGGAAATGTCAATACAGAGAGACACCAAAAGCATTTAAAAAAAAAATGGAGAAGGGAGGTCTCCAGCCCAGCTCTCCTCAGCTGAAGGAGTGCATGGTAATAGGACTAAATTTTCACTTTCCTTCAGAGGTGTCATGCACCAGAGGAAGCACGTAGGTCAGGCAGCTCTGTAAAACACACAGCCCTTCCCTCAGATGCTCCCCAAAGTGCCTTTGTGCCTGCCCAGAAGGAAAGGGGGTCTGTTTGTGTTTGATATTGGGCAAATGAATCCATAGTCAGATGTCTGATACAACCAACTTGACAGTCACTAAATTGACAGGCAACATATTTGGAAATAGTTTTAAGCTCTCAGTTTCTTCTGAAAGGACAAATGTATTAGGAAAGAAAAAGTATATGTCAAAAAGTTTTCTAACTTTAAGTAGAAAGCTGAATATCCCACTGCAAATAAAAAAAAATATTTTTAAAGATCTCTTGTAGAGTGAATGCATCGTGTTATTTTCCAATGCTTCCCACATGAAGCAATTTATTTCACCCATGGGAAACTCAGGAAAATTTCACAGTACATACCTCTGGTAAACAATTTTCCTGAAGCTCCGGTAAAAAGAAAATTTTGAAAGAACAGAAAATTAAACATAATACCTCCGATTACTGAAAATACTGTACCTACAGTAAAAATGAAATCAAGCATAATAGGCTGAGGGAGCACCAAGGAACTTCACACAGCAAACAGAAGACCAAACTCTCAAAGCAAAGATATTCTTGATTGCACAGTGGGAGGAAATTTCTAAGAGATGTATCCAAGCTAGTTTTTTTAAATTAACTTCCCACTTTATATCTAGACTTGAGTCTCAAAGTACTCATGTCACTTAAATAGAAATCACAGCAGCTCATTCCAGCTGCAAAGATTTAGGATTTGCTGAATTAAATGGTAATAGACTGAAGCCAAAGATTACATGCCCCAATAATTAGGAAATAGCCAATATATTTAAACATTTCTTTTTTTCTGTTTAGAACTAAATATTAGCCAGTTGCTCAGTCATGGTAAACTTAAGTCATAGGCTTGATCCTAAGTTTTTATGCATATTGAATGTTTTAATCAAATTCTCAGCCTCTTCAAGTCTTCCTCAGCCATATGCAACCACAACCCAGCTCTTGCCATTACAGTCTTCAATCGTTTTTCAGCAAACAGCAAGAAACCTCTCCAAATCCCTGCTCCTCCTTGGAATGTTTCCCTCTATGCTTTGCAGAAAATAGGCAAAGCACAACATGAAATAGGAACAGCTGAGCATTTGGCTCACCACTGGGAACTGCAGCTCAAACCTATGACATACTCTTATGGCAGAATGGCAAAGAGAACAAATCATTCAATGGGAAGAAGAAAGGGACAGGAAAACATTCTGACAAAGCCTTCGTCTTTCGTGACTTGACAAAGTAATGACAGCCAGGAACCTTGGGAGATGAGTTTCCTTCTACAGCCTGAGAGAAGCCATACCTCGCAACACATCCCAAGAAACCTCACCCAGAGCAGCACATTTGGTACCCAGGTGTGAAGGCATGGCAGATCTCTCCCAGTACAGCAGACCCTCTGCCTAGATGCTTTCTGCCCCTGATGGAACACCCTCACAAAGCCAGTCAGGAGTGCTCCTGCCTTTGTGGCCTTGGGGAAGACTTTTACATAGTCACCAGTGACATTCCTTCAGCCCACCAGAGTCAAGGTGCCCATTAACAGGTCTCTGCCATGCCTGTTTTTGGCATCCTACACTTCCAGGCAGACTCAGAGCAGTGTAAAACACAGCTCATCTTCCTGCAATGGAGATACACACCCTATCCCTTCAGAGCTCCTCAAACAATGAACACCACCAGTTCCCAAGCACACCCAGCTTCCTTTGTAAACACCATCCTTTGCCTTGTGCTTAGTTTCTTCAGTCTTCCTACACATTTTTAAAGATTAGTTTCTTATGCTATTTTTCTTTTGCTTGAAGGGGAGATTTTCAAAGGCAGTAATAATGTCAAATCCTACAGCCCATTGGCTCTCAAGAGATGCTTATCTTATTTTTCTGTCTGTGAAGGGTTCCTCTGACTCCTCCATTTCTCATCTGTAGCGACACTGAGCTTTTTTTTTTTTTTGGCATGGACTAGCTGCTCCTGTCCACTTACTAATTCTATTGCTTAACTACACTGACATTGATATCAAACATCCAAAAAAAACTGTTTCTACTTTCTGAGGCCCATTAGCAAAGCTTGTAGGCAGGAAGAATATGCACAGAGTCAGGCAGTCCTGATGTACTGCATGCATGTAGAAGAATGTGCACAAAAAGAATATATGAAAGCAAATAAAGTTAAATATTAGATTACAAGATTTCTATTTTAATCTTGTTACATTTTCCTATGAAAGGGAAGAAAATTTAAGTTTTAAGAGACAAACCAATCCTAGCTAAGGAATCAGAGTCCCCTTTCTGCCAACAGGGAATAGTGTCTCAAGCCATCTTCCTGAAACATAAAAATAAATCTGTATCTGACCTCTTCTCTTACATTTAAATAAGATTGCTGTCATGACCTCACTATTTGAAATTGTCACAAAGAAGTTTTTCACTACAGCCATCACTCAGAGTGACCTCCGAGGATTCTGCAAGGGCAGCCAAAATCCTAAAATCTACTAAAATTGCTTAAAAAAGTTGTGAACTGTGCTACCATTTTTAAGGCAACAATTTAAACCCACCACACAAAGTGCTTTGACATGGTTGTTTGTGGTTAGTATAGCAGTGGTATGTTAGTTCAGGTACTTTCATAAAGTAAATTATTTATATAGAGAACCTTGTTCACTGCTTTCACACTGGAAAGAATGCTATGTTTACTGATCTAAATGCCACCTTGAGCATGGGCAAGAAGAACTACATAATTGCTTAAAAGCTCTATTGTTTTTTCACATTCCCATGGGGCAAAAGGAATTTTTAAGTATTAGGATAGTTTAACTAGCTCTTCATTTTTTTTCCCCTTCCAGGAAGGCTAGGATGATGTCATTTGCCTTTACACATTCGCTCAAAGAAAATTTAGGACGATTCAACTTTGAAGAAGTGCATCCTTTCCACAGTTCACTCCCAGGGGTACTGGTCCCCAGCCCTGCATCCTGTGGGTATTTACATAGTGGCCTATCTGTGAGTTGATGGTTATCATCATCCTGTGTGGCACCATTCCTGGCATTGCTGCCCCTGGACAGCATGCCATAAAATCGCTCTGATGTCATTTCCCAAATGACTAGAAACTCACATTCTTTATTTGCTCCTGTGAGGTACCTTTTGTCAGGGCAGAGTACTGCTAGCAAGTATGAGGGGAAAATGCCTTGTGTTCTTATGTGCTACATAGAGCAAAACCAAAACACAGAGAAACTGTTAAGTAAGAAATTTGGTAAGAGTTCAAAGGCTATTGCTTATACAAGAAACTTGATCTTACTTGAAAAATAAAGGTGTGATTTCACACAGGATATTGGCCTAGATATAGGCCATTTCCTATCACATAACATACTATTATTTCACATCCTTATCATCAGTTTTTATCTTGAAAGCAATGATTAACAAAGCAGATATAAACCCTTAGAAGCTTTTTCTGGGAGAAACTGAAGAATTTATCAGATCATAAACATTATGAGGCAATTTGATGCCTAGATATATCCTTCATAGCATAAGAAAGTACTTGACTCTGCTTATTAATTCTTTGCTCTATGATGAGTTGAATATCTCAGTGTTAAGATGAAGATTTAATGTTTGTGGAAATTATATGTGTGCTACTCACAGAAAGGCTGAGGTTGGAAGGGACCCCTGGAAATCATGTAGTTCCAGTCCTTTGCTCAAACTGGGCCACCTACAGCCAGTTAGCCACATACATGTCCAGGTGGCTTTTGAATATCTACAAGCAAGGACATTCCAAAATATCTTTATAAAAACTCTGCCAGTGCTGTGTCACCCTCACAGTGAGAAAGCCTTTCCTGGTGTTCAGAGAGAAACCCCTGCTTTTCAGTTTGTGTCCATTGCCTCTGGTCCTGTCAATAACTGGGAAACACTGAAGAGAACCTGGCTCCATCCTCTTTGCACTTTCCTTCAGGTATTTGTAGAAATTGATGAGATTCCCCTCGAGCCTTTTCCTTTTCAGGCTGTACATTCACACCTCTCTTAGGCTTTTTTCATACAATAAGTTCTCCAGTCCCTTATTATCTTAGTGGACTTTTGCTGCACTCTCCCTAGTACGTCCATGTCTCTCTTGTACTGGGAAGCCCAGAACTGGACACAGCACTCCAGGTGTGCCCTCAGAAGTGCTGAGTAGAGAGAAAGGCTTGTCTCTCTCATCCTGCTGGCAACACTCTTCCTAATGCAGCCCAGGACACCATTAGCTTTCTTTGCCACAGGTGCACATTGCTGGCTCATGTTCAACTTGGTGTCCACCAGGAAGGACCTTCAGATCCTTCTGCTCAAAGCAGCTTTCCAGCTGAGTGGCCCCCGGCATATATTGGTGCCTAGGGTTGTTCCGCTCCACATGCAGGACTTTCCACTTCACTTTGCTGAACTTCATGAGGTTCTTGTAGTCCCTTTCTCCAGCCTGTCAAAGACCCTCTGCACAGCAGCACAACCCTCTGGTGCATCACTCTTCCCAGTTAGGAGTCATCTTAAAATTTGCTGAGAGTGCACTCACTCTGCCCCAACATCCAGAGCATCAATGAAGATGCTGAACAGGACTGGACGCACTGCTGACCCTGGGTGCACACATACTGCTCTCCAACTAGAGCTTCTCCTGGCCTGACCAGTCATCCAGTTTTCAATCCACCTCACTGCCAGCTCATCCAGCCCACACTTCATTGGCTTCTCTAACATAGCTGTCTAATTTAGTTTCATTGATTGAATGGAATAAATCCTTATTTTTACAAGTAGGAAAAAAGCTACATTTGCCATTAACATGCCACACTGCTAAACTACTGGAAATGTACAATTGCCAAGGTGACTAAAAGGAATTCCTCAGTCACAGACTGTGATTTAGGCCATAATTTTGTCTCTTTTGTTTGAGATGTTAACATATCATTTCTGTTTAGCAATGGCTACACTTTAAAGTTTGTCTCCAATACTTCTTGAACTATTGTTAGCAATAGTGAAAATTTCAGCACCAAAAAAAAGCTAATATTTTAATTTACCTGAAAGTGATGGAAAACAAAAAGAATATGCCAAATGTATTAGAAAAGATTGTTCAACCTGAATGATGCCTTGGGTACAATGAAATGTACAGTAGGAAATATATACACTAACAATGCTTTGTTAAAGAACATTTAGTAACCTTTTATTATCCTTCCTGAAACTAATTAGTCTGTATGACACTTTTTATTGCTTTTATTGAACACTTCACAGTGTATGCAAGAAATGTGTTGCATCTCCTGTAAAAGGGTTACTTCAAGATCCCACTGCTTTTTTGGTAGTGAAATAGCTGATCTGTTCCTTTTGAACCTGTTGAGCCCAGGTATGGCAAAGGAAATCAAGTTTAAGACACTTATGATAACTATCTTTCTGTGAGGCAGAACCTGTGCTTAATTTCAGCACTCTGTGATCAAACAACGCAGAACACACATCCATTTATTTAAATGGGCTGTGTTTTACAGCTCCTCCTGAGGATGTCATGGGTTGTAATTCAAACTCTGGCTAAAGGAGTCCTAAACTTCTGATTTATGGTATTTGGAAAGCATAGCATACTTGTATGCTTTCATCAGTGATCACCATGAATAGAAACAAGAATGAGATGAGCACTTGAACGCAACACAGGCCTTATTCATAGGCTCTTAATTCTTCATAATCAATAACTAGTTTTCTAAGTGGAAGCCAGCCTGTCACTAAGGACTACATACAAACCATATCACACATATATGTACAGACTGCTTCCCGGAGAGCCAGGTGCCATAAAATTGTCAGGAAAGGATGCCCTCTCACCTGCTCCCCAGCCAGGAGGAGATAGTTTCTGACTGTACCAGAAATTTGTGCTTAAGCTCCAAGATTTAACTACACAGCATAACACAGAGTAAGACTGTTGTTATAGTTAGTTGCTTAAGGCTCTGGATGAAAAAGCTTTTTATAGCTCAGATATGCTTTGTCTTTCAACACTTACCTTCAACATGAGACATGAAAAGTAACTAAAGTGAGTCACAGGTAAACAGACTTATTTTTGAGGCTTTGCATAAGGTGGCATAACCTTTGTGGAGAAGAGTCATGGAATTTTGTTAATTTGAATTCCATACACCCTTCAGCTAGTCTGCTATGACTTTGCAATTATGTGAAGGCACCAAAAAACCCAATTCCTCCCTGGCACCTCCTCTATGCAAGTATGCCAAAAGTCTGCTTAGCCTTCAAGCATAAAGATGCTACATGGTACAGAGGTCACTGACTTCTCCTCACTGAAAAGTATATTAGTCACAATAAAAGAGATGTCACCCTGAAGGCTGAAAGAATCAGGGGGTCCAGCCTTTTAAAACCTGAGGAAATAGAGAGTTATGTGTTTACTTTACTGTTTTTGAGAGTAATCACTCAATTTATGACAAAAGAATAAAGAATTAATATACTATTAATGAGGGTGAAAAGCAGCCTTTCTTCTGAAATTGTGGAAAACCTCTAAAAGAGTGAAATCAAAGTTTAAACATTTTCTTCTTCTCACTTCATCTAAATTAAGCCTTTTGAACAAAGTAATGAAGTTAATTTTACTATCTTTTGAGTCCCAAAGTTGCTAATGATTCTGCTCACCGTGTGATGATGTTTTTCAAAAAATAACCCTAAACATTATGGCCTTCACTCTTAAATAAGTTTCAGTTTCAGGTACTGTCTGAGACAAGGCCCACCCCACAGATACATGTGAAGCAGGACAAAGACAGGTAAGCAAGTTTTCTTCCCAGCCTTGCTAATTTACTGGGATTCTGCACAGTGAAAGGAAAGCAAGACTACTGAATTATGGTTTATCACTCACCCTAAAGAGGAGAGACACCAGATCCAAGTTGGATTTTTCTTCAGCAAAGCAGAATCTGAAGGCAATCTGAAGGCTTGAGTCAAACTGGCACTTTTGTCTTTACTTCATTAGGCAAAAAAAAGCTGGCCAAATCAGCTGTATGGAAAACCATTCCAGACTCAGAACTCCTTAAGACTCTTTGAGAAAGCAATATTTTGTTCAGAAAACAGGCCCATGTATGAAGTATTCCCGTTGATGAACCTTAGGCACCTAGCAGAGCTGCCTCAGCTGGAGGGCCAGACTTTTCCTCTATACTTGATGAAGACAGACCAGCTCAATGAAGGCTGACACAGAGCAAGATTCAGAGCAGGAATTTAGCTTATGTACTATCATAATTGAAAAAAAAGCTGTCATCTTTCTCCCATGACTGAGCTGTAACTTATCTTTCTTCCAACAGTCTAGAAGAATTCCAGTGAATCAACAGGCAAACTGTCTTCTCCAAAATGTTTGTCCAATTTATGCTGAAATAAGCAGCCATATTTTTACATTGTGATTTTGGCACAAAAACAAAACCACTGTTCTTGAGTTTAAAAGGTGCATTTAAGGACTTTCAAAGGCAAATTGATAAAGCATCCCATGCAAAAAGTGATATAAAGAGCAATCTTGCTGAAAGTAATTTAAATATCATATCAACAGAGTCAGAAAAGTAGGTCTACTCAGCTTCAGCACCTGGTTTGAAGAAGAATCTTGCAACAATGATTCTTTAGCATTTCTGCATGAGGTTTCATGAGAGAGCCTTGAACAGTAGCACTATTATTGTATCTTCAGAAGTCAAACAGAAAGTAAATGTTTACAACTTTTATTTTTAGAATTTGAGTAATCAAAATGAGACTATTTAAGCAGCTAGCATATGAATTGCAAATTTTTAAGAGTTTCAACACAGTTCTTTGTTAGAAAGGAAATCAGGTAACAGCTTGCCTTAGCTGTTGCACTCACTAATAAAAACCAAGTCTTTGTGTTTCTGTCTATCTTTTTTTCTCCACACACTCTGTTGTATCCTCCACATTTTTTTTTCCTCCTCTTCTGCTGAAAAGGAGCCTGTTCAACCAGGCAGACATAGAGCAGAAACACTTAAACTCTTTTAAGAGTAAAGAGATCTGCAGTTAACGCCCTTGGTGAGTAAAGATTTGGTGCTTCTCCACGACTCCCATGCTGGCCACAGCTGACAGGAGGGTTCCAGGAATGTGTGTTTCTACAGAATCCATAAAAACAAGGCTCAGCATCAGTCATCAGCTCCCCCACCTATTCCTCTGGGGGGAACAATTACTTTTGACTGAAGACATTTATTGGGCATAGGATAAAACCTACAAAATCCAGACTATGCTATTTGGATTTTGTCTGTTTACATGAGCTACTTTATTCTACTTGGTTGTTTCCACTGTTTAGACCCATTAGCCATTATTGCAAAACACTGATGCTTACATTAATGCAATTCAGGAATTCGTGGCTTAAAATAGACAGGAACATTAAAAAAAAAAGTCCACCAAGATGTAAGATCAAAATTTGCAACTTCCATTCCACATTAGAAAGTCACAGGCTTTCTACCCACTTTTGCCAATCTTTTTCCACACATCCTTGGCATTCAGCTGCCATTACCTCTAGCTGTGAAAGGCACCATTAGTTGGTTGTTAGTAACTCATTATTAATATCTTCAGTCAGTTTTTACCACACCTTTTATTTAGAAGTCACCCATGGCCTGGGGCAGCTGCCTTGCCTGGCAGGACCTGGGATGCAGCACCAAGCAGGAGAACTGGACCCTTCACTGGTGCTGTCCCTTCCCCTCAGCTTGTGCCTTTCCCACGCCCCTCCTGTAGGAGAAATCTGTAGCCTGTCCAGAGTTCTTCAGCTAGGGAGGAGGTGGAGTGCCGAATCTCCTGAATGTCTGAGGAGAGGTGGAAAAATGAAGTCATGGCAGAAATAAGGAGAAGACAAAGCTTGAGTATGCAGCCAAGGGAGAGGCACAGAGCTCAGTGATGCTCGGCAAGAGGGTGGCAAACAGAAGCAGTGCTGATTTTGGGTCAGACAAGAGAGACAGCCCTGCGAAGGGGATACAAGGAGCAAAGGGCTAAGGAGCTCAGATGCAGGTCCATAGCAAGCAGTTGGGAAGGAAACTGGTTCAAGAAATTGGCAAGGAAGAAAGTGAGCCAGAGGGGGGGGCAATAGAAAAGAACTACTTGCGGCATTTGGAAAACATTTCTCTCCATATCCCACACGGTTCCAGAAACTCCCCATTACTCTGCTGCCACCAAACACCTACTCCAAAATTCATGACTAGCTTTCTTCTTCCAGCAAGTCAACAGAGAGGATGAGACCTCCTGCATTTCCTACAGCAGAATCATCTGTAATGGTATTATATTTTTTGATTATTCTGCTGAATTATGATGCCAGAGGCTATGATTTCTGTATTTACCTTGACTTGCTGTTCAAAAACTCTTTAAATAAATAAATAAATAAATAAAACAAAACAAAAAACCAAGAAAAGGTTATTTTTGCATTAATGCAAAAATATCCCCAACACCCCTGCAAAACACTTCTGGTCAAAGACTCAAAACTCAAGTAAAACAAGGTTTCTTATGTGACCATAATTCTGTATCCTGATACAGGATTAATATTCAGACTGGACAATTATATGTCACATTTACACCAGAAATTTTCTTACTGAGGAGGAGTTTGAGGGTGGGGACAAAATAAAAATCCACCTGAATATTTTCCAGAACTGGCATCAGAAAGTCATACTAACTTGCAAAAAACCCAGATTTTCATCAAAATTCATTTTCACTATGGAAACAATAACCGAAGATATTATTTCAATCTGATAGCTTCATATCCACACAATTTTGAACATTTTGACTGTTTATACCAATAGCATCACATTAATTCCTTTCCTTTTTCTTCTTGTGGATTTACAGCAATGCAGAATTAATAAAGCAAGTAGAAGTCTTGGCAACGGAAGACTTTTGTTTTCAGAGATGACTTGCAAAATAGTACGGAGAAAATCACCATCCTAACTTTTCCCATTAAATTGTACATTGACAGGTACAAATATGCAACCACACTGAAACATTTATTCTCCCAAAATTAGCATTATTACTTTATTTTGTGATTCATTACAATCTGAAAATCCAATAGTCAAAAAAATAAACTAGGCATAATGTTAAAGCATTTTACAAGCAAAATACTTTTTCCGTTTCAATTTGCATGGGGTGGGATAAGTGTATTGGTTAAAGAATATAACATACAGAAGAACGATACCATAGAGTTCATCAAACTGCACTGCAGAGTGTTACGTTCCTGTGAGTGAACAGTACTTAAGCAGCTGTTTCTGTCGATGGAAAACCAGACACTTCACCATTGACAAGGCTGCCTTCCCATGACCATGATGATGGCTGCAAGCCACTGGTTTCTTTTCTTACATTGTAGGTCATTCTCCTTTAAAGAAATTAAAGAGTTAAACAAGCCAGAATGCATCCATCTATGCTCATTTCTACCTGAACAAAGGACAGGATGGAGAGAGGGAATTTTTCAAGTCACCTTCTGAAACCAGTTATATTAACCTCTGTCTCTCATACTTTTAGTCTCATGGAGCTAGCAAGCTTAGAGCTTCATCCACACATCTCTGTCTATTATTACCATGCATCCAGGTAAAAAAACTGTACTTTTCACTTTGTAGAAACAAACTGCAAAGAGATCATGCTTCTTTCCCACTGTAGTCACATCTCTGTTCCTCCAATTGTATAAATCTGGCTTTAAAGTCTCACAAAACTAAAAAATAGTTGATCTAGGTTGTAATAAAAAAAAAGAATATTAAATACCTTTGGTAAAAATAGATATATTTAACAAGTTTAGAAAAGCAAATAGTTATATCGTCAAAAGGAGAGTATAAAAATGTACACGATAAAAAATAACAAACACACAAAAAAAATCATCAGCCATAGTAGTAAGAATAAAGGCACTGATCTTTTCAATGTTTGCTTCCTTAGCTCACGTTATTGTCCAGTCTTCCTTCTAAAAAGCAAGAGCTTTACTAGAGCATATGGAAAAATCCAGTCCTTCCTACCAGCATTAGACAAATTAAATTTAATTCGGAAAAAGACAGTCTGTTTTAACCCAAGTTTATACAACAGAGAATGCTTTGATTTAGAGTACATAGGAGTAGCTGAACACAGAAACATTTCAGGTGTTTTCAACCAGAGGCCAGATGTACTTGAGCTGTAGAAATGAGACAGCCAGCAGGATCAAGTCTCCATGATGTCAGCCTTCTAAATCTATTTCTTACTCCTAAATTATAAATCCATGTATTGCCAAGAAAATTGTGGGGGACAACAACAATACATATATTTTAAATCCCTCATTGATGCCTTTCTCCCATCCTTTCACTGGGCCTCCAAACAGAGCTGTCACACAACATATAATCCCAGTTTGGCTTCTCCTCTTTTAGAGATCACTGTAAATCTTCAAGACGGAAGATCCCCAAAGCAAACAACTGAGATTACAGAAGGAGATAATGCACAAGCCCCATAATAGAATCAGCCATTGATTGAATGTGCTTTGAAAGAAAACAGCACAATTAAATCATGTTTATCCTTCAGTATTCCCTTTGCACACACAGTCACACTCCTCGTGGTGTTCCAAGGGTACATCTATCAATGATTTATGCAATCCCCGGACACCAATCCTTGGCTTCAGCTGAAGAACCTGAAGGAGAAGAAGCCAAGCATCAAGAAAACAGCAAGTGCTTCATCACACACCTTGACTATGAGCTAGATTGCACTGAAAACCCACTGGATGGCAGGAAGCATATTAAAATTGAATTTCTTCATTAATTCCACTCACTCGTTACTATTTTTGTTTTTACCTCACGCCATTTACCAAATAGATTAAATCACGCTGAACATGATTAAATCATGTTGCTTTACCAAAGAAGAGTCTTGCAATTCCAGATTTCCACCTAATTTTATTTAAGAGCAAACAGTAGAGTTAACCCAATTAGAAAATTCTATAATAAATCATTTTAGCTATAAATTTATAGAGCAATGGAAATGAACAAATATTTGTTTCTTCATAAAGTTGATATCTACCACTAGAGAAAGAAGAACAAAAAGTATGGTTGTGATGTGTCTGAACTGCACCAGTAAATACCTCAGAAATTAATTAATAATTGCACAGAAAAGTATATTAACAAGGAAGATTTTACTTTTTTCAATGCAATACCTAATTAAAATGATAAAAAAATTATTTACTAAAAGTGCAATACATAAAATATTAAAATATTAATATTGGTGCATTCATTTTATTAAACGCCCTAATTGGCTTTCAGGAGCTCCGAACATGCAAATGTAAAAATAGTGCATACCTCGTGGTATTTTTTGGTGACTTTTGTTGGCACACATTGGCACTCGTTGCAGCTCTGCTGACAACAGGCACAGTTTCCACCACAACGCTTCACCAGCAGACACAGCGGCCAGAAGATGGTGTCCGTTCTCTTCAGCTCCTCCCTCAGCGACACCGAGAAGTTGCGCGGGGTGCAGCTGTACAGCCGCGCCTCCTCCTTCAGGAGGTTCAGATCCACCACTGCAAGGACACAGAGACAACGGCGCTTTCCTGATTTGCAATCCAAGCTCCTTTGTGGCAAATCAACTTCAGCGGTGCAGAGCCCACAGGGAAAGTTCACTTTTGTGCAGGTTCGGCACGGAAGTGTAATACTGCAGTTCCATGATTACCATGAAATTTAAATAGAATGATGGCTGCATAGTGCTATTCACCAATTATTTTATAACTCTGGCAAAGTTGGTTCAAATTCAACCAAGATTTGCCTGCTATGTTCCAGTACATGTTTTATCAAATCAACCCTAATGGAAGTCATTTTGTTCACACTAATACTCTGAGCCTCAGTGTTGCTATTCTACAGTCATTTTGGATTGGAGAAACACACACAGAGCAATTAAGAATCCTGCAAAATTTCAAAGACTTTTTAAATTCACTTGCAATAAAACATTCAAACTTCTTCCTTGTTAAAATTTCAACTATTGCTTCTTTGCTAGGCCATTGTAATTATAAGAATGAATTAAACCATTCATATCTAAGCAGAAGTCACTCTTATGGACTAAGAACTTCATGAAGTTGTCATCATCAGAGAATTCTGCACAGAACAAAAAACTGCACAAGATTGTATAGCTATATAATTATTAGTAGTTCCATTTTCTCTTCCCTCTCCGTAACAGCATATATATGAATTTCTGTTGTTTCTCTAGGTTTCACTTTCTCTTGGTGTGTCTTAAATAAAAGTTCCTCGTTGTAAGCAACTAACTTGAAGTGTAAGTTAAAGATACTAACATTTGTCACCAGTTTCCCTATAAACTAGCTTTACTGTATCATAGGAAAGTTTCACTATGCTAATGGTTGAACAGCAAGTTCATGAAAAAGATCTGAAAGAGGACAAGCTCCTTTATGTTCATCCTAGCTGCATAGTCAAGAGCTAACAAGCCTTGAAAGAACCAATTAAATTTGGAAAAAAATGAATAAGACTGTGGAAAAAAGTGAGAAGCAATGTAAATTGATTTTATTTCAGAAAAGTCAGACTATAATGATCATGATCTAGGATCTTTTGTCTGAATTGTTTTTCTCCACACCTACCATTAAGGAACAGAAGTGATGTCTAATTCACAGGGATACTACTCTCTCTAGTGAAAAACAAAAAGATAAAGAGCAAATTAAAACCCTATGATAACATGGCTATTGAGATGAAACAGAGGCCCCGAACAAAGTGACAAAGACCTTGAACAAACTTTTTAGTTTTAAGCTAAAACAAGAAAAAAATAGGGGGAAGAAGAACCCCAGTGCATTAATATTGCTTAATAAATACTTTAATGTCATCTATACATAAATAAAAATATATACAATAAAGCTAAAATAAGTTTCTGATCTGAATCACCCTCTAGAGAAATACCTTTTTTTTTCCTCTCTACTATGTAAAGGTCCTCAAGAGGTCATCAAGAAGAACTTCAGCCTATCAGGACAAGATAATTCCTCCTAATTTTATTTAAACACATAAGACATAAAACAAATTTGGAAGCTGAATTTCTTTAGCAGAAATGCTCACTGGTACTCTCCAAGGAGCAGATCTTTGGGAAGGAACTTCAATCCATGTTCCTTCAAACATTTCTTTAGCAGGCATATTCATATACTGGCATCCATAAGTAAGGATTTATTGTTGTGAAAGGTCAGTTAAACACACTGAAGCCTTTTCTTTGCTTGCACTCACAGTGAATTGCCAAGCTGGAGCACTTCATTCCATCACTATCAGGTTAACATAGGCTCCTAAATAAATAAACTGAATTTTAAGAGGGAGGAGTGTGTAATAACTCCAATAAAGTTACTGATAGGACACCAGCCTGCCTCCCACACTGCAAGAGCATTCCTTGGAGAAAGTTGAGAAGGGAGCAGAGGAAAAGAGAGACAAAACTTCCGGGGGAGAGATTCACTGTGAGAAACCAGAAATTATTTAAGCCCTTCTGAGCAGCTAATAGCTCTAGGCTGAGTCACTTAAAAGGTGGATGTGTCTACCTCCATTAATCAAGGACTGTGGACAGGAACGGAGTATTTCTTTCCTCTGTTATGTTTTCAAACATATAATAAGTGAGCTGTCTGAATGAGGATAAAATGCCTGAAGCACACTGTGAGAAGTGCTAGTTCTGCTAATACTTTCTCCTGGAAGATTGTTTCTGCAGAGACTGATATGCTTGGTGCAGTGAATTTGAAGGAGCTAAGCTTATGTGCTGCTCAGCCCTTCACCATGAGATACTGAAAGTGAAAGTGGGCACTGACACCTCTTCCAGCAGGCCCACGGAGCAGTGGGAGAAAAATTCTTGTGTGGTGATGTCCTTCTCCATTGCCTCCTGCCTTCTGACAGCAGCAGAGGAATGCATCAATTCCCATACCTACAGCTAGCTGTAGCTATCGGGAACAGGGCAAATAAGCAGCATGTTACTCACTTTGTCACAAAAAAGGAATTAATTTGAACTCAACCCCTCAGACCTGAAGACATTAATTTTAAAAGGGTTCTGTTGGAGAACACAAAGTCAGCTCTTGGTAGGTATCTTTCAGTGTGCTGTACTGTTACAACAGGCTTCAGGAGGGATGAACAAATCTCATGTTTGATTTCCACACTTTAAAATGTACTATGCTGTGATACCTCACAATGAACCCTTGCCCTACCTTATGTAATTCAATTTCATTAAAAGGTCTGTGGCAAATTTATCTAGTGCTTATATAACCACTTCTTTGAAGTGTGTGAATGAAGCTGTTATTTTTTCAAAGAGTAGCTGTCTGTTCAAAATTTATTTTAACACACTGTGGGCATGAAGCTAGATGAGAGAATGTATATATTCCCTTAAAAGTGTTTACTTAACCACAATAAAAGGTTATGTGGATGTCCCAAGTGCACTGAGTTACAGTACCTGTTATAATGTGAACATTTAAACACTCCTTCAACTTGGCTTCCACTCATGTATCATGTTTGACACAACAGTCAAGGTTCTTTTGTCTAGCACTAGCTCAGGAGTGAAAAGCTCTGCAGCAGCAATTAAATGGGAAACACTAAAATAAAAATAAGTGAAGGAGAAAAATGTAGATGCAGGTAGGCATACAGAAAAGTGTATTTCAAGAGTGTGCCTACACTGGCACACGCAACTGAACTAATCCATGTTCACAGCAGCCTGAAATTAATTGTGTTATGCAATTGGCAATGCAATTGCGTCTTGATACACATGCGTCTTCTGCATGTGTATCAAGTACCACAGGGAAACTTCTTTCCCAAAACATTTTTCCAGCTGGATACTGCTCTCAAAATCAATGAAACAAATTAAATTCTGGTTGGGGCCCTTTTGTGTGAGCACAGATAGCAGCAGATAGGTTTTCATTTCTAAGGACTTTGGAGATGTTCCTGGGAATGTAAGTTTCTTACTGGCTCCTGCAATAGGAGCTGTTACAAAATCTCAAGCAAGAAGTGGGGTATAAAAAAAAAAAGTGACATAACTGTACAAAAAACACAACTGCTGAGGACAATGCTTTGACTGGGACTATTTTTTTCCTCCTTAAGGAGATTTCAGAATATGATCTAAAGATAATACATAGATTTCAGTGCGAAGTGATGAGATAATTTTTTTTGCACAGCAAAATATATTTTATTTTTAAGCATGTTTAATATATAAAAAAATTTAGGACTATATTTTGACATCAATGCCTCTGAACTTGGTTTTTCTTCTTTCCTGACTAAGAGTTTATGGAAGCATTTTATCCAGAGAAAACATCAGAGACAGGAGTTCTCTGGAATTTAGGTTGTCTAAATATAGTTTTTTTCATATAAATTATTATGTAGGAGTAGACAACATTTCTCTACATAAAGTAAGATACACTTTTAATAACTTGCTTATGAAAACAGGACAGTAATTCAGCTTTTACACTGAAACACTGTAAAAATGAAACTGATCTAATCATGAATCAAAGAGTTTGAATAAAACCAAAAATTTTAGGATATGCCCTTCTTGCAAACATTTCTTAAAAAGGTTTTGAAGTACAGCAAACATGCTGCTTGAGAGAATACAATGGGAAAAAATAAATAGAAGAAAAATGTTTTGCTTTTCCTATCTATTGAATAGTCCTATGTAATTTCAACTGGACATATTTTCCACCTCAGGCTATTGTACTACAGACTCAGTAATGCAGTCTGAGGGTGGTCTCTAAGACAAATGTGGCAATACCATGATATGTTTATTCAGTGAAAAAATCTATTTCAGCATCTAATTAGAAGTCTTTAAAAGATTTACTCTGATAGTTTCTTTCTAAGATGTGTCTTGCAGGGAGTTTCTTTTGTCAATATAGATGTTATCCAACACCTGCATTTTGTTTTTCTCTCACTTACTGTGTGCTTCTGGCATGCATTTGGCAAATACTAAATCTCTTTAATTAAGGATGTGTTAAGTGACTATCTGAGAGCTTTTAAAGATGTTTCCTCCTTTTTGGCTCATAATTTACCTGCTCTATGCACAGCTATAGCAATATGGATAGGGTACAAAGGTTGATTTCTGGGCTCTGATCTAAGAATTAACTGTCAAACCCTTAAATTTGAGCTATGAAAGGTTCTACTTCCTCCCTTTTCTTGCTGATCAGATGATAATATTCTAGTTTACATCCACCAACAGGAAAGTCTGTTCAGTTATGCTCATATGTTTTCCTTTTCATGCTGTATGGTGGGTGGGCAAGGAAGGTGGTATTGCCTTCATGCTATCCATCCACGTGTTATCCATAAACATGAAATAGTGGGTAGCATCTGGATGGGATGTGGCAGGAAATTCATGAGTGTGAGATGTAGAAGGAAGAAAATGAGTTGCTGATCAATAGATCTACAAATTTTGAAAACACAGTCTACTTTACTTCTGATGAAGTTGACAACTGCATGATCAACCCAGACACGCACACATGGTATTTCCTAAGGTGTCATCAAAGAGAACCATTTAGGTATTGCTCTCAATTCATTTCATGTAGAGACTGGAAAGATTTTAGGGAAATAAACAATCATTCACATGATACAGTAAGTGTAATTACCTATCTCAAATTAAAATAAAGTTTTCGCCCTCCATAAAAAAAGAAACCCACAAATTTCCAATATGTTACCATGTCAAGATGCCCTGCTACTTTAGGGAAATAAAGATCTCCAAGGTTCCCTACAGGAAACTACTGTGTTTGCTTCTTTTCTTTTCTTTTTAATTCGCCTTTGCTGCCCTATCCTGCTAAATTCCTTTAAGTTTTGAGTTTAACTATTGTCCTTTTTCAAATAATATAATGGTGAGGACAGTGAACAGCAATAGTATCTTCTCTCTTTCTAACGTATTCCTTTCTTGGAATCAAAACTCAAGGTGAAAAATGCTCTAAATTCTTTGTCAAGACATCATACCCGTAGAAAGCTGCAAGGCCAGACAGAAGAGTAAATTACCTCTTGACTTTCTCCCATGAATGTATGCTTTCCCAAGAAGTTGCCACGTTGGCCTGTACAAATCTTCCAAATCCAGTTGCCAGCGATCTGGTTCAAGGTAGCGGATAAGGTCTTCCACAGTGCTAAATCCAGCAACGGCGTTGTTTAGTACATCCAAGGGCAAGGCTGATGGGGGTAGCAGTGATGGGCTGGGTGCTTCTGTGTGGTGCTGCAATCAAACCCAACAGAAGGGCACCAGTCAGAGGGTTAATGGATCTGCTCTGACAAAGTGCTGTACTTTACCAAGTTATATAGCTGGGAAAGTTTATAAGTGGATAGCTTGTTTCCAAAGTACAGTTTATCTAATAAGACAAATGACAAGAGTCAAAAAGTACCTAATTATTCTTTAGCAATAACTGTAAACAAAGTTCCACTGCAGAGTTTGCATACTTCTTACATTTCCAGCCTTGCAGCTAGCATGCCTCTACACCTGTCCTTTGAAGATGTTCACTGAGTGATGGATGGGACTTTGGAAATAGGACAAAGAGTGATTTAAAAATATGGCCCCATTTAAAGGCATTTCCCAAACCCCTCTAGAAATCTGAAATATTTCACATTCTGCCTTTCCTCAGAAACTTAGACACAATCTTTGTCTTCTTGTCCTTCAATGCAAAATATTAACATACCCCATTACAAAGACAGCAAATATACTTGCTCTCATCTATAAATTAAAAAAAAGCACCAGTTGTGTTTCATACAGTACTAAGAATTATGTTTGTTCTTAAACAATAATGAACAGAGTAATAACAACATCTGGCATAACTAAAATTATTTCACCCTTACAAAGAGAAAAACAATGTTCCAAATGAAATCAAAAGTATTTAAACGTTGAAATTGAGCCTTGACAAAGCACTTTACCACAGCACGAATCTCACTGACAAACTCAGTGGACAGGAGTACTTAGTCACAGAAAATTCAAGCAAAGTGAGGCATCTATTTTTGTTCACTCTACAATCTGTTTTAAAATTATGCATTGATTTGCACTTTCAAAAGAATAAAAAATGCCAGGAAGGTAAGCCTAAGTAGGAAGCTGCTTCTGGAGCACCTGAAGTTGTGAAAAAAGCACCTGAAGTTTAGAAAAGCTTTAGGCTTTTCTGTATGCAGACATTAATACAGACATTATGTCCACAGTATTGCACCAGAGCACTTCATCTGGATCATGTAAGAAAGATGAAGAAAAAAATTTGAACATCCTGCCAATTTAGGGGATGGAAAGGACAAGGATATGTGTTTATGTAGATATCTATATTTAAAAATCCTCATACCACTTAGCGTCAAAATAGCACTGTCAGAACTGTAATGTGAAGTGTGTATATACTATAATTTTTTCCATCTCTAATGTCAGATCAATGGTAGGTAGTCATTTACCTTTTCAAAATAATCAGGGAAATTGATGAGAAATGTAACTGTTATGTTGGAAAAGATTTAGTGCAACTACTCGCTCAGCAGACGTTTTCTAAAATATATATTCCTATGGTAGCTGTATCCCATACCAATAATAATATTTTATTTTCTGTCCTCTAAATCCTATTAAATATGAAGTCTTGGTTTCAGCTAAATATGTGGTTGAAAGAGCAGCAAATGGGAGTAACCACCATGGCCTTCTTATTTTTTTGCTTCAAGGCTTTCTCTCTCTACAACTTCAAGAAATGCAGCCACTATAGAAGTATTTGTGCTGCTTTTTAACTGGAAGTCCTGCAAAAATAATAAAAAACATAGATTAAGTGTTCTGCTACTGCTAATTTTACAATATTTTTATCTTGCTAATCATTTTCAATAGAATTGGTGAAACAGTTGTTTCCCATCCTGGATGAATGTAGTTTTCAAAATATTAAAATAGTTCTTCTTTTCTTTGCTCCGTTGCTTGCATTAAAAATAGTAATGTGTTGATCCATCTATTATGTTATAATAATAAAGCAACAGATTCTGGTCTATAATTTAAATAGTTGCTCTTAGCAAAATATGCTACTTAGCAAGCTTCAGAAAAGTGCTGTGACACTGTAATTCAGATGCTAAAAAAAAATAAACATTCCAAAATTTTCTTTCCTGTTTTTCTCCACAGTGCTGTAACAGCAACATTTCCTGGTTTGAAGGTGCAGGATTTTACTAACGTGAAAAAAAAATCAATGGTAGAACTAATAACTGAAGTAAAAAAAAAAAAGTCTTCTATTTTGTTTTCAGCTGAAGAATTTACTTCAGTGTCTTACTTCTGCTAGGATTTTTGTTGCCAGAGAAACAGGTGGATTCCAGAAGAAGATGTATTGATCTAGAATTTATTTCCATATTTACAACTTACAACATCCACACTAAACAATACCTATGTAGCAAGTAATCCATCAGTTTATGGTATTCTGGCTTCAATAGGCATTTGCCTGAGTTAAAATGTTGTGAGGATATGGTGAATCGTTGCACTTAATGGTAACACAATTAAAGTTGCCATCACTTTCTAGTCATTCTCACAGTAGCCCAAAACAGAAAGAAAATGTAATTGAAACAGCAAAATCACACAACTTTGAATGTTTTAGAATAAAGTCATTAGGGTCTCAGGATTAAGAATGTTTTATCCAATAATCTTTAATGTTAGTCAATTTATATGACAGTTAAAATGTACCAAAGATTAAAGATAATTGATATCATAAACCTATAAACGCTGTATATTGAATTTGTGACATAATAACCTTTATGACATCTCAATTCAATAAACTGTTCAAGATAAATGGTACTTCTAATTATACTTTACATTGTTTTTACTTGCTAGTGGATACTAATTATTTTATAATTTAAATCTTTTGGACAGAACATCCAGGGCAGCATAAAGTACTCCTTCCAGTGACTAAAACTATATATTGGAATTCTATACAATTTATAATTTCACTTGACTTTCTTAAAGTTTTTCATCTATAGGCAGAGTTTACACACACAATAAGGTTTTACTCGCAGAGCAGAAAGCAGAAATGACTTGATGCAAGAAATTAAAACTCGACTTCATTGATGGTACACACCTTTTAGAACAAGCAAATGCAGAACTTCAGCATAACTCTGAAAAGTAACATCATAGCTACAACTCAGAAATGCTGAAATGCTTCTTACCTGAAGCTTTCAGTCATTTTATAGTAAGTCTATCACTCCTGTTGTAACTTAATCTATATTTCTCTAGGCATCCAAGTAGGATGCCTCACTCCACCTGTATGGCTGACACTCACTGGTGCTCTCAAGGCACTCTGTGCTGTGCTATGACACCAGCAGTCAGTGGCTGTCAGAGAGAGATGCCATTTCACAGCAGAATGGTGGTGAGAAAGCCTCTCAGGAGGACCACTGATAATCTCTAGATGTTTTGCTGCTCAGTATTGATGGAGATAATGATCTGAGATAAGGAAGCAGCCATCTGTCAACTGGACATTTATTCTATAGATGGCATCACCTAATTTGCTCCACAGAAATTTCTCATGTGTCTCCTAACAGGTCAGCTAAAAAATAATCAACCTTTGATTTAACATTTATTTATCTGGCAGGGGAGCTACAACCCAAGACGTCAGACTCTTCTGCTGTCCAAATACAGCGGCTATCCAAAATATCGTTCCTGATGGAAACCATTTTTTTGGAAGTGATGTTCTCCAAGCTCTGCTATAATAAATACTAATTGACAGTAAACACTTTTTCTGTCATAGCAACACATTCTCAACTCATACCAATGTTTTAGGTTTGAGATCACCTTTCTTATTTTTTTTCCTGAGCATGAATAATTTCTGTCAGATAGATTTGACAAATACATCAAGTTCTCTATGTGATTCATCTAGTAAAAAACATACTGTGGTTGGTTTCTGTTTTTCTGCCCAGGAAACAATGTCAAATTACTTTAATAAGTAAAAATATGCTTAGAACCAAGATAGAGACAAACAGTTGCATATTTACTGTTAGTTAAAATTATTCAGGATGAAAACCACAGCAGAAAACATTGAACTTCTGCTGGCCTGTACAACAGCCAAGAATGGCAATTGGTGTTGGATCAAACAGAATTTTCTTCAGGTTTGTTTATATTGTATTTCTGTACATGCGCTTAGCTCTATCAAAACAAATACCACACAGAATTCCCCCAAGTTGTTTACAAACATACAAGACAGGCCAATAGACAAAATTTAGGCAACAGTTAAAGATATGGGCTTGGAAAAAAGGACAGAAATAATACAGACTAATGTCACAGGACTATCCAGCCCAGAACATCACACAAAACAGTGCCCCAGAGAAAATGTCGGGACTAAAATGTATCTTATGGTGCTCACAATGTTAGTTGTGCCCTATTAAAGGAATCAAAACTACTTCATCTAGCCTCTTTCTCAAAGGGAAAAGAGTAGGACACTATTGTAAGTAGAATAAGAAGTCAACCCTCACTGAAGTAGCAGATCTGAACAAAAACTTCAACAAAAAAATTTAAATTAATGATCTAGCTGAAGTCCAAGCCTAAAGTATTATTTAGTATGTAGCCTAACTTGAGGACTTATGATTAATTTATTGTTCTGACACATATTTCTTCTTGTTATCCTGAGCACAGTATTTAGGCCAAACTGTCATAATGTAAAGCATCTGGAAGTAGTATCTCCTTGCTATGCCAGCATGACTGTGTATGTGGCTGAATAATAAACAAGAGGCAAATTTCTGAAAAAGAAGCATAAACCTGCAACAGCAAAGCCATCACAACTGAAAGCACAGCAGCTGCTAACACAAACACAGTTTTAGATTCACTCTGGCACCAGGAATTTCACAGCATACAGGTTTCTAACACAGCCTTATCAAATCTGTAAAATGAGCATAAAGGCAATACTTTGATCTCACAAATTCTGTGAGACAATGAATACAACCAATTTTTGTTAGATACTCATTATTGGTTTACCTGAAGAATCCAGAAGTTTGTTAGACAGATACCAGGTGTAAATTTGGATATAAGACTGGGTGTTATAACCTTTCCTGTTTGCCACTACCTGTCTGTTCTTTCCTTGCACTTTTCCTGCTCCAAGGATAAACAATTCAGAACATAACAGCACTGACCTGCAATCTACAGATCAGCTCTTAAGCACTATTTTGACCCAAGAAAAGCCTTTATTTTGCTGCTGTAAAGATACTAACACTACCCTCTTCCAGATAAAGGAGAGGCAAAAAATAGTAGTGTTAGGTTGCTGCCACCAGAAGTAAGGAATTTCATGTTTAATAACGCAAGCACTAAGTTAAGACTGGAAAAACAAAAACAAGTGAGTCAAATACTTGGCATGACAGGACACTTACAAGTACTGAATACTATGTCTAAAATAATTACCTCCCCACAAAAGAAATCCCCACTTTTTTTTTTCCTTTCTTGTCTTGAAGAAAATATTGTCAAGCAGTTTTTGAGTTATGACCTATTCATCAGTTGGCACAGTTCAGAGAAGCTAATAAACGTCAGTGTAGTTTAATCAAACTAGAAGGGACTCTATAAAAGCCTCTAAGGAACCTAGTCTCCCCTGAAACCCAACTAGGATCAGTAATTTAAAAGAAATAACATATTTCTCTTAATGAAATATCCTTAGAGTTTGGTTTTTTTATTTTAATTATTGTACAGGAACACTCCAAGTCCTGCTTAGATTTAAAGATATGCTTTTCAAACTTATAGTACATGCACATTCTTGTAACACTAAAGAGCCTGTTTTCTTCCTTTATAATCACAGGTAACCCTCCTAATAGCATCATTAGAAGCTGTGAGAGAAAGCAGATATCCAACTCTTTCGAGTTTGCCCTGAGGACACAAATTTCTCTGCATTAACAAGAGCTCTTTGTTTTCTCCCATAAGTACATGCAGTAATAGGTGTGAAGAGCCTCTAGAAATCCTGACCTACCTGAAAAAGCACACACTTTTACTTGCTTACATCTATGCAGCACAAAAGAAAAGGCACTTGTGAAAGTCTCTCATTTATAAAAACATCTTCTCTGTGCAACATTAATGTGCCCTGCTAAGAAAGTTTTAGTCCTGTTCAAGTTGCAAGGCAGAAGGAAGTGAAACAATCTGTAGCTGGGTCTGTGTGCAAACACCCAAGTAGAGAAATCAAGCTCTTTAAGCAAAGGAATTAAAAAAAAAAAAAAAGCCACAGAGGTAGATAATCAATTTAGGCTGCCAAAACCAGGAATAAGGCAAGGATATTTATTGCACATGGCAGAGATAGAAGTCAGGAAGGCTGCCACAGCTCCCATCCACTGCAGCACTTTTTACTGCTTTTGGATGAAGTTACTGTCATAGCAGCAGGGATGGCTGCATGAGAGGCACATCACCCTGGGGCTGCTGAGCAGATAGGTCTGGTGAAATAAGCTCCAGTGGCACTGAATTAAACATCCCTCTCTTTCAGCTGGCCTCGTTTCAGGGATGCAACTTCTGCCAGTCAAATGACACACAGGTAGAGGGGTACCAGCCCTCAACAATTTAATGCTTCTGCAAATGAGAACCCAACTGCAGGATGACAACATCCCTCTTTCCTGGGCCTCCAGCTCTCTGCCTTTCACAGGCTCCCTAAATTTTCTGTTCTTATAGAGTGCTACAACCTCTTATCAAAAGCTTGTTCAGGCTCTCTTCATGTGCATGCAGGGTTTTCCTTTCACCTCACTGAGGACCTCATTTGCTGAGTATCAATGCATGCCCTTACATCAATTTACATCCTAAAGCCAGAGATGGCTTTCCAAACTCTACATCCATAGTTTTGTTGCTGCAGTGCATAATCTCTACTCTCCATAACCACCAACAGGAGAAAGATCAGAGATCACAAGGGAAAATGAACACATTTGTGCCTTTCTGGTTTTGCCTGTCACAAGTGGGAATAAAAGAATAAAGACGTGCAAAAGTAGCATTGGATAACAGTCTTATAGCTTAACTAACAGCATAACATTTCCTCAGGCTAAAATTTAGAGATAAAATGGTTTTTTGAAAATGTTTAAATATTCTCCTAAATAGAGTTTCTGTGCAGTTCATAGAGAAGGCCTGGAATTCTAATTGTGCTGGAAACAACTGCAAGATGCTCCCAAGGAAGCTAGCAGCATGGAAATAGCACAGGATGTCACTAATCATCAGTGTTCCCCTGGCAAATTGCAGCGTTTTGCCTGAAGTCTATGCACGCTGACACCTTTTGAAATAGACAGTACAGGTGTGAGAGACACTGTGTGAAGACAGAGCTGACACATTTAGAGCTAGCTCATTAACTGTCAGAGGATGCCAGCAATAGCAATAATCTCTGGAAACTATTTTCAAAAAACCTTTAGTGATTGGTTAGTTATAATAAATATCTATTATCATGTATGTGTACATAAATAGTTGTGTTTATATATGCATAAAATACAGTTTGATTTTTTCTGTGATCACAGGTATAAATCACACTAATTCATTTTAAAGGCGAAAAGCAGAAAACTCATGCTCAACACTGTATTGTATGGGAGATCTTATTGCCAATACACTTTATCATGATAATTTTAGAGGCTTCTATTCCTAGGAAATATATACACAGACACAACTATCTTTCTTGGATGCAGTTGCATGTTATTGATTTTTTTCAATGCATCTGGTAAGTTTCATTGAAGCAGCATGTGGTACTTGGTGAGTATTTCGTAAGAACTACAAAATTACCTGCCTCTCCTTTACTGGAAGTATTTGTTTTTTTACAAAATGACCCAGCGATTCTTGTATTCTTTTGGGTAAGAACTTTAATTCACAGATTTATTCTTTCAGCTAATTAAGGAGAGAAGAATTGTACAAATAACTGCTTGAAAGCTGTGTTGCCAACATCTTTGGCAACTGCAGAGATCTTGAGCCATGAAGCATATAGCCCCTGCAAGCCCCAGAATCCAGAAAGCTTGCAGATTCAACCAGGTACTTGCAATGGAAGTCAAATTCTGATGCCTTTTTTCTACCTTTCTAACTGGTTTTTAATTTTATCTGCTTGCATTAGGAATTTGTGGACACGGTAGTGAATAGGATTCTAGATAGAAGCCTCAAAGAAATATAAGACATCTCATGACTTGGACACATTTTGACTCAGTAGGAAAAGACCCAGCCCTACAATTCTGAAAGTAGGACCTGGTGAAGTTGAAATTCACTGAGATGAACAGGAAGCATTTAAAAGCAAACAGCTTGTGCTAATAGTATAGAACAAGTTATGGCATAGATTATCTCCTAGACAAGAAACTTCAAAGTCAAGTCAGTATGTCAGTTTTAATCTCGGGTTACTTCCTGAAATAATTTGTCTTTTTCTATCATTTTCAAATTACTGTAGATATACAAATGGATTTTAAGTTTATTATCCCAGAGTCAGAGTTCCCATTAAGTACACTTGTGGCAGAGTAAGATTTAAACCATAACTGCTTCAAAAATCTTAATTTTTAGTGAGCACTCTCTCCTTTTTTATACTTTCTCTCTTCTAAATGAGATTTTAAAACAAAATTTAGAGTGAGCTCTCCCCACTCCATATAACTATATACATGCGATAAGAAAAAGTCTACCTTTTGTATCCTAGTAACAACTCCTAAATATTTTGATTTCTGAACTTCAGAGTAACTTTCATTATAACATTTTCAAACCAAATTTATGAAATGCTTTTAAAACTTCTGGCTGTTCCTGTCTCATGCATGAGCACATGGGAGGACTATAACTGCAACTTTAAAAATTATAACCCAGTAGACAATGTCATGTCTTGTACAATTTAAATGCTAAATAAAAATATTTAGTCTAATTCAGACCATGGGCAATACTAACATCTATATACACATTTTAAAGTGTATGAAGTGTGTTTGTGTGTTTATACAGATAATGTACCTGCTAAAAATGACTGAAAGTAGACTGCATATAGGCAAAATGAAGTACCAAAATAATTTACTGAAGTACAGTTTCTCTCATCACAATCTCAAAAAATCTTTCTTTGGAGAAAGATCTTGTCATGTGCTTGCAGCAAGGTGCTAAAACAGGCAAATCCCCCAATGTCTAAGAAATCATAACCTTCATGTCTGATAGCATTTTCTTTTTTATATTCATAGGACTGTCCTAAACAAATTAGCAGCTGCAGTGAACCCTTACAATATGTGGAACGTGTGAGGGAACGTGCATGACAGGTGGTCAGCTATTCACATCTCACGGGACTGCTGCTGATTGCTGCAGGTTAAGTTTTGGAAACACAAAATATTTTCCTAAGTAGTAACTCTGTCCTCCCTGTCTTAGTGGCTTCCTTTCAACTCTCCCTTATTAACTACTCATCACAGTATTTAAGGACATTTAAAGTTTATTCTCTGCTTAATCTAGCTCATTATTAAGAGGTCATTGCAGTCTTGTATCCATTTGCAGGGCAGAACTCTATCTTGATTACTTGCTACCTTTTCAAAAAAAATGTGATACTTTCTTTTACTGCCCTCACTGAGGAGTTAAAGTAGAACTCTACTGAGACCCTTCTAAAACCACATCAATATTTCATTGCTTGATGACTTTCTGAATATACCCACAGTCACCTTTTTATGTTTCAATCCTAAGCTCTTAAGGTAGCTTTGTTTTTGTTTTGTGCTTGAACTGTTGTTGTGATTAAAGCAGTAGGGTATTTAGTGATTGTTTTAAATAGTAGTGACATCACTTTGCACTAAAATATTCCTTCATGGACACTCAAATGCATGAGTTCACAGCTAAATAAAAAGTGTTTTATTCAAATGCTGCTATAAATAAACTCTTTACCTTCATTTTGTGAATATAAAGTTAAATGTAATTTTCTAGGTTGTCCTATTTTGATGAATGTTGTATTATGCCTGCAATTCCCTTCTTGAAGGGAAACTTTATCAAGATTTATATATCAAATACTGGGAACAAGAAAGATAATATCTCTTCTCAATATTTATAATGATATCCTTATATTTTTTACAGTTTATATTTATTGTAGAGAGACCCTGGCTCCAAGATTTAGCCGAACTTTAGCAGAATAGGATTCCACCACAGCTTAGCTTCTTTCCCTGAAACTTTGATACTATGCAAGTCCAGAATACATACCTGAAGGCTGAATTGTGGAACACCTTTTACTTCAGTCAGGAGAACAGGACAACCTCAATTTTGCTTATGATATGAAATTATCATCAAAAAGAAGGAACAACATTATAGTTGAACTGACAGCAAATTAAGTGCCTAATGAATCAATGCAAAAAGAGATTGCTGCAATCAGATGGCAGTGGGTGTGTAGATGTAGTCTTATGAATGTTTGCTCAGATCTTCTTGCAAATGGGGTTACTGTGACTATTAATCACTACATTTACAGACACACCTAAATTTCAACCAGGGAAAAGTTGTGGCTGCTATATTTATGATTTACAGAAGCCTTTTTTTTATTTTCTGTACACAAAGCTCTAGTTCTTACTTGACTGACAGTAGCTGACAAGGAATAAACAGTCAACATAAGTGCAGCTGTTCTGAATAGAAAAAAGTTTTTGTACATTCTTCTATGACAGGGGATATGGCCATCCATAGTTAGAGGACACCATGTCTATTGACTTTTTAAAAATTTCTCATTTTACTCACAAGACATATAATAGCTTAATCAAATAAAACAACAGTAAGTGTTTGGAGTCAGTGGATGAACTGCTCTTTAAGTTCCCTCTAGGAACTTCCCCACTGGAAGTAGGTAGGTGCTCTTAAGAAAATGTTTACTTATCCCAGTATGTTCACAGGAGGTTCATCAAACATTAAACACTAGGAATGACTGTTTGTTACAACAGGAAAGTGTATTTGTGAAGGACAATGAAAATTACTTCTACAGTGAACACTACTTTAATTTGATCCTTCAGTATACATGTTAAATTGCATTCCACAACAGCTTTCTGTTCATTTCATATCACAATAAAATGAACACACCCAACATTCCTGTACAGCAGACATTGCAAATCAGAGCTTGTCCTGCCTTGAAGGTAAAGTCCTTGAACAAAGCATTACTTTGCAGGGAAAGAACCTCATCTCTGTCCTAATATAGCCATTCTTAATGTCATCAAACATTTCATGTTACCTCATTATACTTTGATATATATTATGCATACGAGTAATGTGATTGCACAACAAATAAAAGACAAAATTAATTGGGAAAGTATGCTTAATAAGAGAAATTTAAGAAAAAATATTTTGAAATCCCTTGCATTTAGGAGTAAAATATTAAAAGCATAAATACAAAATCATAAGTAGTCTGAAGCAGAATAAACAGTCTTACAGAGGAGACCAAAACAATGAGTAAGAGACAATGAGATCCTGTTTGAAAAAAACAAATCTCATTCAGATATTTTCAGAACAACATCATAAAAACAGATATTGAGCTGCTACAGAGGTCTCAGCTGAAATACAGTGCTCAGATTTATCTCCAGCACTTGTGAGATACAGGCAGAGATCAACAGGATATTCACATAAAAGAGCAAGATGAAAACAAAAGAATGAACCATGATAAAAGATTAAGTGATACAACTTTCTTTCATCTTGACAAGACCAGGCTGACAGGAGAGATAACAAACATGCAAAAGAGCATCAGATGATCAGATGTACCTAGTCCATCAATGACAAGAATTATTTAAGTGTTTGAAAAAAGTTTTATACAATGTAAAAGTGTGCAACAGATGACATGGGGAATGTCTGAAATCTTCATCCCTGGACTTCAGGAACAGCACTAGAACCTAGCAAGAATGAGCTTAGTGTATCTGCTCCCTCTGAGAGCAGGACAATCGCTCAGAAAAGGTCCAGTCCCACTGAGTTCCCTTCCAGCCTTGCATCTCTGTGATTTTATTGCAAAGCATCTACCTGGTAACCTTGATCTTTCTAGAAAATCTGTAAAATTATGCTGAGGGACATGCAGAGTTTTAGAAACAACTTAATTCTAAATAATATTAGAATCTGTTTTGACTAACTATGCCACAAGCTCTTCTGAATACATAACCAAACACTTTTTTTCCTCAGTAACTCTTTGTCCATTTATGCATCTTAACCTTTGGATTTAGTAAACTAATGGTACATATAAAAATAAATAACCGCATGCCAGTATGCCTAAATATAGAATATATGGTAGAAAAATACATTTTTTTAGCTGCATGTCAAACCACAAGCCCTTAACTAAAATGAGAATGAAACTACTTCAGTTTTGGACTTTAATTTAGCTACTATCTCTTGAAGAAAATTAGGGAGTCACAGGTTTTTTTATTAAAAGTTGGTTCCTTGGGAGTAGCAGAAGTTCCTTTGGCAGCATCATTTACAATTTCCTTTAAACCTCAAAATAGTATGCAATATAACACACTTGAGAAGATGATTTTAGTATCAGCTATAAAATAAAAGTAGATGCATTTCTGCCATGCTCTACTTTTTCAAAGCTATTTAAAATTGATCCTTCAAAGATGGTTTGAAAGCAGACTGCTTCATTCTATTTCTAATAGTCTCCCATGAAATTTGGTGCTGCTTACAGCATGAACGAATCCATTAAAATAGAATAGGTTGAATTTCAAGGCACCACTATAAACAACTGCCTCAGCCTGATTCTTGGTGTTATTAAAAATGAAATAAATCTTTGAAACAGTCTAATTACTTTTACTATAATGAATAAATATACATTTTCCTTTGTACATGCAATTCCTTTTTAGCCCTTTCCTTGACAAAAAAAAAGAAAAGAAGGAAAGATGGCATCTGCCAAGTAACAAACCCATAGTATTAACAAATCCAATATTTTGTAGAGAACACACCATTCTCCTGAGAACTGCTAGTTAATTAGTTGTCATCCATTAAGCCTGATATCTTCAGTTATAACAATGTCACTGTCCCCAGATGTGACCAAATTGTCTCTAATTAATCTGATGGTTAATTAGATCAAGTATCTTGATATAGATGGATAGACAGATAGATAGATAGATAGATAGGTAGATAGATAGATAGATAGATAGATAGATAGATAGATAGATAGATAGATAATTATATTCATTTGGGCTTGCTATCATACTACGGGTATGGGTACTCTTTTTAACAGAAATTATAGAAAATTATGCTGCTTTATGTCCTCAACCAGGTCATTAATCTTCCTTGTAACATTTTAAACAACTCTATTCAGGCATCAGTTGTGGCCCCAGTCCTGCCACTGGATTGTTCATAGCAGTCACACTGCCTCAAAGGGATGTACCCCTGTGCACAGACCTTCCTCTGGTTTCCTCCTTTCACTACTCTGGTTTTGCACGTTCACTGTGCTGGAAAGCTACCAAGTCAAAGCACCTGCACAAGAAAGGAAGTGCTGCACACTAACACTGCACTAACCATAACCCATTTACAAACTGCTGCTATCTGCTATAGCTTACTGTCACTTTTGAAAGAGGTGAAGGTTTTCTTCAATTTTGTATTTCAAAAGCATAATTTTAAAAGAGTTGCAAAGCCTTTTAAAGAGGCACCTCTCATTCTATTCCCCTCATGTGCCCTCTTTAACACCCATTTGAAAAATTAGTATTTATGCTCTGAGTATTTATGCTTTTTGCTTGTATATATATTTAAAATATCCCTGTGTCTCTTATTTTACCATTCACTGGTTCAGCAATACTGTCAGTTTCTGATGATTTAATGTAGAATATATGGAGCTAATTACAGAACACAAGACATCAAAAACTGGTTTTCTGAACTTTAATTAATTGTGGTTTCACAAGCTGCTACTCACTGCAATCTAGGAAGTGGTTAGATTTAGGACTTATTATCAGTTTAAGTAAAAAGCCAAAGTGTGAGGCACTGGTTGCACCTGAATTTTCCAGCTCATAAAAAATATGACTTTCTGTGAACTGCAGACATTGTGTAATGTGGGGTTCAACAGGGAGAAAACAAAGTGATTTACTGCCTTAGCCTACTGGACTGAAAGACACTGGCTAACCACAAGTTTATCTTCTGACCAAGTCAGAAAATCTACTTCACAGCCAGGTCAGTGAAAATGCTATTTTGCATCCCCAACAAAGCACAGTCTCAGAAATAAGAAGATAATTTAGGATGATATTAAAAAGGCATTATTTACAGGCAATGATCACTGAATGTATTGTGGTATGGTTTTTCCAGGGCATGATGGACAGACACTGCAAGAAGAGGGCAAAAAAAAAAAAAAAAAAGGAGGGGGGCAGGGAATTGACTTTGCCAGGAAAACACCAGTGAAGAACACTCACTGAAGAGATCTGCATGGCTAATTCTGGTGAGATTTCTCCCACCTGCCCTACACAGTGAAGCCCCATGAGATGATCTCTTTGTTTAAATAAGGATAAAAACACATTCTGAAGGTTATCAATACCAAAAAGGAAATACAATTGAGATGTTCTGCATGAATTACACATGAATAACGTTATTAAGCAACATTAAAGAAGTTGAGTAAAGTGACTGTGGCGACTGCCACGCTTTGCTGAAGGAAGACTCAGTCTTGTATCTGGAGAAAATATTTTCTGGTTTTGTAAACGTTTATACATTTGAGATACCTAATTGCCAAGAAGATAGTATTATCATGTTCTTAGCCATCTTTCATTATTTACTATTTAATTGGAAACTACTTTGCATCTTTCAGATTATCTGTGCAGTCCCAGTGGACAAACAAGGATTTGAATGAACAAATCAGGATGCGTGAGCACTAACCACTGGGGGAATGGGAGGGAAGACAAATTGTCATTTCAAGATGAGCACAAATTCCCTTTGTAAGGTTATATTTCGGTTAAGAAGACAAGAGAGAACATTTTGCTACCTAACAATTCAGGTTATATTCTCTTCTCAAACAATATACTAGTATTACATATGGGTTACCTTAGCAACTATTATATTGTCAAAGAGAATTCTGAGAAACTAGGATACTTTAGTAGTAAGCAACTAAAACATTGACAACCCTTTTATTGCCTACAATTCAACTTCTCCCACGGAAAATTTAACCATTTTTTTCGGATAACTACTGACTGTAAGCTCAGAATGAGGGCATCAATACAGGTTTTTAACCTGATTAGCATCAAAGTTTAATTCCTCCAAGCAATCTCTACTTCATTACTGAATCTGGTCCATGGTTTATAATTCACTTAATTAGGAGATTAGAGGAACACATAGATGCTGGGCAGAACATTAATCTCAGTGTAATAAATACATATAGGGAAACAATTATTTGTCAATTAATTAATTATTTTTAAAAAAATAAAAAATCCTCCAAAATCTATTTAGGATTGAATAATGTGAACATTGTTGTGATGGTGTGGTCACTGTTCTTCCGACTCACAATACCTAATAGCTCCTGTTGAAGGCAATGGGAACTGCATGTTTGAAAATCTGTCACCAGACACACTGTAAATGACAAAAGAACTAGAATCAAAACTTCCAAAGATTCCAAGCCTATAAATTGGAACGTATATGATTATTTTTGAAATTTCAGTAGTGCTGTATATGAATAGAAATAACATTAAAATTGCATGGAATAATAAATTCAAGTTGGTGCATTGTTAAAATAACATTAAAATACAATTATTTACCTGATAAAGCCCACAGGAATACCATTTGTAAACAAAATTATCTCACCATGACAATTTGGCACTATAGCAATTGCCAGTTATCACCCCTTGGGTAACTTGATCATTTTTTTCACTTTCTCCTCTGAACCTCAATACTTGGCAGAAGCAAGCTGCCATCCTTTTCCTGCAGAAAGAAAAACAGTGGAAATTGCCACTCTGCATGAAGCCATGGCCTATGGCAAACTGTAACTGGGGACAGAACACTGCGAATCACAAAGTCAGAGCAGGGTATAAAAGATTTAAACAGAAAAATTAGCATGCAGTACCCCATGCAAGATGTGCTGCTTCCTAGTTCTCCTGGGAGATTCTCTAATTGCTTGATTACTAATTCTCTAATTGCTTGATTAGGAGATTACCTTTTGTAAGTATTTAACTAAGGACAATGGAGAAGTCTTTCAAAAGTAATTGTACTCTCATAATTTATTAGGGAATCAAATTTAGAGAAAAAATTAAGAAAACAATGGTGTTATTAAAATAATTTTTCTCTGGTTTCAGATTTTCATTATGACTACACCTTAATATTTTGTTACTCTTTCAAATATGAACCACAAAATTTAGGTCAGATCTAGAAAGTATCCATTAGCACTTTTGTATAGCACTGGTTTAGTAAATTGTGGCTTTGTATGACTTGTTTAATGATGCTCCTTAGATGGACATAAGTGTTTTAAAATTATCAACAATTTATTTGGAATGGGCTGCACAGAAAAGTTGGTACTGTTCACACTTTGATACCTTTTAATGGGTTTATTTTCCAAATTCCTTTGTAAGTTTCAGGTGATGAAATATCAAACTTTATAACGGAAATTTTAAGATTCTTTTTCCTCTTTAACAGCAAGTCTCTTTTCCAATTTAAAGAACTGAAAAACTTTCTGAAAATTTTTAGCTGTCTTTGTACTGTTAATGTGACCATTTATCTTTGATTTTTGGTGAAAAGCTGAGCTATACTCTGAAGTATTTATACCAGCAAACAGTTTCAAAACACTCTTATGAACCTCAACTCCACATTAATTTTGCATCAAAGATATACTATTGTTTTAATTGAAAAGGGTTTTTTTCCCAATGAAAGGTGCCTATGACTTTATTAAGCAGAAAGGCAATAAATAAATACAGTATTTAAAGTTATATACATTGACAGAGTGCAAACAGGAGGAGATCAATGACAGAACTTACTCAAACTAAAAGACAAGCATTCCAAACCAACAAGGCATTATACAGATGAGTTAAGAACAGGAAATATTTTATTATTAACTTCTGATTACCCAGAACAGCTCACATTGAAAAGCCCAAAGACAAATATGCACACAGAAATCAGAAGAGTTCAGCAAATCAGAATGATTTTAGAAGATAAGCAAGGGCAACCCCACTAACAGCTTACATATTAAAAGCTTACATATATTTGGCTAACTGTCCTTCCAGTTAGAAAGTTAAAAATTATTTGGCATTTGATCCTTTCCCCTCAAGAAATACAGATGATGACTGAGAGGGTTTGATAATTTGGCTCAACTAAGTTATCTTACTTTCCTTGGCTACCTAGTCATTTTGGTTCTGTCAGTCAGCAGGGAAGTTCAGGGTTGGTTGCACAGTTAGCAAAAATTTGTTTTCAAATATATTTTAAATCCTAGTGGTTTTCAAGCTTCAAAGACAGCGGCCTTTTAAACACTCACATGCAGGCACAGTAGGAAAAATAGTGAAAACGAAACACCTGAAAACTCAGGAATTGCATTTACTATGCCAACCATTCACTAAAATATGAAGATACTGATTTCTAACAAAATTTCCTTAGCACAGCATCTGCCTTTTTAAAGATAGTCATGATTTCTAAAGGGTGCTTGTCATACTATTAGAAGAATATTTAGAAAAAGAGATGTCTACCAACAAACTCTGAACCTAAGTGCTGCCTAAAGACACCAGAGCTAGATACTGAACGATAAATCACCATATTGATTTAATTATCAACACCACTACACTGAAAATCCCCTATCCTCCTAACACACTTGGATGAGACCAAGAAGTGCTGTGAGGGATGTCAGGGTAGAGTTATTACAGAGCTCCCCCAAGAAACCCTTTCGCAGCTGAAAGTGAATTAGAATCCACCAACCTCCACAGTGCTTGTAGGATTATATGCAGAATTTCCTGGAAAGACTGTATCATCTGCTTTTTCACCTCCACCTTTCAAGTGCCTTTAAACTGGGTCTTTCATGCATTAAAACACGCCTTCCAATATGAAGCTCAGCCTTCTATTTCTCCTCATAAATGATCATTACTATTTTTTCCCTGTGATTTATTGCTTAGCTCAAAAGCAGAGCGAAATTAATAGTCAAGCCTCCGGAAATGTCTTTGGTCAAACAAACTGCCTTCCATTTCCACATGCAAAGTTCTTTAAATTTAGTTTTGTTTTTAAACAATTACAGTTCTTCAACAACATCAGCCAGCTAGGAGCAAACATGGAAGCAGCCTTCCTGAATTCCTTGTCTACTACCCTAGCCTGAGATAATTGCAAGAACAGATGTGACAGCTTTGTGATTTTCTAGACTTTCCCGTGAAAACAAAACTGAAAGCTTTTCAACAACAATCCTGGCTTCTTCAGCCAAGCCTTTCATCATCATCATTAAAAAGGTTTTGAGCACTTATAGAAGCTAACAAATGACAGTTCACAATCCCCATCTGTAACACCAGAGGCCAGGTACTGCAAAGACAAGACAGGTGCAAATTTTAGGAGTCCCATAGTGCTTATTATCTATTCCTTTTTAGAAAGAAAAGGATTTGTCTTAACACCACTACCAATATCCCACATTAATCTTCCCACAAGCAAACTCTTACCCTGAAGCTACTATACAGTGTTATCACTCTGTCAAGAACTTTTCTCCTGAATTTAAAGAGGTGCTTCTACCAACCTGTGGAGCTAAATTGCACTGTAAACCATCTACAGAAGCTGCTCCACAGCTGAGTTTATCTCAAATGTCTAGAGCTTCCTCCTTCAGAGCTCTAGCATGTGAAAATTAAATTAAATAAAATAAATGGAGAAGTTGCACTCTTCTATCCCAACTTCTTTAATTTCATTTCTGCTTTTGCCTTTTCCTACCAGAATCATAGTAAGAAAATTTAGCATAGCACACACCACTCTAATTAGTTACTGCCTGTTTTGCTGGGGTGGGGCAATGGATAGGATTGTGGCATGACTAAGACACTAATAATGAATAGGGACAGAACAGGAATGTATCTTAATGGCATAACTGAAAACTATGGTGCTGCCTGAAACCTAGGATCAAATGTACATTTTCTTACCTTTTTTCAGTTACCAACCTCGTCAGACACAATGTCTCAGTGTGATTTGAAAGAAAAAAAAAATCAGGACTGTGCCAGTTACACAGGGGATTACTTTGAGAATGGGATGGAATCACTTTACTTTGGGATTTGTAGAGAAGCCATCAGCATGCTTTCTCAAATATGTTGACTCTGAAAATTGGAGAAGGGATGGTCAACTAGATGATTCTGTAGTACTTAAAGTACAAAACATATGGGTTGCTAAAAAACTTTGGGGAAGAGGAAGGTGATGTTAGGAGTTCTCTGGGTTTTCTGGTTGGGTTTTTTGGTGGGAGGATGATTTGGCTTTTTTAAACCAAACATATCAAGTGAAAAGTAGCTCATAAAATATTTAGTAAATGATTAAATAAAAAAATACAAATAATTGCAACACCGCATTCTTTAGGATAGATATGATCAATTAGATTGAATAAATAAATTTGAACCATGACTACAGAATAATCTTGAAAGACTAAAGGAAAATTTGAACATCATTGTGAAATATTTCTGTTGAAGCAGCATCCAAAGCTCCAATTACATGACATCATTGAGTTTACAGCTGAAGAGTGACATTTTTATATACATACAGATTGCTCTTAAATAACAGCCTTGCTTGAAGGGTTTTTTTGTTTGAGGACCATGATAGAAAATCTTTAAGTTTTTGAAAATAGCAGAGCACACAACATTAAAATTTACACTAGAACAACACAAACAAGTAAATGATAGACCACGTAAAACTCATTTCCAAGTTAAATTTGCATACATAAACTTCTATGCTGAAATGCTATGAGACGCTAATAAAGTTTTCAGATACTAAAAAAGAGTCCCTGATGATATAAATATTCATTACTAAATGGAAATTTAATAAAGACCTTAGGGTAATTTACAGAAAATAAAGAAAGGAGATTGTCTCATGTATTTGAAATACTTGTCCAATATATTTTCTAAACTTTTTCACTTTTTAGGGTATTTAATTGTTTTCACTGAATCATTCTATGGTCTGCTTTCATCTGGGAGGAGAGGGTTAATATGTGATTAAAGACATTATTTGGGCCAAGGAGCAGCAAAGGTTGCCTGCTTATCCTTGACAGATGCATTACCCCATCTCTTGTTTATGGTAATAATTTCTGCTTGAAACAAGTTGACAGAGAGTGATCTAACTTGGACATAATGCTCTGGACAACTAAAAGGAGAGTGATTTTCACGAGCTCTTGTCCGTGTCATTTGTTGTGACTGTCCCTCAATATTTTCTTTCAAAAAAAATCCCCAAACTCAAAAATTAAAGAGTTTTAAGACTTATATTAATGTTCCATAAAAAAACCACTTTGATACTTTCTGAACACTCCTGAATTTTTCAGGAAGAAAACTTGTTCAGAATTTGTTGTAAAGAAAAAAACACCAAAGCATGACATTTGCGGTAATGCAATTACATTTAATTTTGAAACTACTGCTAGTTATTTAGAAATAACAAAATTAGCTGATTTTTTAATCTCTTGCCTCACTGATACGGGATATGATATTCAATAAACTTCCTAAATCAATGAATTTAAATCTCAGTCAAATAAATGATAAATATGTAAAAACGTTTAATCCAAGAAAACTAAATTACTTTTTTTCCACAAAAAATGAAACAATTTGTGATTCTTTTCAGCCTCAGCCACTGCAAGACTAACATCACAGAAAAATATGAAAGGAACGGTTTGTACTACGTGAAAAACTGCATTCAGATTTTGGACAAAGGGAAAGGAACCTTGTCCTTCAAAGTACAAAACTTGCTTAAGTATAGCACGTTATGCAAGATAAGTATACTCATTCCTTTTAAGAACTAAATGACAACACCAAAATGGTTCAAAACATCACTCTTCCTTTTAGAGTCTCAGAAAATCCTCACTGACATACAAGGATACACTTCTATGGACTTCTGTGCAGGTCCATAACTTTGCCACATTTCTGTCTAACCTTGTCTCTGTGCAAGTCTGCTTCACACTCACACAGATCTTTAAACTTTTTATGATGTCCATGGGACAGAATGAGATATGGTTAAAGGAAAAAAAGGCATTGTGATTTAATTAGAAGGTATATTAGAAGGTTCAGAGGTTCTTTTGCCTCAAAGTTTTTTCCCCCCCACCACTCATTTTAGTCCCATGGATAACAGCAACTCTCAGTTTGTACTTTTTGCATTTATTTTGTTAACTGAAGCATTTTGCTCCTATGTATTTTGGAGTAATATTCAATGTCTCATCTAAGAAATTATCTCATCTAAGATGTTAAACAAAACTTTAATGCAAAATGGAATCTCCAAGGAAAGAATTAGTTCCAAAACATCTTTGATTTACAATTAATTTTTGCCACTCAAAAGAAAATTAATACATGGAATTTGCACACTGGAGCATCTTTAGTAGCCTGTTCAGTTATCTAGACTAGGGTTTCACTGTACCTAATCAGTGGAAACTCTGAACACAGAGGTTTTGTTTTAGAGTCCTTCCCACCACACAAAGGGTTTTCCCAATTCTTTTTCACTTCATGTAGCATGGCAAAGTGCTACATAACACTCATCCACTCCCCTGATTCTTTGTACCACCTTGGCTTAAACAACTCTGAAATAATTTTATTTCTAAGACCTTTTGACCACTTCTAAAGAGAGTGCAGAAAAACCCTTGTTTAGGAGATCCTTTATGATGTTTCTGGATGGATTTCCAGTTATTGCAGACACAGTTAAGCATGCCTTGGGCTTCAGCACAAACACGTGAGGAACACACCTGATTGCTGCGAAATCTGTAGTCTTGTGAGAGGAAGAGAAAGCAGGGTATGACGTTTCCTCTCTGTTCTAGTTTTATGCACTTTTTCTATTAGTATTTTAATTTATTTGTCTGTTTCAATCAACAAGCTCAATTAAAAAGGTTCCACAAAAAAAAAAGGCAACATACTCAATCTTTAAAGAGCAAAGGTTAGCCAATTTGGATGAAATAAAGGAAGTATTATTAGATAGCTCTAAAAATAATATCTATTTAACTTCCATTACTGATAAAAGCAAGATCAATACTAACAAAATATCTGCCTCAAAAAGGGGACAAAAGAAAAGCAAAGCAAACCAGACCACTCTCTTGGACTGATACCCACGTAGCCAAACAGGTACTGCACCAAAATCCCAAACCACCTGCTAAGTCACTTTTAAACCAGGTCAGGCTTCAGACAGCTTCTTGGAGTTTCATCTTTGCTTGCATAAAAGAGGGTTAAGTCTGTCCTTTTCAAAGATCTTTGGCATGATCTTTGATGACAAATGACATGCTACCATATGCCAAAAATGAAGGGGAATACAGTCACCCCCAGCTTCAACTTTAACTGGAGCTGCTTTGTTCTGAGTGCCCTGAATAATTAATAACTACTTTGGCAATCAGTCATGCATTCCTTAATGGCACCTCAGGCATCAAGTATCCCATTCACCCGCTCCCCAACTAACAATGGACTTTATTACATCAAGTTTTCTCTGCCAAACTTGTAACTGACATAGTCTAAACTAAACAAGTCACTAGGAAGACTGAGGCCTAAATGTATATTGTAAGAGTTTATAAGATTTCCCTTAATTTTACGTGGCTAATATACGGGGCAAGTGAGAAGAGGAGGAAAAGAAATGCAATATGGATTGTTTTGGCAATAAATTTCTAGGAGGGTTTAGGTGGCACAGTGCTGCCAAAATCATGACTTTCAATAAATGGATAGCTGGTCAAAACTGAGAACCATCCCTAGGCAGTCCTTACTGAATATGGGCAGCTCTTACTGCTTTCATAAAGCAGCTCACCAGTAAGTACAGAGTAAGTGACAGGGCAGAGCATGAAAGAGTGACAGAGAATAACGGCTGTGCTGAAAGGAGCATAATAATCTTGGAATAACACTATTCCAAATATATACTATATATATTAATATAGTATATTAATATATATATATATACACTAATAAAACTATGTTTGCTTAATAGGAATAAGCTTTTTCAACACTTGCTTCCACTTCACAGACTGCAGACAAAATCAACTTGTAACTATGAAATAGAGGAAAGAAAGTGGGAGTAAGACCAGAATTACAGAAAGTTCCCGATGCAGCCAGGGTGTTCCACTTGAAATGGAAGAAATTCAAATTATTAAGCTCTAATTAGTTAGAATCTGAAGTGTCATGTTTTCCTCAGAGCATTCTGCTTGTATACAGTATGTGGACTGCGTTTATGCAGTGTCTTCCAATCCCACATCAAACCTTTCTAGAGAACGATTGGAATGGCTTTGAGTCCTTTCTTTAGAGTGACTAAATCCTAGAAATAAAGTAATCAGAACAATAGCCATTCTCCTACTACTTATCATGTGAAAAATTGGTTTGAAATATAATCTACAAAGTAAAAAAAACAAACAAATAAAAAAAATATATGTACACACATACATACATACATATATATATACACACACACAATAAATTACAGCAGATCTAAACAAAGCCATTTCTCTGGCTCTTTAAAAGACTTGAAAATGTGTCCGGTGCCCCTCTCTGTGTGTGGCCTTCAAATACAGAAACAAGCTTGCACTGTTTTATTTCAGTTTTGCTTCATTTCTCCCCAAACAATCTCTCACTTTTAGTCTACCAGGCATCTCCCCCTCCCCACTACTTGTCAAAAAAAAAAAAANAAAATGAAGGGGAATACAGTCACCCCCAGCTTCAACTTTAACTGGAGCTGCTTTGTTCTGAGTGCCCTGAATAATTAATAACTACTTTGGCAATCAGTCATGCATTCCTTAATGGCACCTCAGGCATCAAGTATCCCATTCACCCGCTCCCCAACTAACAATGGACTTTATTACATCAAGTTTTCTCTGCCAAACTTGTAACTGACATAGTCTAAACTAAACAAGTCACTAGGAAGACTGAGGCCTAAATGTATATTGTAAGAGTTTATAAGATTTCCCTTAATTTTACGTGGCTAATATACGGGGCAAGTGAGAAGAGGAGGAAAAGAAATGCAATATGGATTGTTTTGGCAATAAATTTCTAGGAGGGTTTAGGTGGCACAGTGCTGCCAAAATCATGACTTTCAATAAATGGATAGCTGGTCAAAACTGAGAACCATCCCTAGGCAGTCCTTACTGAATATGGGCAGCTCTTACTGCTTTCATAAAGCAGCTCACCAGTAAGTACAGAGTAAGTGACAGGGCAGAGCATGAAAGAGTGACAGAGAATAACGGCTGTGCTGAAAGGAGCATAATAATCTTGGAATAACACTATTCCAAATATATACTATATATATTAATATAGTATATTAATATATATATATATACACTAATAANAATTACAGCAGATCTAAACAAAGCCATTTCTCTGGCTCTTTAAAAGACTTGAAAATGTGTCCGGTGCCCCTCTCTGTGTGTGGCCTTCAAATACAGAAACAAGCTTGCACTGTTTTATTTCAGTTTTGCTTCATTTCTCCCCAAACAATCTCTCACTTTTAGTCTACCAGGCATCTCCCCCTCCCCACTACTTGTCAAAAAAAAAAAAAGAGCAAAAAAAATTAACTGTTTAGGACCAATTCATTGAACTGAATCTCTTAGTGAATCAGTTATGATTTTGCAAGAATTATATAAAATTTAAGCTCATTCCTATAGCTAACATCTTTTTTGTGGGGATGTGGGAGGGGAGCTGTAAATCTTATTTTCTCTTGAAAAGCTGGATAAGATAACTTTATAGTTGTAAAGCAAATTACTTTTTTTTGGCATTGGTTTTCAATTGCTTTAGATACAAGAAGGTTTAATCCTGGAACGGAACAATATCTATTTAATTTATAATCTGCTGTCTGAAATGTGTAATTGTATTCTGTACGGCTATTAGGAGATATTTTTTGTTGAAAAAGATCACAGCTCTTTTAGAGGGAGATTTAGAAATTAACTGATAAGCAGTTGCTATACTGCACATTTTGGGGCTCATTCCAAATTCTTATGACAGCAAGTGGGCTGCTCTTGTCCCTTGCATATGTTAGGTGTAACTATTTTGAATATTAAACCATTGTTTTTTAGTGCTGGTAATTTAAATTTTCTCAACAGTTTTCCCCATCAAATATGAAGGACTAAACTCAGTCCATTTGTACAGCACGACACAAAAACAATTATACATATACTCCTATTTTCAGGTGCCTTTGTTTAATCAGTTCCACAGAAATGGGATCATACATAAGTTAGATAGATACATAGCAGGCAGGGTGTAATACTAGAGCTGTGACAAGAGAATTTGGCACCAGCCCCACAAATACAAGTATTTAGTGATTTTCTTTTACCATTTTCTAAAAGTAAACATACTTATTACATTCTGCCCTCGGGTGTACTGAAGTTTAAACCTGGCCTTATTTCAAGTTTGGAGATTGACATTTTATTTAATTTAAAAATTTACCATTATTGGGTCATAGTATTCTACTAAAAAAAAGTTATTCTAACTCATAAAAGAGTCAAATATGAAGATCAAATCTTTAGTGCCTTTAGAAGTAGTTCTTCCTTAGGCATAAGTAGTTAAAAATATTTATAGGAAAACAACACACATAAATAAATAAATAAATAAACAAACACACAAACATCTCACCCCCACTACACTACACTGACACCATCATCAGCACACTAAATATATTCTTCTCAATAACTGAAATTTTGCCAATGGGGACAAGGAACAAAAATAACGGAAAAAAGCCAGCCAAATGCATTCTGAGTGAAGCACATATTGGTGGGGTTACAACATGGATTCTTTTGATCAACTTTTTTATTGAGCTTGGAGATATTTTCCAACAACCAAATACCACAGACCACGAGATTACTGAGGAGAGTCAAAGTGAATTATGAGGAATTTAACAAAAATACTCCTTGCTCTCTTTAAATATGAATACCTATTTTAAAACAAGTCAACTCCTGTTTTCCTCAATTTTAATGTTTCAAGACATGATCTGATCCTTAAAATTCTGTAGACATTCTTCTGCTATCACAGATCTTTCATTTCATGAAAATAGTAACAGAAAACTGTTGATGGTGAAATTAGTCACATTTTAGATGACAAGTTTAATACCTGTGACTTAGAAGCTTTAAGCAACATTCAAGAGAAGGCTAAAGTACAGTTTACAAGGAAAATGCAGTGAAAAATGAATATTATGGATTGTCTGCTTTGCCTCTATAATAAAACTATCTAGAATCATAACAACTCTTCTGTTTGGGAACTAGGCATAATCATCTGGTTGAGTATGTCTAATAGCAGCTGACTAATAAAAACATTAATCTCTTCAGTTTCTTTTTTGTAACTTCCTAATCCTCTTTCAACATCACACTGCTGATTCATAAACTGATCTGTCTTTTTCTCAAAGCTGGAATTCTTTTTTTTTCCACAGTACAGTATTAGGAATGCAAACATTTTACTGAATTTTCCACATAAACAACCGAGCCCACAACTTCCTAGTCCAAACCCATCCAAAAAGAACCACAGGAACACTCAGTTAAAAAACAGAAACAAAATGTACAATTCAGGAAGACAGATTGCACACTATTGTCATTAAGAAATAAACAGTAATTAATCTTACCCTATTAAAAGATTCTTTTTAGCTACCGCTTCAAAGATGTTGTATCCTGAAATGCTTCAATCTGAAACATGTTACTTACTGGCATAAGAAGGGTATAGTGGATGCAGAATCCAGGTTCAGAAGGAAAATATTCATCAGACACAAATCTTATTCTGATCTGGTTTCCTTTGGAGATTTGTCTGCTTGGCACAGTACTGGAACCACACCAGCGCCCTAAAACGGTGCCATCACTAGGCTCTTCAACTTCTACAAAGTCATACCTGAACAGAAAAGAAAATAAGATGTTTATTTACTGACAAAAATTCTATGAACTTCTTAATTTAACCAATAAACTGACTCTGCAATTTTTTCTTTTTTTAAATGCTAAAAGTATGCAGCCAAAGCCAGCTATTTTAAACTTAGCTCCCAAGTTGCTACTGACTTACATACATAATAAAATCATGCAGTGAGGTTAAAAAAATAAAAGCAGAGTTAGCATTTTGAAGAGACCCAAGTGTATGGTTTTGCTTCTTGTGCAGAAAGCAATTACCATGTGTGACAGGGCAGAATAAAATCAGAGGAAAAAAAAGACCATAATTGCCTGAGTGGCACAGTAATTCATTCTGCAATGTCACCATCAGTACACTGCATGCCACCAGTGAAAGTTCAGCGGTTTTTTGGTACTGAAAACTTGCTTTCCTTGAATATCAGAGGTCAATATCTTCCTACAGGTTAAATTAAGGCTTAGGAAAACTTGGAAGGAGTTGATGCATATCCCAACAAGACATTTGTTGAGCAAAGACCTAGACCTCAGCGCATGTCAGAAAGAACCTGGTCTTGTGGAAATATTGACAAGAAACATATGGGTAGGGAACGTTGAGAGAATGAAAAATATTAAGTTTGATTTCGTTTCATTGCTTTTAACATGTGGTCTGGGTATCCCCTATCACTGGGGATAAGTGAACAACTTCAACCAGACCCATGAAAGGTAACCAAGACATGCCAGTCAATCACCAATAAGCTTCAGTATGGCATACAAAAGGTCCTCGTTTTCACTGGAAATGTTTAGTGGGTTCCCAAGCCATAAAAACATGGAAAGCCACTGCTCTAGAAGGTACATCTGGTTTCAGTGCTTTAACCTGCTTCATGTCAGCTCCCCAGCCTCCCACTGACAGAATAAACACTGAGCATTTCAGCTGCATTTCCCTGCTCCAGCTTGAATCCCCCAGAGCCCCAGTGGCAGCACAGCCCGGCGGTTTGGGAAGGTGAGTGTGTGCTGGTTAAACCAGGGCAAGCACTTGGCTGAAAAGCTGCAGCTTCCCCAGCCAAGGTTTTATTTTTAAACCACAATTTGTATCCTAAGCATGAGCATAACAAACCTCTGAGAAAGTTTTGAGGTTTCTGATATTTTTATGTCCTCTTGCATGTGCAGTCATATATTAAATACATCTGACATAAATCTAAATTCGTAAATAGCAGAGTCCTCTTCAAGGGTATAAACAATCCTACCTCTGATGATGGCAAAGGCTCATATTTTAAAAAACATGCACACACACACACACTCTACCAAATATGCCAAACTATATTTAACGTGAAAATTATTACCTCATAAACATTTTCTACTAAAGCTTTTTCTGGATTTTTTTTTCACTAAATCTAATCTTTATAATGATTCCCAGTTCCCTAGTTAGACAGCAGGCAATAAATTCTTGTGTTGCATGTTTGTGCAAGACTGACTCGCACATTTATTATCTCCATTTAAAGGACCACTATTTTTTCCATTTAATTAAAAATGAATGCAATGAATATGCTCATTAACTGTGTTCAAAATCCATTACTGCCATGTACCACAGTTTTAAATCTTTGTTGAACTTATGATACTAATTACTTTATCATTATCATTTTTCCCCCAAACACGAACTAATTCCTTTAACAGATCCACCAGTGTTCTTACTTTATGATCAAGTATACAACTTATTACAAAGGCAATGCGTACATTAATTGTACTAAGGCCTCAGGGCTCAACACATTTATCAAATTCATTTGGAGCACTGAGCTTTTTTTTCTTTTCAAGATCAGCTTATGAAATTTCTAAAGATAACCTTTTTTATTTTTCAGTTAAGAATATGAAATAATTGCCTACCTTTTTGATTTTTAAAGAGTGAAATAAGCTAATATTTACATTTATTGACTTAGGTTTAAGATGTTGAGGGGAGTCAGGGGGCTTAGTGCCTCCACCTAACTTGCAGTACTTTTTATTGCACCCTTTGGTCTTCTGGTACACCTGAAGTAAAAGAGAAACTCAAATTCCACAGTTTAAACCTTAGACCCTTCAAATAAAAGCTAATTAATTCCATTAGTAGAGAGGGAAACTCTCCAAAGTAGAGAGGGAAATAAGTATCCTGAAAAAAACAAATAAAATTCAGCTTGGATAATGATATTTTTAGCCAATAACTTTATTTCTTCAGTTATCTAGGCTAAATGTGCTACAAGAGCCTGCCAAAAAGCCTTCTGTGTGACTAAAATTCCTCTCATCACACATCTGGACACTGATGTCTGAACTTTCTGTAAAAATAACAAAACAAAGTTGTTCAGATGCTTTAGTGTTTACATTATTGTGCTACGTAATTTTGCAGCTGATGTCACAGGGCTAAGGAGCAGCAGTGACAACAGCACAGCCATGGAAAATTATGTCCCCATCAAGAGAAGATTGTACTTGAAACACAAGAGAACTAGGATAAATAACCAAGAAGTGAGATGCCATTTTACAACTGAAATGGAGTAAAAAAATGTTAAAATGCATGTTGAACTTACCGACACAGAAGCCTTCTCTTCTTTGCAGCATGCAAAGGACCAAACACAAGCCTCTTTGAAAATGACTAAAGAAATGCTCTGGTGCTGTATCTGTAATATTTTTTAAATATTACTAAGTAAATTTTATGCCAAGAAGGCAGTCCAGTCTCTCTTCCTGGGACTAAAGATGCTCAGGCCTTTAGGCATGATGCCGACAATGCCTTCTGTTATACCCGTTGCAGAAGATCTACTCCCCTCCCTAAAGCCTGGGTGCCTGGGAACATGGATTGAATTAACAACCTGAGCAAAGACAATTTACTGGAAAGAAGCAAGGAAGTAACATAAGCAGCTCAAAGCTCCAACAGCTTTCCAACCAGGAAATGTATTTTCCAAGGGTATATGTTTTCCTCTACTTTCTATATGTTTTTCTGTGGCTTATACTGTCATTTCCTAAACATATTCTGACAGGCTGTTTATCTTGGCTTGAAGTTTGGTGACCTTTCCATGGCTTCTCACTGCCTTCAGAATTCCATAAATACATCAAAAAATGTAAGAAGCAAAAATCCACCTGGTAAAACCCTTTGTCGTATCAGTGGGGTTGGACCTTTCCACCTGTACACAGATGCATTCTAGACAAAGATCTAGAAAGCCCATTAAAACTGTGACAGGTGAAATTTATTCTTCTTTCCCCTTTTGATAAAAACATGTTTCTCTTTTTTTGGTTAAGAAAGAAGAAGTTGTTAACAATCCCTATTGAATTTTTTACAGCATTTTGTGGAGCAATGTAATATTTCTATTCCAACTTGTTTTAAAGCACATGGAATTCCAAAGTTTCCCTGGTGTTGGCATAGCACACCCACCTGCAGACCCAAAACATCCAAGGTCCTCTGGCAGTTTACCAGACAAACTGTTGTAAAATAGCACTGAAATTATTTGGACAGCTTCAATTTTGGAAACACTGGAAAACTATTAAAATTACTAAAAAAAAAATTACTAAAAACTGTCATCATGAAAATATAACTTTTATATTTTACTGATCAGAATTTTAGCACCATCTTTCTAAAGAAAACTTTACTTCCCTCTTCCACCTCTGAAATAATTTTAATTTCTACTATTGCAATATTTACATTTCCTATGAAACAGAAGTCTTGGTTTCCATCATTTGACATAACTGCTTTTGTATAGACCAAAGTGTGAGGTACTGGTGATACCTTACATAGTCTTCACTTCTTAGATCACTTTCAAATCACATCTGTAAGTAATAATATTGCTCTTTGTAAAATAAACATATTTGCCTATAGAGGAAACTAAGGTCAAACATTTAGCTCAATGACATTTCTTTCAAAGCTTGGCAGATCCTCATTTATCTGAGTGGAAAAGGGAACACTGGAGCAAGACAGAGGCACTCAAATCCATGGTACCTAATAGCAGCTTTATTACTCCCTGCAGGCCAATATACAGCAAAGATGTGTGATAGGACAAGAGGAATGCAGAGTTTAGGATAAAGAGCAGAGGGAAAATAGGAGGACCCCAAGATGGAAGGAAAGCACAGAGTGGCATGCTGGATTAGGAAAAAAAAATTATTTCAGGCAAGCAACAAGTCTACAGACATAGCAATACAGTTTTAAAAAGAAAAGCATACTCCATCATTCGTTCAACAGGTGGAGAACTTTCTTTTTTACTACCAATACTGCCCCTCTCACAGAGGCAAAATTAAGTTTTCCTCAAAGACAAAGGCACAGACACAAAAGATAAATCACGTGAGATGAAAATCAAAATGACACAAAATAAGTCATCGGTAATAATGAAACTGCAGGTACTTGTGCACTACTTTTCAGTTTATGTAAGATGAATTTTAACTCAGGTATTATTTTTTTACTTTACAATGTGACCAGGTCAGGCAGCACAACCACCTATTGCCCAAGTTTGCAGTCTTTAGAGGAGCTATATAATTAATTCCATTGCCTTTCAAATGCATTAATTTACACCATACTCTTCTGCATTTGTTGCCAGACAGAAATATCTATATTAATGTCAGATTGGCCCATTCAGCCCAATCAGTCAGATTGGCCCATTCAGCAGAGTAGATACAAGATTCCTGGATTTGAAAACTACTAGCAGTGCACATCAGTAAAAGTTACCTATGAATAGTGTCACTTGCCAGATAGGAAGCAGAGAAAATAACTCAGAAAGCAGATTTCCTGGAGGGACAGAAGGGACACTGCACCTTGACTGAAATGGTGGCTCTGTGACAGCACCAGCAAGTACTCTGTATAGGGTAAAAGGTCAGTAAAGATTATTCTGCTCAACATCATCAGAAATATTTAACTGGGCCTACTCTGAGTGACAGTAAAGTCAGGATACTGGAACAAAACATTTTTCAAAAACTAGCTGATATAAAATTTTAATTATTTCAAATATTCCCTCTGGATTTTGTTTTTCCAATATGAATTTCCAAACAAAGTTACCCATAGCTATTTGACTGCAGTTCCTGAGGCTCCCAACATGGGTAATTTACCCCTAAGACTCACCCTCATTAGGAGGATTCAGCAGTGTCTTCTCCTGCAAGAGGAAACTCCTTTGGGTATCATTACAGATCATCCAACAATTGAGAAAATATTTATATTCTATGATTTCTGTCATGAAACCATCATGCTTGATGTTTCAACATATAAACAGAGAAAAGATGATGGAACACCAGTAATTTGATGTTAAATAAATTTCCATAGTAGTTTCTGTATTTGCTGATCTTACACGCACTGTGTCATAACAGTCACTGGAGAGAAACAACAAACCCAGATATAATCCAAATAAATAACTGATGAGGTCAGTTTTTGTACTTAGAAAATTATGTTTAATTATACACAAACATCACTTCTAGCAGTAGACATCACTTCCAGCCAACAAATGAGCATAAAACCCCCAAGTATCCTGCTGTGCCTATATTTTCCATGAAATAAAGATACTCAAGGTATAAACAGAGAACATTTCTAACTGCTATTCCCCAAATATGGATTGTAGCCTCTGCGCCAACATACTTTGAATACATCTATTTTAGAATATGCAGTACTGCACATTAGGAACTGCCTTATGGAAACACAGATTCATTCACAAATGTTACATGGTTGCCATGGTTCTCCCTGTTTAATCTTTTCTCACACTGATTAATAACAGCCTGAGGCTTCTAACACAACAACACAGCTCTATTTCTACCTCATTATTTAGGATACATGGAAAAAAAAAGTTTAATCCTTAGATTTCAATTCTCTTCCCCTTCTATAAGCCACTTTGATCATAAATCATAATCATAAATATACACTTACCACACTACAAGTGGAAAGGAAACACAAGACGGAGTTCAAACCCCCAGATTCTACTCTTCAAACATTTAAACCCTTTTCATGAAAAGGATGAACTGGTTGTTTGATTTGGAGAAATTAACTGCTGCATTACCACACTCCAATCTACCAGAAAATATATTTTCTATTTTCTGTGGATCAGTATCATGTCATGGTGAGAAATACACATTTTGCAAAGTAGCTTTTGTCCCTTGGTGAATGCATTTTGGCACTGCATGTAAAAATAAGAAGCTCAAAGAAATGCTTCTCTTTTCCCCAAAACTCCCATTTGTATCAAAAGTTTACTTCAGCGCCAGTTAATAAACTGTGTATTCCTGAAAACATTTCCCTGATGACTAGGAAGTTGGCTCACAACTTTATCTAGGAAATAAATCCTCATGACTGGTATCTAGGTGCATTGGTAAACATTTATGTGTCTCAGCCATAAGCACATGAATATCCCATAGCCTCTGAAAGTGACATCTGCCTTGTGGGGACGAAGGGACAAGGATGATAAATTGCAAACTACATTGGTAAATGTACTTCAGGCTCTGAAACAAAAACAATTCTATGTTCAGACAGCAAGCTTTCAACTATTTAAGCATTTATTAAACTACTGATATGGATTAAGCACATAAGTAATTTCAGGAATACAGAACCACAGAATACAGCCTCTGCTACAAACTAATTTATACCCATACAACTTCTATTGATACAGCATTTCAAGCAGTTGAATAAGAATCTTATTCAAGAGACAGAAAGAGACAGTATAATGCTGCAGATCAGAACTGGAGGTAAGGAGAGAAGATGGTTTCCCAAGCTCTTCCTTTTAAAACACCAATTGTTAAATTTCTTAGAAGCTACCTATACTTGTCTTCATTGTATTATAGAATGACAGTATTCCCAATGCTGGTCAGAATAAAAAATATGTTTAGCTTTTTTTAAAATACAGATTCATTTTGGTCCAAAAATGGCATGCTATGAGTAGAACAGACATATAAACCAAAAAAAGTGCATGACATTTCATATCATCACTATTATTACTATATATCAAAGAAGAATTTGGGGGAAAAGGGTGAGCTTGGAAAAATGTACACATACAAATAAGCCTGCAAATGATGCCCCAGTCCGGGTACTTACTTTGCATTCATCTTTAAATACAAAGAATAAAGCTCTGTGGAATAAAGGCTCTCAAGATTTCTGACACTCACATTTATTATGCTACACTTACCTTTTTCCTATCTGACTACAGATTCTCCTGTAGTCATATAAAATACAGTAAATAAAAAAGATTTTCCACAAAATTCAAAGTTACTTGGAAAGTTACTTTTTCAAGGACTAAAAAATGGGTAATGTCTACATGAAACCCTTTCCTGTACTGTTTCACCTCCGTTTGTCTACTTTGTGCTATTCACTGGACCTCCTTAGTATTTTGCACCAATTATAAACAAAATAATAACACACACAACAAAAAATGGGAATTGGACAAAGTATTCTTACTGTTTTGTACAACAGTAGTTCTATTATTGGCTTTGTTTTCTCCTGTGCAAGGCATTACCCATATTATAATTATTAGTATTATGTTACAATAAAGCATTGTGTGGAAATGAACACCAAAATTCAGGGTCCTGCTGCACTGGTCAGTACACTCTCCAAAGCACTTTTGCCTTCATAAAGACGCAGCTGCTGTCTCTCCTCACAGAGTGAATCAGCTTAATAAGTATCCTGCACTGTACATTACTACACATTCCAGATTTTGGAGAACTAAATGCCTTACCAAATTTTTCCCAGGACTCCTCTGTAAAGACTGGTATATTTTATCTTGGGAATTACAGCAATCCTAATAAATCACATGTTCCTACTGTACAGATCAACATTTTGTAGAAAACCAAAAACTCTAATGGACCTTAGAGTTCACATTTACAGCCAAGCCTGTAAAGCACTATTTCTAATCCACTACAAAATTTCTTCACCTACTCAAACTGCTCACAGTGGTAAATGTGTCTGCTCCAGCTTCTGTGAATCCACAAAAATATATTTTAGCATTGGTTTTCAAGCAGTATTAGAAATATTTATTCTAGTATCCCAAAGAGTAATTTCTTCTTTATGCACTCTCCAAGATATTCCAGGACATAAATCCTGGAATGCAGCAATGGCTCCAGTCAATGATGTGCAAACTACTGGCTAAGCAATTTCCTAACAACATTCAAAAGTACAGTTTTTGGTGAAAAAAACCCCATAAGGAGCATAAGGTCCATTTTTAGCCATGTGAAGATTCTGCCTGGGCAGTGCAGGCTGCTTCCCTTCCCCTCAAGCAGCCTCTGATATTAGTACACCATTACATGCCTGGATAAGTTTCTCATGTTCCCTTCGGCCCCTCCTGCCTACTTCGGGGGAGGCTGCGGCTCTATCTAAGTTTATTTAAATGAAAACACCTTTATTTTCTTTAGCTCAGCGATACAATAACATGTGGCCTCTTGGCAGCTACACCTGCACACAGGATTTACCAATCCAGGACAGACTAGTTGTCACAAAGTCTGATATTCTGCTTCAGGACAGGCTAGTAATTGCTACTCAAACAGAAGGTGAAAAAACCCTGTAATGTAACAGAGCAATCTGCATGAGCCATAAAAAAAAAATGTATTCCCAATCCTAGCAGGAGATCACTTTTCACCTAAGGAGTGTAAGAAGTTTCCTCTCACTTCAGTTTTACTAGTTATAAATTGATGGTCATAAAATTATGCAAATCTATTTTTAGTCCAGCCACAGTATATGAATCAAAGGCTAGTCTGAAGAGATATGTCTTAATAATTGGTACTACAGTGCTGGTCTCCCTCTTCACATGCTATCTTCAGAAAATGAGATGATCTAATAATTTTACCTTATAAAACGCTCCCACGTGACCACCTAATATTTTTTATAATAATGCCTCTTTCTTTCCACAGTTTCTGATGCACATGCATCTTCTCAGATGTCCTGACGGTCAGATTGATGTAAATTGCATTACATTTTACTTCTACTTTATCCCAACGAAGTAGCATTGAGTGCAAGACTGGATTGTTACTAACTTGTCTGACTGAAAATATGTGCTGGTAATGCTGTCTGACTACAACTGCATGTGGGAAACATACTTTGTTAAAATGTTGATGATACACCTAAAGAACAGGTGCCACACAGTGAACATTGGACAGTAGCTAAACCAAAAGGATGGGACCAGCTGAAAGAGGAGTTAATGCTTCAAATATGTGGAATGTTTTTTCTGGAATCGTGCAATATCCAAAAGGAAGATATTTCTTTAAAAAACCCAAGAAGCAAGGGCAGCATTTAGGAAGAGGTCAAGTGGAGAAAGGTAAAAGGAAAAGCTGCACAACAGGTGAAGAAACACCCTGTCCATCTAGGAACAGGACAGTTGGAATGTCTGCTGTTCCTGCTTAACCCTGCTTTATATACCTGATGGTGAATTTAACATCATAATTGTATTTAGACTTTCAGTAATCAGAAAACATCAGGAAGGGAGTGTATGCAATGCTTTAGACTGGCATATTTAGACACTACACGGGGTAACTTTAGATTATGTTGCTGGGCCTGACTCTTGCAGCTTGCATTTGTCATGTAGCTAAACTGAGCCTCACCAGAAATTACAGGTGGCTACAGGGTTTGTCTGTGTTCCTGAGCTCAGGTGGTGGTGGCTCACAGTATGTTTTTCTGCCCCTGAAAGTAGAGATTTACCTCTATGTTTTAATAAGTTGTAGGGTGAAAGCAGAAGAACTCCATCAATAACAACTGCTCCCAGAGCACTCTAGAAAGAAGCAAGACCCAGCAGTTCCCCATTCACATTCAAAGAAAAGAACTTTGGTCTCCACCATTAGAAACATTGCCAACTACAGTAACATAAAACAATTTTAGAAGCAATAAATTAGGATTAGAACCGTTTACAAAAATATTTTCATAGTGGGGACACAGTTTACTTTATTCAAACAGCTTTCTTGAAATTGAGAGGACTAGGAAGAAATTTTAAGGAGCCCAATTTTTTTTTTAAGTCAATGACTATAGTCTCTGGTGTGAAAAAGGAGTAAGGGATTATGTCAACTGCCCACTTATCAGCAATCACTCTCCTACACACTCATCTGGGCTGTGAAAACAGGTGTCAAATTACTTCCAAAATAGTATCTATTATAGTGTCCTCTAGCAACAGTGGATACTAAAAATGAATGCTGCATTTACTGAAATTGAGGGAAACGTGGGTGGGCGAGAATGCAGTCTCTAGGTTTGTGCAGCATGCCCTTCTGGTCACATCACCTGTGCTCTGCTGTCCTCCCAGTCCACTCAGAGAAGCATCTCCTTCACTTTTCCTTTCTTATGTTTCATTCTGATTTGCTTAGAGAATAAAATTTTGCAGCTTTAAGCCCTTTCTGTACAACACTTTACTCTTCTTGAAGCCTAGGAAATGTGTGTTACAGAGTAGCTTCAGTTATAATCATACTGAGCTTTGCTTTTCTGATTTGTTTTTATCGTCTTTTATTGTCTGCAATATCTGCTTTGTCACACTTATAAATTTCTTATCATGAGAATGGTATTAAGTAACTTTTAATAAGCAGTAGAGACCCCAAAAGAAAGGGTATACTTCTGGATACAGTCCACACCTCTGCCACACAGTGAACATTGGACAGTAGCTAAACCAAAAGGATGGGACCAGCTGAAAGAGGAGTTAATGCTTCAAATATGTGGTATGTTTTTTCTGGAATCATGCAATATCCAAAAGGAAGATATTTCTTTAAAAAACCCAAATAAACCAAACCACCAAAACCCAACAACAAAACAAAACAAATCCCACTCTATTTTTGTTCAATGAAATCAGAATAGAGAAGAAACAGATCCAGATATTTCTTTTTATGCAAAAAAATCCACTTGCTTTTTCTTTAAAATACTAAGAAAGCAGGAAGCTTAAGTCTGTTGGATTCTTCATTAGAATTCAATTCATTAAATTGAAATAATATTGTTACATTTCAACTTACATGAGAGAAATAACCTTTGTAGTATAAAACTATTTTCTTTATATATAAAAGAACAATTTTGAGATAATCAGAGGACTCTGCTCCTAAATCAATATAACTTCTTACAAATTTTGATCCCCACCCACGACTCTCATCCTCCGTTTACGCATTTATCATCCAAATCTCTCTTGCACTACTTTTCAGTTGTCTTGCAAATGGGTCAAACAATTAAAAATCAAAACAATAAAAAACCACTCCACAAAAATCAGAAGAAATTAATCCATCAGCCTATATTGACACAAGCTTTATGTAATTTTCTACACACTGTTCCTAAAATGCAACTTTTCTGCCTCTGATAAAATATCAGTGCTGCTACAAAGGGCTTCAGATTAAATTAGGTACTTCATACTAATTCTATGTCATCAGTATTTCAATTAAACCAAGGCACTTGAATGCTAGAACTCATCCCAACCATTTAAATTATATGTCCCCCTTTCAGACTTCAAATAAAAATGATTAACAGGTTATTTATGTGTTGGGAAAAAATTAAATATTTTGTATTAAGGAATGAGAGTTCATATGCTTTTTATAACCCTGTCCACTAATGAATCATTCTTTTCCAGATGGTTCTGAGTCACAGAACAGAGCTATAATAAATTTTAACTCAGTTATGGTTTCATTTTTGCTGAAGTTACAGCCAATTATGAGACACTTCAGTATCACTGATATGTAGAGTCACCTAAACAGAGCTCAGCCCACCCATGTGTCCAATCTCACAGAATTACAGAACCTTCTGAGTTGGAAGAGACCCACAAAGATCATCAAGTCCAACTCCTGACCCTGCACAGGACCCTCTCCAAGAGTCACACGCTGTGCCCAAGAGCATTGTCCAAACGCTTCTTGAGCTCTGTCAGGCTTGGTGCCATGACCGCTTTCCTGGGGAGCTGTTCCAGTGTCTGATCACCCTCTGGGTGAAGAACCTCTTTCTAATATCCAACCTAAACCTCCCCTGACACAACTTCAGGCCATTCCCTCGGGTCCCACGGTTGGTCACCACAGAGAGAGATCAGTGCCTGCACCTGTTCTGCTCACGAGGAACTTGTAACTGCAATGAAGTTTCGTCTCCTCCAGGCTGAACAGACCAAATGATCTCAGCTGCTCCTCACACAGCTTCCCCTCCAGAGCCTTCCCCATCCTTGTGGCCCTCCTCTGGACACTCACTAACAGCTTAATTTTTTTTTTTTGTTTTTATATTGTGGCGCCCAAAACTGCACACAATGTTCAAGGTGAGGCCACCCCAATGCAGAGCAGAGGGACAATCCCCTCCCTTGCCCGGCTGATGCTGTGCCTGATGCCCACAGGACAGGGCTGGCCCTCCTGGCTGCCAGGGCACAATGATTCATATTCTACTGGCCATTGACCAGGACCCCCAGCTCCCTTTCCATAGCACTGCTCTCCAGCATCTCATTCCCCAGCCTGTCTGCACACCCAGAGTTGCTCCATCTCAGGTGCAGAATCCAACACTTGCCCTTCTTGAACATCATATCATTGATGATTGTCTCATGAAAAAAACAGGTGGTTGAAATTGGACATACTGAAATTCTAAGGCAACAGCTGTAAGAAAAGAGCTTTAAGGATTAGTCTTCGCTATAACTTTCACCTCTGCTTTTAAGATTCTGTGGGTATTGGTACTCAATGTTTTGGGGGTTTTCCCAGTTTGAAGCCTTAAAATTTTTGGGGACTCTTTTCTGAATTCTCAAATAAAGGTGGCAGCAGCAAACCCTTCATCTTCAGAAGTATGTGAGGAAGCAGTAAAAATCCCAGCAGCCCAGCTACTTAGCAACATGAGTCACTGTGAACATTGTCTGCATCAATTCCACTTTAAATAGAGTTCACTTAAAGGTCCTTATCCAGTTATTCAAAGACAACTTGAACTTTTTACTTACTCAGGAGATAACTTCACCCTCTATAACCACAGTCAAGGAGAAGAATTTAACACTGATAGTAAAGTCAGGCCATGAATGGTGTCCAGAAAACAATTTTCTTGGGAACTAGACCTTGGTAAGGAACTTGTTGTACTCAAGCCTCAGGAGTAATACTTACTTTATGTGAAGAGTTACATTTCTTTCACAATTCTATGCTTGATATTAGTGTGGTCTTCACACATATACCAACATTGACTCTATAATGCACCCAAGGTAAACAAACATTTTTTTCTTCCCTAGGGGACAGAGTGTGGGATGGAATTTCTGAAGAGAAGGAAATTATGCTGACATTACCCTTTCATGCATGCACTGTCTTGATGTTGCAAGGTGTTTCCATAAAAAGGAGCAAAACAGAAGCAAAATTTCTGTTGTCCCTTTTACTGAGGCATTAGAGAGTCACAATTATGTGTCCATATTTTACTCCACATACTAGTGTCCTAGCTCTCAAAATAAGCACATATTCCATTTGCCATCTGTTAAAGGTGGGACAGATATCTTTTATCAGTTAGACAGTTTTCCTTATCTCTTCCAAAACAATGTCTCCCTCCGGGGAGGTATCTCCTGTTAATGGGCCATTGAATGACTCACTGCATGACTGATAAGATTACATCATTCCATTGTGAGATGCTCCGCCCAGAGGGAGGAGCCAAGCACCCCTACCCGCATAAAATCAGCATTTTCTGTGACATCAGACAGCCTCTTCTCCAAGAGGAGCCACATGTTCTCCACTAGATTTCCAGAGGAAGACCAGGCCCATCTCTGCCAGCGCTAGACATTTCACCAGAGGGAACCTACACCTCTTCTACAGGATCACCTCTTCAACAAGACTTCATCTGCTCCTCCAAGAAAACTGCAGCTACCATTAACTAGACTGTTATCAACACCCTGACTCCTCAGGGGGGCCAGGTTCCTGACTCTATCAGTGGTTTTTGTTTGTACTAATTGCATTTGTATATATATTTCTCCTAGTAAAGAACTGTTATTCCTATTCCCATATCTTTGCCTGAGAGCCTTTTAATTTTGAAATTGTGGTAATTTGGAGGGAGCGGGTTTACCTTTTCCAGTTCACTGAAGGCTTTTGCCTTCCTTAACAGACTCCTGTCTTGTCAAACCAAGACAACTAGACATTCAGATTTGTAATAATAAGAAGAAAGAAAGCTCCACATGGTGCAAATAACTCATTGTGTCTTATATTATACAGAGAGGTCTCTTTGGAAAATTATGTAACAAAATGTTTAGTCTTTTTATTGTGTTTACTATAAATTATCACCGTCTAGCATCCATTTGAAACAAATTATGCAAAAAAAAAAAAAAAAAGAAAAAAGTCTGCTAAGCAAATATTTTCCTTCTTCATAGCCACAGATGAAAGACAATGTCTGTATGTTTCCTCTTTAATACATCTTTTTCAGTGTTGTCAGACTAAGACAAATCTCCTAATTCTTTAATTCTAATCAACAATTTCCTAACAATACATTAATTAGGAACACATGACTGTTGAAGCAGTCTGGATTACAGCTTCTACCACAGAATCTTGATGTTCCTTGAATGGAAGGCAATAGCTCAGTCAAACAGATCTGCAGCAAAAGAAAGTAGCCTAAGTAAACACGGAAAGGGGAGGTAGTGAATTCATTACATGTGGCACTGAATAATAAAGCATCATCCTAAGAATCCTCAGAGGAAGAATATTCCCAGGATTAAAAATTAAGTATTGAATTTGATAGGAAGAAGAAAAACAAGTTGCATAGATTTTACCCTATGTTAGCACTGATGGCTTCTTTCAGCTTAACTAATTTTCTGCAAGAAAAAGTTCCACAAATTACACATATCTAGTAGACAAGCTTTTAAATATCTTTCAAAACATTATAGGTTAATGCTTTATGTATACATGTAAATGAACTGATTCACATCTGCAGCTGCTAAAAGCCTCCCCCCAACCCCAAAACAAACAAACTAACTATAGTTGATAATTTAAATCATTAGTGGGCTAAAGAGAGTTGGAAATTAGTGTAACCATCCTGAAATGAAGATGTTGATAAAATGGTATTTATTATCCTACTATCAGTTAGTTCCATAGCCTTTTACTCGTGTATTTTTCCTTATCACTTTATCTACAGTAATTGTACTTTGGATTTGTGACACATTTCTGTGTTTTATTATATATAATAAAAGTCAGGCTGTAATCATCAGATGATTAGAAAGAACAGCTGCAACCACTACTCAGATGTACAACCAGAGCCACTCCATGCACAGGAAGAGAGCAAGTTTGATTCATGCTCCAGATGGAAGAAAGATTCTTTCCTTTTCCTTTCCTATTTCTGCCTTGCATTGTAATGCTCCAGTGTAGAACCAACTCACATCATCAGACTTCCCTTCAAGGTCAAGTGTAACATCTATGTTCTTGCTGGAAGAAAGCTCAATCTATGTCTTCCTGTCACAGAGGAGTTCATCATAAAGCTGTTATCACTTCATGTTCTTATCGACAGAAAGCACACAAATTTGAACAAGCAACAGCTGAGCAAAAGTCAGTTTTTGGTCAAGAAGAGTTATGGCAGCTCCCTGGCAATAGGAGCTGTCTGGCACAGAAGTCTAATGGCTTTATGATTAAAACAGGATTGAGAGGCTAGCATAATGAAAATAATGACCTGTCATATCAGCTACCACATCAACAGCAGAAAAACTGCATTTTTATTTCATCAGAAAGGGCAGGCATATACAATTCAAATTTGCAAATGCCTCTGCTAGAAATTCACTGCCACTTTTATCGTGTAAAAAGTACTGCAAAAAACACCCAAGAGTTACATCCTTCTCCTTTTTGTTTGGTTGGTTTGAAGGGGGATTTTTTTGCTTGTAACATTTTTCTTCTGCAAGTCACAACTGAAATCAAATGAAGTGTATGAAACTGAAATTACTGTAATATTGCAGAGATTTATATATCCCTACCAAATATATATATATATATATATATATATATATATATCCCTACCAAATGTCAACCAAATAACCTACATCTCTTCTAGACATATGCATGGATCTAGTTTCCAAATAAAGTGGAGTTTGTGTTCACTTTGGAAAGGACACAGTGGGATTCTTAACATTTTGTCCATAGGAAGGGTGAAGTGCAGATGAAGTAGAATGATTGTAAAAAAAATCAAAAACCAAAAAACGTTGACTATCTTTAAAGGAATGAAAACATGATATGCATGAATTCCAAGTACATCACCATTGTAAAACCAGGATAAAAATAACCTGGTTAAATACAGGCAAAATACCAGAATTCTATTCTAAAAACCCTGTAATTTAAATTTACACAGCAATCATGCTTAAGACTGTTGAGAATTAGCAGAATGTGCATGTTAATACAGGTGAGGCTGAGTCAGAAGGACTGGCCTTAACATAGAATTTGTTGTAATGCAAATTTGCTACATTAATAAATACCATAAGTTGAATGACAAGTAAAAACAGAGTGGGGAAAAAAAAAAAAGCCATGCAGGATCACTTTGATTTGCATTTGGGAAAATATTTGAGATAGAGGCTAGACTAGTACCTGCAAAATATCTGTAAAATGTGATATTTGCTCTAGATGAAAAGACTTCACTGAATAGCTTGAAATGTCAGAACTGGCTTTGAAGAAATCCAAATGTGGAGGTCAGATACAGGAAAAAACCTGCCATAGCTTCAGGATACATCTATGACGTTTTTTTAGTTACCACTACTATTGTATTCCTGTTATAGAACTATGTTAAACAAAAAACACTTGTACGACTGGATGGATATGTTTGAGTTTTATTTTTCTTCAAAGTGTGAGCAATACTTGAATTACTATGAGATTTAAAAACTGCTAATTATCTTAAGCTGATGTACTCCAGAATATTCTCTCATGGGCCCTATGAGCTGACACCGCAGGGCACCACAGTCTACAGAGATGATGGAGAAAATTCTGGCATTACCCAGAATGAGCAGATTAAGAAACAGGTAGAGAGACTGAAAACTGTGACAATGACCACAGCAGGTAACTCATGAGGTTGTCTCATACACTGCAGAAGGGAGAAAATTATATCCTGATATACACTGTACACTGCATAGAAAGTCTAGTGTTTTCTGCCTGCAGTTTTTACTTCGTTTCAGTCATATGTCAGAGCTAAAGGTATAGAATTATAATAGATTAAACTTCAAGTGATGTTTCATTCTGTCCTTTGTCATATAAATTTGCTTTTGGAGAAATTGTTGAGCACTCTACATCAACAATACTGATTTGTGTGGTTCAAGATGGCAGAAACACAGTATATACTGTGGGACGTAGTCAATAAAAAAACCCTTAGTTTTTCTACAGAAAGTATTGGAAGAAGTATAAATAATTTTATTAGGAACTCTAAGGGTAAGACATGCAAAACATAACTCATAAAGAGATATCACCCAGGTAACTGGTAACTTACTTGACCTGTGTAGAATTATTTTAAAGATTTAATCTGTCTGTGTTTTAGTTATTTCTACTCCCTTTACATCAAACAAGATGCAATTTCTCTTCCTTTACTGGACTTGCTATTGAAATTAAAGTTCAGAGGAATCCTAGAGTTCAAATCAAAAATATAAATCTTTTTCAGAGAGAAATATAACTCTCTTTTTAATCTTCCATGCCAAAAAGCCCAGTATTTTTTCAGTAGGACACATATCAGGAATTGCAGTCATACAACTTCCTGCACAAATACAGCCACGATAAGATTCTAACTGAGTGAAGATTATGAGTGACTTGTTACTGTTTCTTAATTTGTCAGTCCTTTTGTGTTTAGCACATGGTTTACTTAAAATAAATGTACTCCAATTAAAATACTTTTCTAGTTATAATATTATAAAATATTTTAACTTATCTTACTTCTCTTTTTGCAAGTGGACAAATGAGTCACCCTACCTGCATTTTCTTTCACTTGCCACTTCACTCTGCCATATGCAAAGAAAGGAAGAAGCAAGCTACGTTTTTACTTGAAGAAAAGACTTATTGTGCAAAGGGAGTGGACTCATTCGAGCAAATCTATGTCTATAGTCGTTAGTATAGTACTGATATGGCCTTGGTAATAACTTCCTTTAGAATTACGAAAAAAACATATTTATCTATCTGTTATAAACACCTTCTCCCAAATTAAGGATAAATGCAAAAATAACCTCTAAAAATTAAAATTTGTTATCAAAGTGGATACAAGATGTAAAACCAATGGAATAACAGTTAATTAGAAAAACTGAAAAGAAGAAGCAAGTCAAATGTGAATATGATGTACATAAAACCAAAAATCAAACCAGAAAAACAAAAAAAAAAAAAAAAACAAAAATTACTTTGAAATAAAAATCTTGTGTGAAGTACCTCTCCAGGAAGGCATCAAAGGAGAATATGCCATTTAAATGACATATTTTATCTGCTACCTAATTTACTGAGGAGTCCAGACAACGTACCACTATTCACACATCAGGACTTTTTATGATGTGTTGCTGCAATGACAGACAGATACAGGATACAGGAGTTTAGGATGTCTCCTCTTTCATCCTCCCACAGGAAATGCATATGTCAGTCCTACTGCCTCTCAAAACATCCAAAACTTTATCAACCACATGGCTTGGGTCAGAACTACATCTGTGCTGATGCCTGTTATGTCATGACTGTTTCTCTCCCAAATTACAAAACCTTCAGCTGAGAATCACAAAAGGGAACAGAGATTCCACAAGTCCCACAGAAACCTCAGTGACTGAGCACTCAGATACTTACTGAAGTCAGGGAGAAACCAGTACCACTGAAGAATGTCAATTAGCACAGCACTTTAAGTGCTGTTTTTCATAGATAACTTGACAATTTAAGGCCAATAAAGTATTGTAGAGTAGTGTGTGGGGGTGTCTTAAACTGCAGTGTAGTACTTTGTGTCATTACCTGAATTCTGCTTCAGGTAACTTACTCATCAAAATTTACTCTGTAAAAATTAGACATTCATAATTCTAACATTCTGTCAATAATATTTTCCCCGATGTCAAAACTTTTACTTGAGAGGGAGATTAAATACATCACATTTTTGTGTCGTAATGTATCTATGGTCTAGATACTGAATGCAGAAGTAAAAATGGGAGCACCCCAGAGTTTCAAGCATGAAAACCTCCTCTAGCACTACAAAAGAAAATCTTAAACCAGTACTTTAGAAGATGCATTTTATAAATAAATTAACATGCAAGTGTCAATTTTTGCAACACTCAAGTAATACCTTTTTTCTTCATCTCCAATCACCTCCTTTCAGAATTTCATAAGTGAAAGGGAAAGCAACTTACTTGCAAATGTCATCTTCTGGGTCCTCAAGCCCAAATCTTTCATCAAAAGTAAGTTGTATCCATACATTTTCATCAAGTGCTACTAGTCTCCACACAAGCACAGTGTTGCGTGGGTATGTGTGTGGAAACTTGGGGCTGTGAATACTCCCATTAGTAGTCACAGTAATTATCTTCTCATGGTGAGGGTCCTGCACACCTGGAAGGACAGAAAACAGAGGCATCAATACTCATTCCTTCGCTTTTTCCCAAAGTGTTGGTATAGTATGCACAGATAAAGAGGTTTCTTTTGTTTGTTTGCTTTTCTTCATCTGGCAGGAATTTCTGCTTGAAAAGTCCATCTAATAACAATAACACAGGAGTTTTTCTAAAACCTGTATATTGTCAGATTGCTATTTCCCTCAGTAAACTATAGGAATTCTCAGAGGTAGCTATTAATAAATTTTGTAACAAAATACAGTCATAGTTTGATACTGGAGATTTTATATTACTTTCTTTTCAGCTATTCATTTTTTTTTTTCAGTTAGATATTTTACCTTATTTTTCTGACTTTTCTTTATAAACAGCATTCTGATGAACATTCATTTGAATTTATAAAAGACATACATACTTCAGTCTGCTATGAAAATACATACTGCAATTGTACCACATATGAAGGTTGACAGCTAAATGAATGTAGTGCAAGAATAGAAGGCCACAGGCATTGCATTACTATTTTAAAAGAATCAATCTATAGTTAAATATAATTTAAAGTCTGACAAACTTTTGCCTTCTATTCTTCTGGACTTGTGCCTTCTACTTGTGGTATGAAAATGGTAAATTTTCTTTTAAGTAGAATGGCTGCTTATATCAAGCTAATGGAGTGTGGTCTTGCCAACATACACACACACTTGCAAAGGACTGGCTGCAGTAAGACAGGACAGCATGCAGTAATAAGAAAAAAAGGCACGAACCCAAAATTCCTAATTTAGATCCTTCATTGGGTTTTTGTTAGCTGAGTCACAAACATTTTTCTATAATGTACAGTCTGTCAGCTGAGAGCTGCATGCTAAACATGGGAGCCAACAATAATAAAAATTACTTTCCCAGAGATTAGTGCACCAGAGTGCTATTTCCAAAGCATTCAAAGGACCACCGTTTCAGAGAAACATGTCAAAGTGTGGTATCTGGTGACACTATACTTAGTGGTACTTTTTGTTTTTAAAAACACAAACAGGATTACAAACCACGATATATTTCACAACATATTAAAGTGTTTTCTTTAGCACCATGACGGCACTGATAAAACAGCACTGCAAGTAAGGACTGTGAATAGTCCAGCCGTATCATGAATGGGAAGTCAATAAAAAGGGGGAAAGGAATGAAGAGATCCAGTACCTTCAAGTTCCCCCATTTGTAATGGAAAAATATCTATTTGCTTTACACACAACAGTGTTACATGAACATATCAAATTTCCACACACCACTTGCTCCATTTCAAATATTTGCTTTCGCACAGGGGAGTTTCTTCTCTTACAAAAGAATTATTTTGTATGACTACAAAGGCAAGTAATTGCTGTCACCGGAGAATGAAGCTTGTTATTTCTCTTCAGATAATCTGCAATATTCCTTTTTATCTGTTCTACAGAATTTGTACCAGTGTACCTCAAAACGCTAGCCTTTTTCTACTGAGTCCATGCATGGTCTGAAAATCGCTTTTGAGTAGACTGTGGAAAGCACAGCTACCTGTGCATGGCTGAGACTATAGGTTTTGATCTTTGTGGAATGACTTTGCAATTCCTGGCTTTATTTTAGGTATAAATCAGTCCAAGTTACACTAAAAAGTCAGTAACAAGCTCACTCAGATTTACAGCAGTCAGCTGTAGAACTCCAAATCTATATACATAGCTGCTGTGCACTGTCTGCCTTTCTATGAACAACCATCTTCCCCATGCTCATCCTGATGCCCCTCCACTGCCAAAAAAAAAAAAGAAAAAAAAAGGAACAAAAAATGGAGAATAAATATTACTGTACAAACAGCATTGAAAAACTCTGAAGCATCAGTTTAGGTGAGGACTCAGGTAGACAAGGCACCATCTCAGTGAAGAGGCAACTGGGAAATGGGGACAGACAAGGACCAAAACAATGTATTTGCATCTTCAGTAAAAAGCTTCAGCAGATGATGAGCAACTGAGATCATCTTCAGGAGGAAGTCTTGGAAATGAGTCAAACTAGAAAGGAAAAATCCCTGAGCTGACCTAGAGATACGACACAATTACACTTAGTAGGAAAGAACAGCACACACTTAACATAGCCTGAAGTAGAAAAATGAGTTGCCGCAGTCGTCTTTGATGTGGTACTAGATGCTATCACCAGATTTATATATCCATCAGTGCAGAAAGTCTGCCCCTGAAAATTACAAGATTCCAGGCATTCTGAAAGCACGGCACTGCCTAGCCCTTCCACCAGTGTAGTAATGCAGGTGAAAAACCCCAGTATCACCAAACAGATCAGTAGATGCCACTGTAAACTGAAATTAAACCCACCGACTAGACAAGCTCATTCCTGCCTACTTCAAAGTAAGTCTCTTCCCCCATGGGCACAACACATTTCACAAAGATCAGCACTGACACTTCTTAAATATAGCAAATACCTCTTTCTTAGTACATTGTAATCTCTACATTTTAGCAAGGGTCATGGTTAAAACTCAGACAAATTGCATGCAGTTCAGGAGACAGAAGAGGAACTGCAGAAGAACAGAGGAACACCATGGGTGGAATAATGACCTTGGCACTGATTCACTTAGAAGGCCACAGAGTACTGGAAAAATTAGTTTTTAAATCCTTTTGTTAAAACTACACTTTTTCCACAACAGGACAATAGTACTGCTAATCATAGGGTCTTAATATATATTATTTGGTTAATTTCATCTGATAGCCCTAAATTATGAAAAACAACTTTTAGGCCTTTAGAAAGAATATTAGCTCATCTGTGGCTATCACTGCTTAAAAAATAAAGCCAAATCCAAGCATAAAAAAAGACTGAACTTCAAATATTTACCAATAAACATTAGAACTTTTTCAGATATGCAGCAATGTTGCAGTTTGAGAATTTTCTGTTTTAAAACTGAGAAACAAAAGTAACTATTTGGTCATTACCATAGAACTTGAGGGGGAAACAGGGTCTTTTAATTAATTGAAAGGATTTCCGTACAGCATTCCCATATAATTTTTACAACACACCCATCTGTAGAGAAACTGAGACTTTGTAAGAGAAATTCTCTGAAATGCAGCATAATATGCTATTTCTTCCTCTTTCACCAGACTTTCAAGAAGACTTTCACCAGACTTTCAAAAGCAGTAACTCAAGCCATACAGGGGTACCTCTTTCTGTCCTGTCTCTGATTCAGTTGCCTCCAGGCACTTCTTAGCTATTATCTGAACACAACAGTCAAAAGAAATTTAACTCTTTTTGCCAGGCACAAAAGAAAAACTGGAAAATCATCTGTTATTGGCAGAAAATTGAAGACAAATACCTCTGTTCTATATTGTTTGCACATAAAATGGCTATCAGGGTAAAGTCACTCAGAGTCATACAAACACTGCTATGCAGAGACCTCTGGAGACCTCCAGTCTCAGCTCCTGCTTAGGTTACAGCTCCTGCTCACACCAGAGCAGCACAGCCATTGGAGGGTTGGCATCTTCTAGACAATGCTCAAAGCCCCTCACAGATGGAAACTCCACAGACAGTGCCTTGGGATAACTTGTTCCATTGCTGCACTGCCTCTCTAGGTAAGATGCTTTCTCCTAATATTAAATTTGATCCTCTCGAGCTGAATTTTTAGCTATGATTCATTGGTTTTGTGGGGCTTTTTTGGTTTTTTTTGTTTTTTTTTTTTTTTTGAGGGGGGAAAGGGAAGGTTGGTTTGTGGGGTTTTTTTGTTTTGTGTTATTTTTGTTTGTTTTGGTTTTGGGGTTTGGGGTTTTTTTGTTTGTTTGTTTGTTGGTTTCTTTTCAGGATTTGCTCTGTTGTTACACTCTGTACCTTCTGTCAGGAAGAGTTTAACTTGTCTATCCCTTGCAGCTGCTCTTCAGGCAATTGGGGGCCTGCTATGGCTGCCTCACAGCCTCCTCTTCCTCAGACAGAACAAGCCCAGACTCCTCCCTGTCCATCAGTACCTGCCACCAGGTAGCTGAGCTTTCAAGCCTGGCCACCCAGCCAATCTTCAACCTAACTAAGCAAGCAATCTATTCTCCCCAAACCTTTGCTTCAAGTTGCACAATAAATGTTTTTGAAGCTCACAGGGTTTGCTTTCATCATCAACGTTTCCAGTACTAAGAAAAAGAAAACGTAATACTGATTTGCTGTATCTCCTAAGAGAGCTTCCCTAAGCAGTATGGTCTGCAGCTTTTCTGGGATACATTTCTTGAGGCAGATCTTCTGTGAATATTCCATTTTCAGTTGCTTCTGTGATACAGCTACCTATTTTAAGTCTTGACATGATTCTTCAAGTATTAGCAAGAAATTAGAGAGATGAACACTACCCATAGTACACACAAACAGTACACACGTGATCTGTCAACATCACAGCATGATAAATTCAACCTCTAACTAGAAATCTGATAGTCTGCACAGTTACATATTACCCCAAATTAGAAAATTTAAGAAATACAATTTATAAAGCATCATATGGGGATAAAGTAACAAGGTAGGAACAAGAAAGATAAGTATTACATTTTGTTTACATTACTCCTCCCACTGACACATACTTTACTCACACACTTGGAAAGATGTGAAAGAATTCTAGTTCACACAACTCAAGGTGAATGTATAGCAGAACTGTATTTGTTTTTTTTTTTAAATCCTACAATTTCACCTATTCCTTTTTTCTTCAGTTACTACTTTGAGTTCAAACTCGTACTTTACCTTAGGCACTGAATATCATACACTATTTGACTGCTGGCTGAAGGTCTTTCTGCCTTTCGCATTATGTTAAGGATTGAACACAGATGAAGAGAGCAGAGAAGAAAAAGTTTTCTAATTGATCTTCAGGAACCCTCAGTTTTGGCAGCTGGCCCAACAGGGAAGGACAAAAGGAAGAAAAAGAAAGGGAGGACAGAGGGGTGGAAGGGGGGAAGACATCAATGTGTGACAGAACATGGAACTGCATGTTGTAACAGATTTAATAAATTTGGTACACCACTATGTGATTTAATGTCTTGCAGAAGATAATAATGACTAATCAGAAAGTAACAAACCTTTTTTGATTCCAAATTGCATCAAGAAACAAAAATTAATTTATGCTCTTACTTTACAAGCTCCTACTTTATAACCTTCAAGTATTCTGCCAGCACTTTGCCTAGTACTCTGGCTTCTGCTCAAAGAAGAGAATGGCAATTAAACAGGGGTGTTTTTTTGGTGGGGTTTTTTTGGTCTTTTTTTTTTGTTGGTTGTTGTTGGGTTTTTTTTTCCTGCACAGTAAATCCTCTTGCATTAAAAGTAACCTCTATTGAGGTCTGTTTTCAGACCAAATTCTTTTGGAAGGCAGTCTTGGTCCTGAACTTCTCAATATCTTTTAAAACTAGATAAATACTACGTTTCAGCCAAGATAAAGAATTCCTATTGCTAGATGTTAGATGAGGTAACTTTTTGCTGTTATCACATGCTCAAAGATCTAATTATTGTAGAGTGTTTCAATAAGCATTTATTCCAATGTCCACAGGTAAAATCTTGGCTACACTGGCATCAATATTAAAGCCCCTGCTGACTTGAATATGAAAGGAATTCCATCTATGCTAAATACACAAACCTGTTAGAATTATTTTATAGTGGACTGATAATAATATGATCTGCTTTCTTTATCCTGAAAAAAATAGGATTATTAGTACATTGCATATTCATAAGACAAATGCATATTCCAGTCATTTGAAAATTAACAAAGTGGTCTGTAACACAAAAGTAACAGTTAAAGTTACTATAAACATCTTTCTTATGGATAAAATAAATAATCTCATCCTTTCGATTTTTTCTTCATTTTTTTCTTGTCTCAGTGTTTTTTTCCTAGTAAAATTATTATACATTAAGTAACCATCACATAACATACAGTCTCTAGTCAAGGATTTCTCCCTGTCTCTGTCTTCTAGCTTGAGTGGCTGGAGTCATCTCAGACAGAAGAGGCATCACTTAAGGAAAGAAAATTCCAACCTCTTCCTATGACCAATGTTATTAATATATTTATCAAATTAATCCAGAAGTATGATTTTTTTTCTGGAGGTGCAAAGCTATAAAGAGGAAGGGATATCAAATGTCCAGCAGAAAGTGGTTTAGAAGTTTTAAAGGCACTATACTATAGTTAATTCCATTCCTTTTTTTTTTTTTACTTTGAATGATTTACAATTCATTTACATTTATGGTATGGTCTCTGAATGCCAAAGCAGTACCTGAAAGTGTGATGACAAAAACAAAGCCACAACAAAATAGATGAAGAAAGGGTGGAAATGAGAGAGAGACAGAGAGAAGAGGAAAAAGGTAAAAACCATCATTCTGAGTAGATCACTCTCCCTACCATGACAAGGATGGGCAGATACTAAACAACTGCATGACCAACAGTATGCAGGGCAGACAAGTGTAATCAGCCTAAATACCTGGCCTTCACTCATCAACACATGAGCTCTTCATGACTTCCTCATCTCCCTGCAACAAGACCACTCTTCATATTTTTCTTTTCTGCTATATTCCAGACCATCAGTCTGCTACAAGCCCCTCACAGACAAATACTTTTTGTGTTTTCCGTTTCCTATTTTCTCTTTCCCTGCTGAAGGGGGAAGCATTTTACCTAATCTCCACTCAAAAGTCCCTCTATGCAAAATGATCTCAATTGAAAACTGTTGAAGCTGAAGCAAAGCATAATGGTACGCAGTGACAGATCCATTTTCCAGCTTCATCTCGTGGAAGGCTAGAACATCAGGTTCAGTCTTCTTTAATAAAGAACAGGTAAAATGGGTGGTCCTGAATGATAACAAAACTCAGGAAGGGAAAGGCTTTTGAAAGCTACTCACCCAGGTTTTAACAAACACATGATTAAGTGGTGTGGGATAGAAGGAATTGCAAGTCTCATTGGAAAAGTACAACTTGCTCTACATAAAAAATCTCAGTAGAAAAGGCCCGCAGGAACATTTAATGCTGAGAGGGACCAGGAAGCAAACACAAACAGTTAACCAGGAAACCAGGAAAAGGTTTGCCCAGCTGGAGATATTTATATCTACTAAGAGATAACAAAGTTATTTATTTACTTTATAAAGAAGAAGAAAAAAAGTATTTTTAAAGTCTTACGTGTTTGGGAGGTTTGGGTGAAGAAATATTAATACTTTCAAAACTGTATTCTTTCCAATTCTGTTACTAAAAATAATTGTTTCTTTTTTCCTATGGGAACTGATTTAGAAAAGTTTTGAAAAACATAACTTAATTCTGAAATGTAAACAAACATCAATAGGAAGTACAACTATAAATAGTATCTACAGCAACAACAGAAACTCAAGTGAATGTAAAAATCATCACATATAAAGGTTCAAGCCCAGCGCTTCCAATTTGTTTTCAATTTTATTACAACAGCACTTAGAAGCTACATCCAAAATTAACTTTGTTAGTACTGGAGACCACACACACGCCCACACAGTATCAGTCAGTCCGTCTTGAAAAGCTGTACATACCAGCCGAGATAGGAAGGGACAGGGAAACAGAGCAGTATTAGCCTGATTTTCCAGACTGTGCATGGCACAGAGTGGTTACAAGTGCAAGAAGATAACTTCAACAAAACAGTGAAATGAACCTGGATTTCCTTTCATCTCCGTTAAAAGCATTAGTTTCAATGCCATATATTAAAACCTACATGTAGCTCATTTATTAATACTAGCTATGGCTCTTCGTGTGCCTTTCAATTCATGTGATTCGTGTCCTTTATAGAAAAAATTCTTTAAAATCCAAACCATTTGAAACTTGCACTTCTTGATCTTAAGTCAGACTTTGCTGGAAAGTAAGGCTTAATTTTATTATTCCCGTTTTCTTTATGGTGCCTTCAGTTTATATTTTGCAGCACTTGTTAAGAGCAGATACTGGTAAACATTTGGGAAAAAGATTATCCATGGTCCATGTGGAATTCAGTCTGAATAAATAGACTCTATGGATACAGAATGTGTTAAACAGCTCTCTCTCATTTTAGGTATTATTCAGAATGAAAAAAATAACCCCAGACTAATCATGTTTCAAGAGGTGGAAAGAAGAAAAAAAAAAGATAAAACTACCGCCCTAATCTTTAGAAACACCAGCCTTGAAATGCTTTGGTTTGCTGTTTGCATTGTTTTGCTAGTTGTATGGATTTTATTTTTTTAATTCATTACACAGTAGAGTATGTTACAAATATAGCAATTCAAACATTTATGAAGATCATCAGTAATAGTCTGAGTTCTGAAAAAAAATGTGCTGCCCAAGACCATTTTGAAAAGCATTTCTGCAAATGCTTTTAGTCAGAAAATTACAGCGATGAAGTCCTGTAAGAGGGGACATAAAAGGAAACCAGAGATTGAAGGGTTTCTGCACTACAATAGAAGGCAGGAATGCAGCACATGTAGGGCTAGTTTTACCTACACAGCCAGAGTAACTATAAGAATGAAGCCCATGTGGTATTCAGTTCACTATCAAAAATGCAGAGGGTTCTAAGCAAAACTCTTAGTACAGAAGTACGTTGCTACTGGAAACTCCCAAAACCAGCTGAAAGTTGCCCCAGGCTTACCTCACATACACACAATATGTACATCCAGTATATTCTTGTGTTAAAAAAGCAAGAAAAACAAAGAAAATATGATAAAGAAATCATTTGGCATCTCTATGTATTTTCTGAACTAGACTACATTATACTTCCAAATTGAGAGACATAAAAACATTACATCTTTAATGTCCATTTAAGCAAAAAAATATTTTAGCTGGTGTTAGCCTGTTAAAACAAAGCTATAGAAATAATACTTTTTATAACTCTGTAATCATGCATCTCTGATCCTGCTGGCTATTGAACTCATGCATACGTGAAAACCAGAATCAGTTTTTACAGGCAGGCCACAATGACAAGAACTTGATATTTAGACAAACTGATGAGAATTTTTTAGGACAGAAATTTTCTAGCTTCAGGGAGAGAACTCTTGCCATTCTCTCTAAATAAGTAAAACACTTTCCATCTTCAGGTAATCTCAAATGGTGCAAGCCTAACTGATCCTTCAGTTCTTACTCTTCAGGGAAGTCAGATGAACAATAACATCACATTTGCAAACAATTTATCCTTATTTTGCTGTGACCCTGACAGCAGGGCCCAAGCACCATCAGTCACAATTTATGTCACTGAAAAGGTTATATGCAGTGCTGCAGTCTTCAGAAACCTATAGATACACTGACTTAGGCTTTGTTCCCCAGAGCTGCCAAGTTCACCTTATTTCCCATGTTAACTTATTATTTTATTTGTTCACAAATAATTTAGGATTTTTTTCACACAATAAACTCAAGATTTTATCACTAGATGATTTAATGTTTTTTTTCTGCTGTCCTTAATATAAAAATTTTCTCAGAGAGCTTTGTTTAACCCAATATCAAAAAACTCTATATAGGTTCATCTGAAAAAAGCTTCACAGTTATGATATGAAAAGTGACATTTAAAACTCTTAAGTCACTCCAATCTCCCTAGTTTCAGATAAGTTTCACATTTGTCAACTTTTCTGAAACTACATAAGTTTTAAAATTTTAAAACTTTTTGTTGACACCTGTCTGTGGTCTCCCCAAGGGTCTTGGCAATGCTGTCCAGAGCTGTATTCCTTTAACATAATTTGCTCAACCAGCACTGCTGAATTTGAAATCCAGCATGAGAAATATGCTGCTTCCCACAACAGTCTTGACCTCAGTGGCACTCAAGATCAGAATGAAGTCAGATCTGTCACTTTACCTTTCTAGAAACTTCAACCCTTGCCAAACCATCCATACTACCCTTCAGTATTCTTCAAATTCTTTGGAAGGCACAGACATATGGGCAGATGGGAGGGCTGGGGGAAATCAATGCTTAAAATGCATTTTGGTTGCAGTGCCCCTGCAGTTCTGGAGAACATGCAAACAGTATAAAAGGAAAGCAGACCCTTAGCAGGGAAGCTCAAAGACTGCCCAAGTGGATTGGATCTGGACAAAAAGGCTTTGCCTTAAGAGTCAGTGGTTGAACAAACACTGATGTGTGATGGAAACCCATCTGTCCACCAATAAATGTGACCTGCTTTCCTGATAATTTATCCTAGGTGAACAGTAAATTAGGTTAGGATACTTACTGAAAACCACTTTCCAGTCTCTTCACTCACATTTTGGAAGGGGTTTTGGATACCAGTTTTGGCTCAGTTTGTATTGTTGTTTGAACTCCTTGGGGAGAAAGGTAGAACTATTAATTTCACAAGCAGAGAACTGCATTTTTTTAAGAGCAGTTTGGGCAAGTTGAATTCAAAGTTCACATCACATGGGTCTCAAGAAGGAAATGAAATGCCAGAACTCTGTTTACCAAAGAGAAGTTAAATAGAAAGAATTTTCCCCTAGTTACACTTGGAGTCACCACAGAACGACTCAAGTGTTATCCCAGTGCTGTAATTGTAAGAGTCATTTATATTTTAAAATCGAAGAAAACTACAGTAATTTCAGTTAAATGAAATTGTGCCTTATATTAAGGGACTGCATTTTTCCAGGCCATAGCAGCAAGTTATAATATGAAAGAGAACAACTTTTATAAAGATTCACATCTCAATGCACACTTCATTTATAATTTTATGCCTAAGAATTCCAATGCATCCCCAACAGAAGGCATTTATCAACAGCTTCAACACTAATAGGTGAAGATAGTAATTCAATTGCAAAACAAACACGATAGGAATATCAAGCCCTCAAGCTTATGCTTTCACATAAATTAGAACAAAACAATTAATATATGCTTAATCTAATCCAGGACTACAATTAACGGGATGTCTTAATCACTTGGTGATAAATGCTCTGCAATAACTAAACATATATATATTACACATGATGGCTGAAGAAGAAAGTAAATATTTCTCATGTCTAATCAATTTCCCTCTGCAGAATTTTAGCAATATCAGTGTCTACAAACTTTGATGGTCCATAATGTTGTTTACTCAGTCCACCACAGCATTGCATGGAAAAGAATTCTGTACACGTAGAATGATCAGGATGAATCTGAAGATTGTTAATTAATAGCTTACTGAAATTTTTAGCCATGCTATTATTTTTTCTTATTTCTAGGCACTTTAGCAGAAGTCTATTTTATTAAAAACTTGCAGAACTAAAAAAATAATAAGTAGAAAGGTCCAAAGTGGTATGGCAGATGTTTTGTTTGAAATTGAAATCTTGAAGTTAAGATTATAATATGCTACAGGTAAAGTATTATCTGCACATCAAAGCATCACTGCTATAAAGAAAAATGAAGCACCAGATGCCAAATGTTGACTACCTCTGCTATGAAGCCGAATAAGAAACAAAGACTGCTGAATGAAAATTAACTGAGAATGTTTAGGATTTGGAGGAGGTGAGGGTGGTCTTGTTGTTTCAGCTCCTGGTTGTTTTAGATTTTTTCGGAACAGCATATTAACATGTTTTAAGTATTTCAGGTCTTCTGTAAAAGCAGAAAAGTTACATTATCACACTAGCAAATCTGACTTGACGATTGCTGATTTCACTCTTTTAACACTCCTTCCTCACTGACTGGATTTGAGGGTAGTAGTTGATTTACCTCTTGCTGGTTGCACTTTAACACAATTTGGATTTGTAGTCTCGGAATGAAGCAGTTTGCTTCTGAGAACATTATTGCCTCAGATTCTTTTAAAACATGGGCATCATATACTATTTTTTTTAGGATGCTCAAAAAAAGCAAGTGTCAGGATTTTTTTTTAATCCAGAGATGTCTTAAGTTCACCTCACTTAGGTTTAAGTCTTCAGAAGAAGCAGAAAGAGGAGAATTGGTATTCCATGGTAACACCCATTACAGTTGGTTTCACTGCAAATTTAGTAGATTCTCTGCAATGAGAAAAGTTTTCAAAATAACCTTTAAGTTGAGGTGTTACTGTTCAAAGAACAGTGCTGGACCATGAGTGCTAAAAAACCCACTTTAAAACATTTCTTCTCTTTAAAATCTAACAAATACAGACTTGCTAACAGATATACATTCCTTTATAGGGTACTAACTTTATTCTGGTTTCAAATTCATTATTTTGTATATTTTAAAGAGAATTAAAGCTCACTCTATTAAAAGTAATTAGATTAATTCTTTTTAGCTTATCAGCAGGATACACACAATACAAAGAACTGATGGTTTTAATTTTTATTTTAAAAAATACCTATGTATAGAACTTTCACGTAAACTATTTAAACATTCTTAGATGAAGAGCAGGATGGCTTATGAGTTACATTGCTGCAAAGACAAACCACATGCATACATATACAGGCATTTACTTAAGAACTGGTGAAAAAATATAAATTCTTCCATCATTTAAGACTATTTGTTACTTCACAGTACAGCAGAAGTAGTTCTGTGATGTCTTTTCAGATTTCACGCTGTTGTTTACAAAAAAAGTTTTCTTGGATGGGGATCTCATTAAATCTTTTAATTTTTTATGGTATGTCTAATTACTGCTAAGTGCACTTCTGGAAGTAACATCAAATCTACTTGTAAGACCCAGGGAGTTCATAGCACAAGGGAAAGTGAAAAAATAATTAAAAGGAGTAACAACAAAATAAGTCATCATCTCATTTTGAAATCAGCCAAATCTGATGAAGGCTAAAGTGATCACATACTCTCAGCTCATGGGAATGCACATTTGCCTCTGGAAGATTCTTTTTGTACCAAATTGGAAGAGAAGAAACTGTTTCTGCTATCTTTGAAGCTGCAGGCCTAAAACTAATAAAGATGAAAGTCTTTGTGCCCACTTCAGAAGGGATGGATGTGAAATATATCAAATATCAGAGGCATACATGAAGTCAACAGTGCTAACAGCTGTATTAGAACAAGTCCATACCATTAGAATCATTACTATGATGGGGAAAAAGAAAATTAAGGGCAGAAAAAGAAATTAAGGGTAGAAATTAAAAATGTCCCAGATTCAGACTAGTGCAGTTCCAGGGTTTTTTCAAATTACATCCCAAGCATGTCCTCAGATCAGAACTAACCAGTCTGGTTAGGTTTGGAAAAGGTCAAAAATATGCTCCAGTTCAGCAGAGACTTTGAGAGATGCTACACAGACTTTAAGAGTAGCAAAAAGAACGGGGAAAAATCTCACTGCCAGCAGCCCAAGTGATTCCATACATCAGGAGGACAGAAAGTGCCCCCTTCTCCCCCTGCAAGCTGGATTTCCCATTTGCTCCATTACTCTACCCCAGTTTCCTGCAGCTGTAAGGATTCCCAGAGCGGGGCTGGCAAGGCCAGCCCTGGGACAGCACTGCTCCTGCTCTTTTCCCTTCCACCCTTACTGGAGCCAAGCCTGGCACCAGCTGCACTCCAGGGGAATTCTGGCTTTAAGGCAGTTCCCGTCTCTTAGCAACACCACCTATGCACTCCATCAGAGAGCCACTAATATTCTGGTCAATATCTTCCTTTTCACACACTGGTAGAAAGCAATGCATTTAAGTTTGCTGGCTGGAGTTAAGCCCTCCTCGATACAGATATTCATTCCCGTGAGCTCAGAGCATTTCAGCTGTTCTGGGTGCACTTTTCCACACCAAAATCATCTCATGTACTAAAAGAATGGTACTTCATTCCATGAAGTAGAAGAACAGATAGAAGAATGAAGATGTATTAGGGCATTTCAGACATTTGCTGTACTGATAAGGTTTCCTTTAGGAGACTTCCCACAAGGACTGGAAGTTTCCACAAGGGTCTGCATTTGCACTTTGTCCAGTGTTGCTTATTACCCTCACTAGTTCTAGAGACTGGTCTAGGAAAATGTTAGGCAAAAGCTCAATTGAAACAAAGTAACCTTTGTAAAGTAAAAATAGTATAGATTAATAGAGGGGCTAGAAGCAGTTTCTTTCTTTATTTTGGCAATTCTTCATATACAACTCCCTCCAACCCCCAACAGCTGGAAGACTGGGTTTTCATTCTGTTTTCTGCTACGTCCTGCAGACGATAGTAAACCCACTTTATCCATTTGCAAAATCACTTGCTTTCCTGGTGACTGCTGTTAAAATTCAAGCTGATAACAAAACCACCCTCCTTCTCAAGGAGACACACAGCATTCCCCAGCACAACCACTAACGCCTGGTGCAGAATGGGATTACTAGGGATCAGAAACTGGCAAGTCTGGGTATCTACTCACAGCTAAGCCCAAAGTCATTCATAAAGACAATATTCTGGGTCTCACTGAAGGCATTTAGTTATAGCTGTTCTTGTTTTCAAATCTAATAATTCCCTTCACAGAACAACTTTTTTTGTTAGTGCTACTAAAAAAAGAGTGCCACATAAATTTTGAGCAACGTCAATACTTATCAGCAATTCCCAATTAAATATCCCAAGGACTTGTTTAATTCATCCCCTAAAGCTTTTACAGTTACTGTATGAAGAGGAAAGCAAAACCCCTTTCTTTTGTGTTATAAATCTCTCTTTAATATTGATTCTAATTCCCGTTACAAGCCAAAATAATTGTGTATCATTGTGAAAAGGTAGGAGTTAAAATAACAATTATAAATTAACAAAAGCAACTAATGATAAATACTTACTGTGCCTGTCTACTCATGGAGATAAATCCTGAGAGATGATGAGAACGCCATCCCCTTTTCCAGCAGAGCATGTAATTATCTTTTCACCCGGCTCATATTACCAACCAGTCTGGGCTGGAAGACCAGTCTTATATTGCTAACATAATAAAATCTTACACCTTTCGTACAATGGAATTTATTTTAAGTCAAAGCAAAGAAAAAAAAAAAACAAAAAAAACCACCAAAACCTGAAAACCTTTGCTTACCTCCAAAGAAAACAGCTTATTTTCTTTAAGTGCACTAAACAGTTCACCATTAATGTCTAGACTTTACTACCTTAACATGAGAACACGAGAACTTCATTTCATCCTCCTTTATCACTGTCATAATTCTATCATTATTGGGGAGTCAAAGTTGGTAGATGTTTCCTTTTTTTTCCTTTAAATTCAGAGTACTTTACCACTATTAAGACCTGAATGTTTAAATTAGTCATAGTGATTTGATGACACAATCTACTGGAATCCTTCTCTTCTTCTCTTTCCCTCTCTTATTCCATGTACATTACAGCTGGTAACATGGATGAAATCCAGATGTTATGTAAAACAGCTGCAAATATGTGCTTCTATTTAAGCCTCCAGTACTTTTACTCATATACAGAAAATGCTTATACACTCAATGTCTGTGAGATCACTTCACTGGAAAAAAAAATTGTCAGCTGCTATGCCTTGTTAAATGAAGTCAAAAAGAACCCTCAGCCAGACTCAGTTCTTAAAGCTGAATACCAGTTGGCTTATCAACTTATTCATTCAATGACAAAATATACTATTTTGTGTATCATTTTTGTGCTTTTTTGCCCCCTATAAACACTATTCATCCCACTTTATTTTTTTATTTTCATCCACACTTACATAATAGCACTATATAAAAGCTGCTCTCTTCCAAGGTTTGGCAAAGTTTTATCTAAATCTGCAGTCCTAGTTCATTAAGGTGAATAAAAGCTCTAATTTTCCCCCCATTCTGTTGCTTTAATGCAGAATCTTATTGCTTCTATTCATAACACACTTTTTAGGTAGATTAAGTGAGGAAGCAAATATTGATTATTCACAACAGAAAAATTAAACAAAAAAACCCCCAATAAAACTCCAGTTCTAATATATACATAGAATAACACCACATTAAGAACAGTTTCGAGAAAAAAAAGAAGAGGACATGGATGAATTTTATTTTAGTCTCATGTAAATATCAGATTTGTGAAGTTCAATGTGAAATTATCAAATATCAGTATTTGTATACTTACAAATATATCAGCAACAAAAGAAGGGCTATGGAGAATCTCCATTTTTATGGATGCATGGGGAAACATAATGCAAAAGGATATAGGAACTTTAATTGTTAGTAATCATGCCAGACTGTTTCCCAAGACTGGCTTCATTAACAAGGAAAGGAGAGAAAGGAGCTAGGAAATATTTTCTGGCATTTACTATAAGGAACCCAAGAAAATACTTTGGCCAAAGTAAGACATATTACTTTTATTTATCCATGCATACACACACACACACACAAACACCCTATCCACAATTCTAAATAACCATGTTTGTGAGGATGGCTGTGGATATGTACTCTGTGGCATGAGAACAGCACACAGTTCTGTCTAAATAGCTCAGAAAGGATCACCAACCTGCCTGCAGCACACTTAGCCCCAGATGAAATTCTGAGCGAAGTATCATGCAGGGACTCTGAATAACAAAGCAGCTAGCTGCCCAACTCAGTATCAGCAGTTCCCAATTTTTAATGCAGAGTGGTTTTGCAGAATTTTAGCATAAATATGCAGCAGAGAACAGCCTGACACAGCTGAATAATAAAGAGGGGAGTGTGAACGCAAGGAACAGTAAACCAGTTGCCCTGTGTGAGGCTACAGAGAAGTTCTGAATCCTCAGAACAGGTCTAAGTTTAAGGAACAAACTGTTGAAACCTTTTCTGCAAATGCAGTCCTGCAGTATCCTTCCCCTGTATGAGTCACCAAGATCAGGCAGTGCATTAAAGAAAACTTTGATAGGTAGCTATCTCCTGGTTAGTGGGGATCTAAGAGAAAAGAAACTCTTCCAATGAATAAAGATGAACAACATGTGTCACAGCGGAGAGAGCAGTGTAACAGCATTATCCTGACAGTGGAACAGCCAGGGCAGCAAACACCTACAACCACCTTTCCCATTTCCACATGTTGCCATGGAGTAGTTCCATGCAAAAAAGCCACAGATGTAATCTCTCTCAAGTTCTTTTTTTCCTTTGTCAGATCATAATTTTACTGCATTTGTTTGGGTTTGCAACAGTAGATGGCAAAGGTTTTCCAATCAGAAAACTATTTCATGGGTAATGAGGGTTCTCAATTTTGTCACTACAGCAGCAAAACCAGGCACTGCTTAACAAGTACTGACTGACAACATGACAGGATTATTATTGTTATTATTTTATAAATTATTATATATAATTATT